>CM070517.1:23209642-23565542 GCA_036346375.1 Guadua angustifolia
CTCTGAGATATAGTCTGAAAACGAAATTTGAAGCGTCGCTCGGAGGCATCAAAGATGTCGCAGCTCAGACAAGAGATGGTCTTCTCCAGGCCAGTACGCACTGAGAGCACCCCGAGGGAAGGATGGCTTCTGTTTTCCAAGCATTATGAAGTTCTGCATCATTACCCTAGAATCACATCCTGTGAGATAAATGCTCGTGCAACGGTTAATAGTTCCACATACATGCACTTCGAAGTTGTGAAAATTTTATACAATGTATTACCTAGATATCTAGTTAGACTTTAGTCATATACTATCATATTATTTGGTGATATTATGCTATGCTGTATATTGGTGTGGAAATTCCATCTCGATCGGATTAAGCTTAATGTCCCAGATATGGCTTTTCAGCAGCTTGTTCTTGTGCAAAACCAGAAGTTCAGTTGAAAGCCTTGAGGCAATGCTCTTGCACTAGCTCATCAGAATGATGTGCATGATTTAAGGCGCATCTGTTACTGGAAGGTTCCATTGTGAATTGTGATGGGACTGTAAAAGCGGCATTAGCAGAATTTGATTGTTCAATTAGGTGGCAAATGCTTCTATGCATCTTGTGAACATAAATATTAGTGGGAAATAATCTGCATATAACTGCAAAAGCACTCTACCTTGGTAATGTCAAAACTGTATAACAGTGATGTCCTAATACAAACTTCAATGCTTATCAAGAAGTACAACCCCTTTCTCACCACGCATGTACAGAATGCACAATTAAGCGCAGCAATTATTCAGCATGTACTAACTTCATTTCAGTTCATTTGCCATGTACATTGATAACACAATTAGTCAGTTGCAGGTAGCACTAACACCTGATGTTATTCAGTCCCTACGCACAAATCTGCTTGTAACAATGCCTATGTGCAATGTAACTCCGGTGCTCTGCTCTGCTTTGCCAGGTTAAAATGGCTGGTTAAGGGCACCAGGTACGCAGGCTTCTGATTGAGCAAGTCGGGCATGGCGGATGCGCCTCGCGCTTGATGTGCAGCCCGTACAGGTTCCAGGCCTCCATTGACTCTTTTCTCCACTCTTTGCGTAGATCTGCAGAATCGCGGTACCATCGCCTGATGATTCAGGAATGATGAATAAATTTCAGAACAGAAGGAAGGGATAGTGAGCAAACTACTTTGCAGGGAAAAGGAAAACAACAGGGAGGCTTGCTTTTTTTGCAGTGTTAACTCCTTGTTAAGTGAAAAATGTGAATCCAACATTGAGAGCACGCATCCACAACCGAAAAACATGATCAGGTTTAGCAAGTGGTAATACTACATACACTCGCATGTAATTACACTGTGGACAGGAACTTCAGGAAGTAATATATTGGAGTGTGGAGATCTTTCTAGTTCGGTAATGGTATCAACCAGTGAGTCAGTACCTATTTGTCAATTTATTACTACTAGGCAGAACAAAGCAACGATGATTCATTCAGGCTCTAATTTGTTGTTGCTAGTCATAGAAGCAGAGGCATCAAGCAAACAGGAATATTAACAAATGGATTTGATCAATGCATCAAGCTAAGAGCCTAGCTCATCATCTCCTACTCATCTGATGCAACTAAGGCACTAACCACAAGACGACAAATGGACAATCAACCGGGACATACGTTTGATCCCAACAGTCTCGTTCACTGAGATCAAATCTTGTCATACCCCGTGGTTACCGACAATCAACCGGGACATACGTTTGATCCCAACAGTCTCGTTCACTGAGATCAAATCTTGTCATACCCCGTGGTTACCGAATCCCCGTAGTCGGCGCGTGAGGTAGACTGTCACTCGGCAATGGGGAAGAACCGGGCAAAAGAAGAAACAAGAAAAGAGGAATGCAAGAAGAGTCTCGATTAATTTCCTGTCCCCCGCACAACAGAGCTATTGGCTATATATAAACCTCTTCTTACTCCACTGACCAGTGGGCTCCCAGTCATAACATTACTGCCCTCTGGAAACATTGCTTGCCCTCAAGCAATAGCATAAAATAATTCCCATAATTCCAGGATCCCATTGCACATAAAACCAAATTTCAAGTATTGTTGACTTGTCATCCTCCTCTCCCACTAAGTCATGTCTGATAAGATTGCGAGGCTGCAACTTTGCAATCATAACCTCATTCTTGAACTCCTCAAGGCCTTGACTTGAATTCCTTCCGTCAACACCAGCATGCAATTTCTTTGCTCGATGCTCTTCCAGCATGGTCTCAAAACGCTTGAAGAACTGCAGAATATCTTTTTGCTCACTGAACTCCTGTTTCAGCTCATTGATCATATTATCCTTCCTAAGAGTGGTGAGTATATCAACAGAAAACATGGTTCTCCCATAAGGCAAAGCCCATTTTTCTTTCTCCTGGAAAAGTTTGTTGAGCCACTCACTCTCACCGATGTCATGTTTTTCAATTAGCTTTTTGTCAGCATCAGCAAGAGCCAAATCCCTTGTCTCACTTTCTTCACTTTCTTCTAAGGCAGCTGCCACCTCCTTTTCGGATTCTTGTATTGCTTCTTCCTGTGCTCTAAACAAATCCGAATTTTTAGCTGCGTTTAGCTCAGCATCCTTCTTTTGCAGAAGTGCATGCGCACGGATCTTGTATGCAGAAAACTCACTTTCCAGTCCACTAATCTCGCCTTTTGCAGCCACTAGGTCAGAATCTGTGGTTTGGAACAATTGATTTTGTGTTGACAACTCTAACTCCAATTGACTTTTAACTTCGACAGATTCTATCTCAGATCTAAGGCATGCACTTTCTGATGCTTCCAATTTTGTCCTAAGGGATTCACAAGTAACCTCCCAGCTTTGCTTTTCTTTTTCATGCTGGTCCTTTAAGTGAGATAACTCTCCTTTAACCACCTCCAGGGCGGCTTTAAGGCAGGCAGCTTCACCAGTCGATGCTGCTTCGATTTCAGCTATTTCTGAATCTTTCTCAGTGAGTACCATCTGTAGAGACTGAATCGTTTCAGATGCTTTTGTCTTCTCTGCAGCAACCTCAGCTAGCTGTACTTCCAAGCTTTGTAATTGCTTCTGATGCTTAACAGTGAGTTCTGTAAATGATGCATGCCTCTTGTCTTCAACAAATTGCAGTGATCCTTGGATTTGCTCAAGCATCTGCTCTTTGGTTAACATTGTCTGTTGCAACTTCTCAAGGGCATGATTCCTGGCCTCCAAGGCAATATGTGTCTCATCGAGGTTAGCTCTTAACTTGCTGTTCACACTCCGCAATTGCTGCCTTTCAGCATCCATTGACCTTAAAACCTCACTAGCTTGCTGACAAGCACGTTCCAGTTCCTGCTGTGCCGCTAGTTGCAGAGAAGTAGCTTGTTCAGCCTTCTGATTAATTTCATTAAACCGAGCTTCCAGGTCATCTTTTTCCTTTTCCATATTTGTCTGCTGCGGCTCCTGGACCTCGCTCAGTTTCACAACCTGCTCTCGCAAGCTCCTCACGAGCTCCCAGTCTTCGCCGTCCCTCTGCTCGTCGCCACCCGCCGGTTGAGCGCCCGCGATCTGGGACTTGAGGTACTCGTTCTGCAGGCTGAGCTCCATGACCGTCGCCGCCGACTCCATCGATTTCTCCACAGCACACCACACATGCTCCTCATCCCATACCGTATCCTGGAGAGGCCATCCGTCGAACACCTGGAATGCATACTCTGATGTCTCTGGGGAAGAGAAATCGGCGAGGGGCTTGATCGGGTCGACCTCGAGCTCGATGTCGGAATTAATCTCTTCAACCGAGTACGATCCAGCCGACGCTAGCGCAGGCCTTGAGCGCGCTCGTGAAGGTGTAGCGGTCCCGCCGGACGCCTTCCTCATCCATCTGGAGGTAGAGAGCGAGGGCGTCCTCGTGGCGGCCGAGGTCTGTACTTCGCGATGAGGCAGTTCCACGGAAGGCGTCCTCCGGGCAAGGGGGCAGCAGTGGTTGAGCAGTGGTGGGCGTCGAGATGAGGCCAAGGGAGGCGTGGGCGGATAGCGCGATGCATGGCGCCACCGGCGTCGCGGAGGAGCGAACATGGCAGCGTGGCCCCGACGACGCGTGCATGAGTGGGGTCGACCGGGCGTCGGGGTGGGTGGGGTCGCGCCGGCAAAGAAGGAGTTCAGCGATAGAGCCCGCATCACGGACTCGCCGCCTTGAAGAATCTCCTCCGGAGATGGCGTCGAGGGCGCAAGAGCGAGGCTCGATACCAATTGTCATACCCGTGGTTACCGAATCCTCGTGAGTCGCGCGTGAGGTAGACTGTCACTCGGCAATGGGGAAGAACCGGGCAAAAGAAGAAACAAGAAAAGAGGAACGCAAGAAGAGTCTCGATTAATTTCCTGTCCCCCGCACAACAGAGCTATTGGCTATATATAAACCTCTTCTTACTCCACTGACCAGTGGGCTCCCAGTCATGACAAATCTTCCCTCCCTCGGAGAACACGATGGCATTACAAGCATCAGATACTCAAAAGAGAGGCACCTCCATCCTCCTTTGTACGTAGGCATTCCGTCGAACGTCACGTCACGCGCGCAGGAAAGAAAGAACCAGGGTGGGTGTACTCACCCGAAGACGAGGGAGCAGCTGAGGAGGTCAACGCAGTCCAGCTGCGAGAACACCCGTGCGACAATGTGCCGCCCCCTCCCCTTCCTCCTCCCGCTGCGGTGGCCGCGTCAAATCTCGTCATCTAAACGTTTGATGACCTCTTTTTATTGGTTGTGATCTCGGCTAACTAACAGATCTGAGATTTTTGGGCTAAACCCACCTTAGTAGCGCATTGATCAGGAGCGTGCAAACAACTTGGTTTCGATCCCGTCAGCCAGCACGAGATTAAAAAGGGTGAGGACCAGTGCTCGTTAGTATGATCTACTCTTGAGTTTTCGCCTCTTCCCTACACCCCATCCGATCCTAAGGCTTGTACTCAGGCTGCCGAAGGCCCTACCATCATCGTGAGAATTACGGTGTCATTTTCTTCTACGTCCTCTTCTTCACCGACATTCAGCAACCACCGACCAAGAAAGCTAATGGCTTTTACTTCATCACAGGGTTAGTAAATATAACACATAATCTTTCGCATTATCTTTTATGATCTTGCTTTAGACTAGCTAACGGTTCATATATTAGTTAAGCCTCAATTAACATTTGGTATTAAAGCATCTAGTTTAAATCTTGATCTCTTAAGCCCGGTTTAGACCCTTTTATGTCTCAGCTGTTTATCTTATTCTTGTCGGTTCTGTTTTGGTTAGCATATAGAAGGAGGGGATCTGAACCTAAAGTTCCCAAATGAGAACCATCCGAATTCATTCTTGAAACTCTAGTTCCCAAAATCCCAAATCAATCAATAAAATCCTAATGTCTAAAGGGGGTTTTGGGGGCTTACCTCTCTCAGCGCCTCGCATCAGCTCGCGGTCGCCGTTGCGGGCCTTTGCTCCGCCCACGCATGTGCAGCGCCTTGAGCCTTCACCTCGCCAGAGCCGCACGGCATTAGCTTGCTGCCCGCATGTGCGCCGCTACGTCGGAGCCACGCGTGGCATCAGTTGATCACGCGCGCGTGCCGTTGCCGCCGCCTCGCCAGTTTCCCGCTCGCTCATGTCGCTGCCGCTTTGTCCGCTAGCCTTACTCGTGAGTCGTGGTCGCCACTGTGGATTTTTCGGGAGAAGGGATTAGGGTTAGGATTTCCTTGCCCACGTCGTGTTTTGTTCTGGCTCGAGTTCATCGTGGCCATCCGTTCGTGATCGACGGCCTACGCCTTGCATCTGCACGGCCCGTGGCATTAGATGGGCCGGCTCCTAGGCTGCAGCTGTGCTTCGTTTCAGTTGGGCTGACTCAGGGCTGTGGGCCACGCCAGAGTTGCTGAGCTGTGCACACATAAATAGGCCGGGATTTAATTGTTTTGGTCTATTTTGTTAGATTTAGCCCATTTCAATTTGTTTTATTATGTCTCATTTAATTTCAGCATTAAGTATTGTTTAATTATGTTTTCCTGGGTATTAATTTTATGATTAATTTTCTAAGAAAGTAATTAATGTGGCAATTATTTCATATGATGATTATTTCTAAGCAATATCTTTAATTAAAATAGAACCAATGGGAAGTTTTGGTTAGAGATCATTATTTAAATTGGGATTATGTCATGACCATGATCATATACTCACCAATATTGTTTATGAACATGTGTCACCTATAAAATAATTTAGTTCTTTTACGTTTTACCTCAACGCTGATGTGAATTAGAATTTTTATTTTTCCTATCATTAGTATGATTATTAATCAACCAACGTAAGGTCAATTTTCATGCAAGACATTCATTTTTTGATGTTTATTGATTAAACTTTGTTTTGATTTAGCCATGAACAACACTAATGTTGCTATTTACTTGAACGGCATGGAGCAGCTGAGTGGGAAAACTTTTCCTTTTGAAAGGAGAGGATTTTGATTGTCCTTGGAGTTATGGATTTGGGCTATGCATTATGTGAGGACACTCCTATAGCTCCTTCGGTGATGACGAGAGTTTCACAGAGAAAAAGAAACTCTACGACTTTACAGTAAAAAAAAAGAGAACGGTCCAACTGCATGTCCTTAATAATCATGAAGAGCACCATTTCTGTTGCTAAGCAGTACTTGGTCTCAATTGAGGAGCAATTTAATGGCTCCTCAAAAGTATATACCAGTACCTTGATCATGAAGATGCTCACCACTAAGTATGATGGCTCTAGCAGCGTTCTTGAGCATATTATGATGATGACTAATATGATTGCTAAACTTAAGGGCACAGACATGACCATTTTTTATGGTTTCTTGGTCCATTTTATTATGACATCACTCCCTTTTGAGTATAATGCTTTTAAGATTAATTATAACACTTAGAAGGAATAGTGGACTATGAGCGAGTAAATTGCTATGTGTGTCCAAGAGGAGGAGAGGATAAAGGAAGAAAGAAAGGACCAAGTTTACCATGTTGATCATGGCAAAAGGAAATTCTAAGGGGATTTTAAGCCTAAGAAGAAGCTATATTTCTCTTCTGAGGCTGAATCAAATAAATCAAAGCTAAAGGAGATGACCCCTGCTGCACTTAACTCCACCTGTTCTGATGGGTCCATCTATCGCTTCTGCAAGAATAGTGGGCACATTCAAAATGATCGTGTGGGCTTCATGAAGTAGCTCGCTAAGAAGGGTAATGATATAATTTATACTATTGATGAAACCCTTTATATTGATTTCCCCTAATACCTGGTGGATTGATTCTGGTGCCACTGTGCATGTTTCCAATTAATTTCAGAGATTCCTTATTTTGAGGATACTAAAAAAGGGGAAGCGAAGTCTTAGAGTTGCTAATGGAAAGGAGGCTGAAGTTGAAGCTGTTGCACACAACCATTAGTATTAGATAGTGGCTCACCCTTTATTTGAACAATGTTGTTTATGTTCCCTCTATAAGAAGGAACCTTATTTATATTTCTCTATTAAATGATGATGTATACATTTGTATTTTTGGGGACAATAAATGCATTGTGAGTTTTAATTCAAATAATATTGACCTCGCGACTCGACGAGACAAACTCTATATACTTCATTTCTCTAAATTCCCTATGTCAATGAACGTGTGCGATGCCACCAATAAGCGAAAGAGAAGTTTATGTGATGAGACTTTATCAAAATTGTGGCACTGTTGTTTAGGTCATATTTCGAATGGGAGAATGGAACGTCTCATTAAGGAAGAGATACTCCATCCATTAGACTTCTCTAACTTAGATCACTGTATTGACTGTATTAAAGGGAAATATGTAAAACAAATTAAGAAAGGAGCCACATGAAGCACAAGAATATTAGAATTAATCCACACTGATATATGTAGATATTTCTCTCGTTATAGTTATATTTTTCCCATTTGTGACCAATCTGAGTCCCTTGTTAAGTTTAAAATATTTAAGGCTGAAATAGAATATCAGCATAATTTAAACATTAAGGTAGTAAGATCAAATCATGGAGGAGAATATTATGGGAAACATGCTTTTATCGATAAATTCCTGGTCCATTTGCTAAGTTTCTTTTAGAAAATAGCATAATAGCCCAACATTCATCACTTTGTGAATCTCACAAAATGGAGTAGCTGAAAGACGCAACCGCACCCATATGGATATGGTGCGTAGTATAATGAGTTACTCTAGTTTACTAGTTAGTTTATGGATTGAAGCATTAAAAACAGCCGAACATATACTTAATCAGGTTCCTAGTAAATCAGTGCATAAGACATCTTATGAATTATGGACTAGGAGGAAACTGAGCTTAAAATACTTATGTTTGTGGGGTTGTTCTCTTGAATCTAAAATCTTTAATCCATATATTAGGAAATTAGATCCTAAAACAATAAATTGTCATTTTTTTTGGATATCCTGAAAGATCTAAGGGGTATTGATTTTATTGTCTAGATCGTATTATTAAGTTTGTAGAAACCCAATAAGCTGTTGTAAGTTCAACCTTCATTAATTATGGTTTTTGTGTTAATGACAAATCTAATATTAAGTTTATCCCCTAATGCGATATTGTTATTAATGACAAAATCTTATATCGAGACTAACTTGTTTATTAAGAATATCTTTGATTAGTCTCATCGCATTGAAAAATAGAGAACCAAGGTATGTATGTGTATTCCTTGAAGTATTAATTGCATACTTTGGATTCAAGTTAAAGTATGAACATTCCCATTGAAATAACCACAAAATGTGCATCATGTTTCTCAATCCATATATTACATGGATGCACATATTTAGGGGGAGTTCACACTCTAACTTGAAGAGTCAATTTAAATGATAATTTAAATTGAGTTCATTTGTCTTGTTAATCGTTAAAGAACACTTCATCATGTGTTGATGGTGTTTTGTGATTAATTAAGGACAAATGGATAGTTCTTAAGTATAATTAAGTATGTGTTGCATTATTATACTTAAGACACATTTACAATCATTTCAATTGATTTAGGTTGTGCTCAATTGATCTAAAGGCATCCATTATATGTTAATGGAGTGCAAGAGATAATTGAGACAACCATGCATCTTGGACTAATAAGTTTCATGAGTTATGTTTGAGTTAGGTCCAAAGATGAATGAGATGATGAAAACGGGACAAGGACGACATCATGAGTTGATGGGCGTCAAGAGTGGATCGAAGAGGAGTCGAGTGATATCGAGAACAAATATCGAAGATCATAAAGACCCCAAAGGGATTGCTTCTTGCTGGCGAAGGTATAATTAAATAGGCTAAGGACTTTCTAGTCTTTGAGTCTAGTATTTATCATTTGTACTATTAAGAGGGTCGTTCCTTTGTTTGAACTTCATCATGTGTTGATGATCTCAATCCGCGTTCACTCAAGCTCAAATCTTATTTGATTTGGTTTTTGCATATGGGTTAACCATTTGGCATGTGTTGCAAATGTGTTAAGCCTATGTTTATTGTTTTGCATTATACTCGATTTGCATGTGTTGCAAAGATGAAAGAGTATATGCATTTGGTTTCGCATTATGCTTTGATTTGCATGTGTTGCAAATAGGATAAGCTAATCGTTGGCTTTACGTGAAGTTCACTTGTGCATGGTTGCATTAGTTGAAGCTTCATGCTTTGGTTTCATAAAACATCTTTATAAAACCTTGGTGTTGCTTGGAGCTAAGTTTTGCATGTGTTGCAAAAGGAGAGAGCTTAAGCATGATTTTATGTTGTGTGTCTGTATGGAGCTAGAGGCTTGCATGTGTTGCGAGTAAAGAGCTCATACGTGTGATTTGGTTTTAGTTGAAGTTTGGTTTTGGTGTTGCATGGAACTAGAGAATTGCATGTGTTGCAATTAGAGAGTTCATGCACCTTGATTTGATGTTGCTTGGAGCTAGACTTTTGCATGTGTTGCAAAGAGTAGTGCTCAAGCATGAAATGTGTTTATTGTGTTGTTTGCAAGTTCGTTGTGCGAATAAACTGAGGTTTATGAGTCCGGAATTCCGAGAGCATGTGAGTGGGGCTTGCAACGGGAGTTGGCAAGTTGACCGGGTCTTGTGTTGACCGTCACATGGCTAGGGGGATTAATCTCATAAACTCAAGTTTGATTTGCTTAATACTTTTGCAAATAGATCTTGAGTTGGATTTTGGTGAAATGTGTTTTCGCCATTTGGAGTTGGTTAGTTGTGCAAATGTGTTTTGCAAATGAGCCTTGAAGTTATGTCTTTCGATCCTAGAGCATGTGTTGGCATTTGCAAATGTGTTTTGCAAAGTGTCGGGATCATGTGTTGATCCTTACATGGCTAGAGGATTGATTGCGTAAGTTCGGTGTTTATTTGCGAAATGTGTTTTCGCAATTCGGTTGCAATTCTTTGAGCGTGAGCTAAATTGGTGCAAATGTATTTTGCGTGTGTGTTTGATCATGTGTTGATCACCTTATGGCTCAAGGAATGGCATTTGGTTTTCGGAAAGAAATTTGCGAAAATCCGGTGTTGAGTCTGTCGGTGATCTGACCATTACTGATCTGGTCTGGACCGGGGCGGTTGGACCGGCGGTCCGGTCGGACCGGGTGGCGTCTTGATCGGACGATCGAAGCCGGTCGCGTTTTCCGGTGTGTGTCGTCTGGTTTTTTCGGTGTTTGAGCAGGCGGTGCGGCCGCGAGTCTTGGTCGACCGGCCATATAATGATCGTTTTCCGACTGTTGCCTGTGGTCGGTCGGACCGGGTAGGTCCGGTTGGGCCGGTTTTCTTGAGTTCGCCCATTTGCCCCAAGCGGCTAGTTTTCTTATGGGGGCTATAAATACCCCTTTGGGGGCTTAGGGCGAATGTTGCTAGTGTTATTGAGTGTTTGGGTGAAGTGTTGCATGTGTTGCACACTCACATTTAGTTCTTGAGCTAAGAGTGAACTAATTGCATGTGTTACAATTAGGAGTGGGTTTGAGAGGCTCTTGTGCATGTGTTGCACTTGAGTGAGGTCCTTGTGCATGTGTTGCACTTGGTGATCACCGGGGCGCATTCGTTGTGCTCGGTGAAGTTCAGCGGAGGGCGGCTTGTTGATCTTGGAGGTTGCCGACTCCTAAGCGGCGTGGGCGTCGTCTTGCAGTAGCTCTCAAGGTTGTGAAAGCCCGGCGAAGTTTGTGAAGGTTCGGGTTGAGCCCACGCTACGGCGTGAAAAACCACGACTAGTGGAAAGAGGCGGAGTGCTCGGCGGGGCCGGTCCAAGTGTGGGCTTGCCTCAACATGGACTAGGGAGGCAAGCAAGTCTCCGAACACCACGGAAAAATATCGGTTGTCTCTTGTCTCATTTATATTCAAGCACTTTAATTATTGTATATTGATCAATTGCTTGAATGCATTAGAATTTCTTAGTGTAAATTGTTTATTCAATATAGCAATTCTTGTTTAGAGACATAAATTAGTTAGTGCACTAGTGAGCCTAGTTGATTTAGGCTTTAATTGTCAAAACCTATTTATCGCTTCCGCATATATCTTTTATTAGGTTTTGACTTAGGGGTGTATTAGAGCGATTGATTTTAGTAAGCGATCGAATTTCTTAAAACGCCTATTCACCCCCCTCTAGGCGCATCCTCGACCCTACAGTTGTATTCTTAGAGAATGATGAAATAGTAGGAGCACAGAGGCTAGAAAAATAGATCTTGAGGAGATTCGGATTTATGTATCATTACCAATAATCCAAAAGACTATTCTTTCTGTACCTTATATAGTTACACCTCTAGTTGAGAATACTGGAGTTGAGCCCTCAACTGAGAATTATGGGATGAATAGTACAACACCTAATGATGAGCCTCAATAGCCTCCTGTGATAACTAATGAACCACTAAGGAGATTACAACGGGACAGAAGGTCTGCCATCTCGAATAACTATGTCGTATACATGAATGAAGATGTAAATAACATAAGGAAGGTAGACGATCCCACCTCATTTAAGGAGGCCATAATGACTAAGGATTCACCCAAGTGGCTTGAGGCCATGCAGGATGAAATAAAGTCTATGAGTATTAATGACGTCTAGGATCTAGTAGAAATTCCTGATGGAGTCAAAACAGTAGGCTGTAAATAGGTCTACAAAACTAAACATAATTCTAAGGGAAATATCAAAAGATTCAAGGCAGGACTTATAGTAAAAGGATTTACACAAAGAGAGGAGATTGATTATGTTAATATTTTCTCTCCCGTCTCAAAGAAAGATTCACTAAGGGTGTGTTTGGCAGGGATTCAGCTTCTCCAGATTCATGAATCTAGTGAAGCTGAAAATTCTAGCTTCACCAGATTCGTGAAGTTGAAGCTGTGAGTACATTAAGAGTGTTTAGATAGATCATCTTGTTTACATTTTAGACCAAAAATATAAACTTAATTCACTTTATTTTAGCATACAAGTTTTAGATTTCGGAGAAGTTGGAATCTGGAGCTCTACCAAATAGGCCCTAAAATTGTCATGGCGCTTGTTGCTCAATATGATTTAGAACTACATCAGATGGATGTTAAAACCGCATTCCTTAATGGTGACTTACATAAGAATGTTTATATGGCTCAACCGGAATGTTTTGTCATAGAAAGTAAGGAACATATGGGATGTCGGCTTAAGAAATCCATTTATTGACTAAAACAAGCGTCCAGACAGTGGTACCTTAAGTTCGATGAGACCATAAAAATTTTTGGTTTCAAAGAAAATAAAGTGGACAATTGCATATATATTAAGACTAAGCGGAGCAAATTTATTTTCTTAGTGCTTTTATGTGGATGATATCTTATTAGCTAGTAGCGATAAGGATATGTTGTGTGAGACCAAGAGATTTCTTTTCGCGGCATTAAAATTCACCGAGATAGGTCCAAAGGGGTATTAGGCCTATCCCAAATAGCATATATTGACAGAGTGCTTAAGAGATATAACATGCATAACTGCTCTGCCACACCTGCTCCTATTGTTAAGGATAATAAGTTTGGAACATTCCAATGTCCAAGGAATCAATTAGAAGCTGATCAGACGAAGGGGATTCCTTACGCTTCAACTGTCAAAAGCATTAGGTATGCTCAAGTTGTACTCGCCCTAATTTAGCATTTGTAACCGGGATGCTTAGCAGATATCAATAAAATCCAAGGCTAGACCACTGGAAAGCCGTTAAGCAAGTTTTGCGTTATAAGTAGGGCACTAATCATTTCATGCTCATATATAAGAAGTCTGATACCCTTGAGGTTGTGGGTTATTCGGACGCTGACTTTACAGGTTGTGTTGATATTAAGAAATATGAGTCAGGTTATATCTTCACACTTGCAGGAGGATCCATTTCATGGAAAAGCTCCAAATCATCCCTAACGGCATCATCTACGATGCTAATGGCTTCTACTTCATAACCGGGTTAGTAAATCTAGCACTTAATCTTCCGCATTATCTTTTGTGATCATGCTTTAGACTAGCTAATAGATCATGTATTAGTTAAGCCTCAGTTAACACTTTTCTTAGGATTATTCGGTAACTTGGGTTGAATTTTAAGTGATCAGTTTGGCACTTTGCTATGCATTGCAACGTAATGTAGGGAAAAATTATGATTTCTTCAAGCTCGAGCGGATTTGACGTGACGATATAATGTTGTAAAGATCACAAGAGATGAGTTGAGATTTGTGGATAAAACGAGATGAATGCCATGTTAGTGAATGAGCGAAATAAAGCAATAATTAAAGGTACTTACAAATGCTGAGTTACTGATAGTGATGTGCACAATTGGGTGGCTCATGATTGAATAGTTTTTAAGTAAATTTTAAAGCCCCTAGATTCTAGGGCACTTATAACGCAAAACCTTAGGTTTACAAAAAAATTTCATAATGGGTTTTAAGGCATATAGTATCACAAAACCTCATATTTGTACTTTGTTATGGTTAAGCCCTAGGTCTATCATTGGCCAATGGTTTCAGCTTCAGCTTTCCTCTGTGAAAGCTAGAAGCTGTTCCAAACGATTGGTTTCTCCGTAGTTAAAACCCAAAAGCAACAACCATTTGTACTAGGAGAAGTTGAAACCGAAAGTTAGTTTGGAGTAGCTTCCCACAGCTTCAATGGGTTGGGTTTTTGGTTTTGGCACTAGAGTTGAAGAAATTACCCCTACTACCAAGTATAAAATTACAAACCCCACCTGTAACACCCCAATTTTTGCTTTTCTTGTGTTCAATTAGCATTTTGAATTTTTGAGAAATTTCTGGAATTTATTTGGATTTATTTTGAACTAAGCCATTTACCAAATTAATTAAATATTAGAAAATTTAAAATAAAATTTTGCTCAAAAAATTTTATTTGAGTCACAAATATCCTAAAATATTTTTGGGAATTTTTCAGAATTTTTCGATATTTTACTACCCCAAATAATTAGTTTTATTTTAGGTATTTATTTTAATTAGGAAATTCGACGGAAAATAAAGCTACGATCTTGAGCCATGGCTGACACTATTAACACGCCTTGACCGACCGTTCTCGAGCCGCATGACCCGCTTAGCCCAGCCTTGAGCCAAACCCTAACCTAGATCTGTGACCTCCGTTTTCGATCCAGCAGTAGGAATTGCTTCATCTTCGCCGAAGTCGGATTGAATTGCGCCGCCATGCCGCCGAAGATTCGTTAGGGCTTCATAAATATCCGCACGCCGAGGCATTATTTAATGAGCCGACCCCTTGCCGTTTCTCTCTTTTAAATCGCGCTCTTTTGCCCTAGTTTTTAGTGCTCGGCCGCTTGATCGTCGCGAGTCCTCGAAAGTTCGTGGAGTCACCGCGCGGTTTTCTTCGTCTCGTCGCCGGTGAAGCCGCCTCGCCGACTTGAAGGTCTCCTCGAGTTCCTCGAGAGACACACCGGGGGTAACCCATTCGGACAGGAGACAGCAGGGGGCGCCGCGAACATCGTCGTCTTCCCAGCTCCGTCGAGCGGCGCCGCCGCACCATCGCCGTCGCCCGAGCTCCGTCGGCCGTCCGATCCGCATCAACGACCCAGATCTTGCCACATCGCCCTTGAGCGATAAATCTCATCTTCCAACCTCATCCGTTAGATCTAGATTCAGCGGCTCGGATCGACCGCGCCGTAGCCAATCACGCCGCATGACAGCGTGGCACACCGAGCCGCCAGACATGCGCGTACGTGTCGCGGCAATGTGGCCCGCCATGTCGGCCCTGCCGGCCGGCGACGTCATCTTGGCGTCACGGTGGGTCCCACTGTCGCCGAGATGACCGAAGTCGTCTTGGCGTCCACGATGGCGTCGGCCGGGGAGCCGGTCGGTGGCGTCGGCAAGGCCGTGTGGATTCGTGGTGTCGACCGTGTCACAGATGACGCAATAATCAATTTTCCGAAAAGAAAATATTTACTTAATTCGGTTTAGTGATTTTAAATGTATTTTGAAACTTCAAATGCTTATAACTTTCGCGTTTTAACTCCGATTTGAATGATTCCAATTTCTATAAATTTGTAAAATTGTGATCTTTCTGTTTATGAATTTTAATTGAATTTTTGAGCACTGTTTGTCTACTGTTTATTTATTTTATTGTTTTGTGCATACGTTCTGGCGTGAAGCGTTGAAGTGCCCGACGGTTTCGAGGAGAAGTTCGACCGAGAGCAAGCTCAGGAACCAGAATCAGTACTTTTTGAAGGCAAGTTGTGTTTGATCATGTTGAACCTATTAGAGCAAATTATTTTGATTTAAACTATTGCATGCTAATTTGATAGAAATGATTTTGAATAAGTTTTGGGATTAGTTAAATGCCTAGTTCTTTGTATGCCACCTTGTCGTATATAATTGTAGGCCATGAATCCTTTGTCACCCTAGGTTATGAATTAATAGTTGGACATTAATAATTTGCCAACATGGGTTGAGTAGACCGAAGTAGTGTGCTTAGCCCTGCCACGTGGACAATTCATGATTTTGGAATACCAAAGCAATTATTGACTTAATGAGATATGGAACATGTTTTGTGAATGAGACATGTGTTATTGAGTTGATGATGGCACGTGGTGCAATGGTAAAAAACCGAGGTGGGAAAAATGATTTAGACTGGGGCAAATGGCAAGATTGTTTCTGGTGGGCCAAGAGTGGCAATCAGGCGGTCGTGTTGGTTTTTATTGGACATGGATATTTGAGTTACACTTGGTTAGTCTTGCCTCGGTCAACTAAGGACTTAACCTTGCAAGCATTTGAGCTGAGTCTTTCATACAACCACAAGCTCAAGTAATGGGGCGGGCTTAGTGAGTAAAGCTGGGAAATCTATTCTTTGGTCTTGTCGTGGTGGTGTGAGGCGGAGAAGCGGATGAGAACTCACATGGCGCAAGAGGGGGCCACAGGTGCAGTAACAGATCCCTCGGTGTTGAAACCTTAGCGAGCGATCTTGGGTTTAGATGGAACTTTGGAAAGGCTTCGATACGGTTATTTGCCTTGGTGGTACTTGGTGTATTTTGTGGGTAAAGTGTATAACCTCTGCAGAGTGTACAACCTATTGAATAGCCATGCTCACGGTATTGGGCATCGCTCGGTGATTACGGTCAAGGGTTAGATTTTCATGAAAATGACTTGTTTATGGAAAAATGCTTGGGTTGGTAATGAGGAACTTGACTTAGGATGGAAAAAGAATTTCTGATTGAAATGTTTGTGAAAGCTATTATTCTTACTCTTGTTTCTTGCTTTGCAATCTATTCTTGTTTATCTTGAATCTTTGTCAGCTCATGAACCATAGCCTATCCTTGGTACTAAGCCATGCATGTAGAATATTAGATTTGCATTACATGCATGACTTCTTGAGTGCTCAAAGTACTCACCCACAACAACACAACCAGTTGAAGAAGAAGCAACCCACTCGGGAGGAGGAGTATCGAGAGGAGCCGACAAACTAGGGAAGCGAGCCGGTCGGTTACTGTGGCAAATTGGTTGGCGCCACGAGTTTATTTTATTTCATTTGCTTTTGAATATTTTAATAAGTTTTAGCCTGCAATCGTATCTTTGTAACTTGACCATAAGGTCTACCAACTAGTTTGAGTATTTAATGAAAGTACTTCATTATTTATTTGGTTATGAGTGTGATATGTACCAATGTTGAGGCTGTGGGTACTAGCGTGATCTGGACTAGTCTGAATACAGAGGGTCGGATTGCACATTCGGGTCCCGACAGAGATGGTATCGAGCCATCTTGTTGTAGGACCGGCCCTTAGTTAGAATGGTCGTAGTGAGGATAAAACTATTTTCTAAAAGTTAAAAAGCGCCAAGATGATAATGCAATCTCGACTTACCCCTTCTCTCCTTTCATACCCTTTGCTGAATTTATCACGTATTTGCTTGTTTAAAATTTACGAGTTTCACGTGAGTGTCCTTTGGCGAGATGAGGATGATCCACTCTTTTGGTGGCGCCTTTGGAGGGCACGCCGGAGCTTTGGCGATGATGCATTCTTTGGGAGGTTATAATGAGCCGATCTCTGGGGACTCTGTAGATCGGGCGGGGATGGATATTGCAGGATGTCACCATCACGGTTCACGATAGGGATAGAGGCGAGTCGTCCCATCCGCATTCTTGTCGAGGAGGTTGTCATTTGATCTTTGGGATCCGGGAGACATCGCGTCTGGCGATGAGGCGGTGCTCGTACGTACCCCCGGGGAGTTGGATGGCACGGTGTTTCGTCACCACCACGAGAGACACTCGCTGGCAAAGAACCCATAGAGGAGGAGGATGCCACGATCACCCACGGCGGATATGTCATCGCTCAAGAGGATGCTATCGGCGAGGCGGTTCAGAGCTGCAGAGGTCTCGTGGCGAGTTCCGCGGTGAGGCTCATCTGCTGCAGACTTGTGAGTACTTGGCCCCTCTATCCAGAGGATTGGGGGCTGGAAACAACAGACGGACGAGCGGAGCGATCTTTGGAGCTACGACCAGACCGGAGGAGCCACAGCAGAGGCTGCAGCGAGCGAGCGAGCGGTGGAAGTGAAGCGAGCTGTGGAGGTCAAGCGGAGCAGTGGAGGTTGAGCGGTGCGAGGCGCATCGGTGAGATCGTTGGGATAGGTTTGTACCGGCACCGGCAAGACACCGCGCGGTGTATCCACCAGAAGTTCGGTGGGGATGGCTAGAAGGTGGCGTTAGGATTAGCGGTTGAGACTCTGCGTTGAGTCGCGTCTTGGAATAAGAGTCACCCTTAGAGGCGTTTGACTCGAGTATTAGTTTGATTTGCTTCTTTCATGCTTGTGAGTGATTGGTATGTGTTGCAAGGCCCTTAGGCATTGTGAGCAACCATACCTAGTTATTAATAAAGTAATAAAGTTAGATTTTGTGTTACACTTTGACCCGCATAAGTATGCCATTACTTGTCTATTCTTATTTCCTCTCGTCTCTAAACCATGGAACAATCGACGGATGGTGAACACTCATGAAACCGGGGAGGAAATGGGAGTGGTTCACGCTCAGCTGGAAACATCGATGATGAAGGATTAGGAACCCAACCAGCACCGCCGGTTGATATGCAGAACTTTGGAGCCTTTATTGCTGCACAGACTCAGTTAATGCATGCCATGATCACGGCAGAATCTGATGAGTCCTTGCCCAAGCCACCGCCGCCGCCCAAGTTAACCAGGTCAACCCAGTGCAGAGGCCACACTCGAGGCTGTCGGAATTCATGAGGACACGACCGCCTACATTTTCCGGGAATGCCAATCCATTGGAGGCAGATGATTGGCTGAGGACGATAGAGAGAAAGTTGCACATTACCCAGTGTGAAGGAAATGAGAGGGTACTCTATGCCTCTCATCGACTTGAAGGAACTACTTGGTGAATGGTGGGAAAACTCTTTGTCTTGCTCATGAGCACCCACAGGACATCGGTGGGAGGAGTTCACAATCGCTTTTGGCGGTACCATGTGCGAAGGCATCATGGAGCTGAAAAAGGAGGATTTTAGTGCAATGAAGCGGGGCAATCAATCGGTGTCAGAAATATCTGAATAAGTTCACGCGGTGCACGCTTCGCTTTTGAGGGCGTAGCAACGGATAAAACGAGCGGTCTCGATTCATGAAGGTGAATTCGGGATGCAGTGGGACTCATAACCCACACTTTTCGACTTTCGAGAGCTAGTGAACAAAGCGATATTGGAGGACAAGCGCAAGGAGCTGGAGGACAACCGAGCCTTGAGATGGCACAAGCGAGGAACACGCCCAGGGCGCGGCGTTTGAGGTTGCACCAAACCGGTTCTTGATTTCAGCCAAGGAATGTGGCGATAGCGCCACCGCCGATACCAAGACTGCCGGACAAAATTTCCGACACCAACACCGGTTGGGAATGCATTGCGAGAGTCGGCGATCGGCAGTTAGGCGTTGTTTAAATGCACAGCGAGCGAGCATTTTGCCAATTATTGTCCTAAGAAGGAGGAGGAGTGACACCGGTTCGCTTCAATCTTGGAACTATTCCAACGAAGACACTGCGCCGAGAGCAAGCCGTGGAGCTACACAATCTGGAGCGCCACACGATGTGGTAAGAGGCGAGTCAATCATGTCACCGCCGATCACGGTCTGAGAATACATCGGACATCGTCTTGGGTAAGTTACTTGTCAACTCGATACCATAGCGCTTTTATTTGATTACGGAGCTTCACATTCGTTTATATCTCGGATTTTTGCTGTGAACAATGGGTTGAAAATGGTGAACCTTAGGCATGTATTGCTAGTACAATCCGGGATCGAACTCCGATCGATGTAGGATGTTACGGGGTAAAGTTGCTTATAGATGGGCGAGTTCTAGCAAACTTAGTGGTGTTAGATACCCGGACCCTAGATGTTATTTTGGGAATGGTGGTTGTCTAAGCACAAGGTTGTATTAGGCGTGGACGAAGAGTCATATCGATCGAGAGTCCTTGTGGGAGAAAAATAGAGTTTAGAACAAGCGCCGTTCGGGATGGGCAGTTGATGGTCAATAGTGTGAAGGCCGTCGGCATAAAAGATGTACCGGTTGTCGGGAATACTCGGATGTATTTCGGAGGATTTACAGGATGCCACCAGACGAGGACATAGAGTTTATGTCGAGTTAATGCACCGAACGGCCCGATAGCTAAGAGACCTTATCGGATGTCAACCGATGAAATTTGGTCGAAATGAAGAAGCGATTGAGGAGTTATTGGATAAAGGATTTATCGGACCAAGTTAAATGCGCCATGGGGAGCACCGGTTACATTTGTCAAGAAGAAGGGCGGAGTTCTGGGATGTGTGTGGATTCTGAGCGCTAAATGAAGTCACTATAAAGAATAAGTATCCGCTACCCAGGATCGATGACCTATTTGACCAGTTGAGAGGAGCAGGAGTTTTCTCTAAGATCGACCTACGATCAGGATATCACCAGCTGAAGATTCGATCGGAGGATGTGCGAAGACCGCATTTTCGTCAAGATATGGACATTACGAGTTCTGATTATGTCTTTTGGTTTGACGAATGCACTGCATACTTCATGAACATGATGAACAAGGTTTTCATGGAATACTGGACAAGTTCGTTGTTGTGTTCATAGATGACATTTTAGTCTACTCCAAGCGAGAGAAGAGCATGCCGAACATCCGAAGCTAGTTACGGAGAAGTTAAGAGAGCGACAACTTTTTTTGAGTTTAGCAAGTGTGATTTACGGAAGAACAAGGTGGAATTTCTTGGATATGTGATGACCATTGAAGGAGTCGCATGATTGATCCAAGTAAGGTGGAAGCGATGTTGCATTGGGAGCCACCCAAGGCGGTGACCCAAATCCGTAGTTTCCTTGGAATGGTGGTTATTACCGCCGATTTATTAAAGGATTCTCAACGATTGCGAGACCACTTACGCAATTGTTGAAAAAGGAGAGAAGTTTGCATGGGCCGGAATGTGGCGGAGTTTTCGGAGTTGAAGAAAGCGTTTGACAACGGCGCCGGTGTTAGTTTTCGGATTTAAGCGAGCTTTGATATATACTGTGATGCATCGCGTCAAGGACTAGGATGCGTGTTAATGCAAAACCGTAAGGTCGTCGCATATGCATCGAGGCAGTTGAGGCCGCATGAAGAGAACTATCCGACGCATGATCTGGAATTAGCAGCCGTAGTGCATGCCTTGAAGTTATGGCGATACTATCTAATTGGGAACAGATGTGAGGTGTACACGGACCATAAGAGTCTTAAATATATATTCACACAATCGGATCTGAACATGAGGCAGAGGAGGTGGTTAGAACTAATTAAGGATTATAATCTGGGAATTCATTATCACCCCGGGAAAGCCAATGTGGTGGCCGATGCTTTAAGCCGAAAAAGCCATTCGGTGAACATGTTGGTGGAAGCAAGTCAGGTCGAGTTATGCAAGGAGTTTCAGAAGATGAAGTTGAAAGTAGTACCTAAGGGATTCTTAGCCGCTTTAGAGGTGAAGCCTACCTTGGAAGATCAGATTCGCGAGGGACAGAAGGATGATGTCAAGATTCAGAGGATTAAGTCTAAAATGGAGGAAGGCAAGGCGAAGGATTTCAAGCTGGATGAGCAAGGCGTATTGTGGATCAAGAAGCGCATTTGCGTACCGCATAAGAAGGGCTGAAGCAGTGATTACGGAGGAAGCTCATGACTCAAGTACTCCATTCATCCAGGAAGTGCTAAGATGTATCAAGACCTAAAGGAAAGATTTTGGTGGCCAAGCATGAAGCGTGAAGTTGCGAGCATGTTGCGTTGTGCGACATATGCCAAAGAGTCAAAGCAATGCATCAAAGGCCAGCGAGTTACTCTGACCCGAAGATACCGAATGGAAATGGGAGAAATCGGAATGGACTTCATTACGGTTCTGAGGACCCGAACGGTATGGCTCCATATGGGTTATAGTGGACGGTTGACAAAGGTCGCCCACTTTATACCGATAAAGACTACCTATTCGGGGGACCGCTTAGCGGATTTGTATATGTCATGAATTGTATGTCTACATGGAGTTCCGAAGAAAATTATATCGGACAGAGGTACTCAGTTTACCTCAAGGTTTTGGGATAAGTTGCATGAGGCCCTAGGGACCCGTCTGAACTTGATCTTGCATATCACCCCAGACAGATGGGCAAGCGGAAAGAGTTAACCGAGATCTTGGAGGACATGTTGAGGGCATGTGCATTGGCTTATACAACCGTGGGATAAGTGTTTGCCATATCTGAGTTCAGCTACAACAATAGTTACCGAGAAAGTTTGCGAGATGTCGCCCTTGAGCGCTATATGGAAGACCACAGTCGACGCCATTGAATTGGAATGAGACCAGAGAAGCGTCATATGTTTGGGCGGATATTCTTGAGAAGTGAAGAGCGGATAGCCATGATCGAGGAAAGGTTGAAAATTGCACAATCAAGACGAAGAGTTCTGGCGATAATCGCCTTGAGGATTTGAGCTTTGAGCGAAGATTTTGTGTATCTCGAGTTACCCCACTCAAAGGAGTTAAGAGGTTCCACACCAAAGGAAGTTAGCACCGAGATATGTTGGGCCATTCAAGATCCTAAGTCGAAGAGGTGAAGTAAGCGTGTCGGTGGAGTTACCATGATCTCTAGCAGTGTGCATGATGTGTTCCATGTGTCACAATTAAAGAAATGTCTCCGAGTGCGGAAGAAGCGAGATGCCATTAGAGTCGGTCGAGCTGCGGAAGATTTGACTTATAAAAGTGCGGTGAAAATCTTGGACACGAGATCGAGAAATGAAATAAATCGACCAACCTGCAGAGTTCGATTGGAGTAATCATTAGAGCGAAGCAACTTGGGAGCCTGAAGAGGACTGAAGAAGGAATTCCCTAACCTATTCCTCAGTCAGCCCTGAATCTCGGGGTTGAGATTCCGTTAAGGGGGGGAGGTTTGTAACACCCCAATTTTTGCTTTTCTTGTGTTCAATTAGCATTTTGAATTTTTGAGAAATTTCTGAAATTTATTTGGATTTATTTTGAACTAAGCCATTTACCAAATTAATTAAATATTAGAAAATTTAAAATAAAATTTTGCTGAAAATATTTTATTTGAGTCACAAATGTCCTAAAATATTTTTGGGAATTTTTCAGAATTTTTACGATATTTTTACTACCCCAAATAATTAGTTTTATTTTCGATATTTATTTTAATTAGGAAATTCGGCGGAAAATAAAGCTACGATCTTGAGCCATGGCCAAGCACTATTAACACGCCTTGCCCGGCCCGTTCTGAGCATGCAGCCGCGCTTAGCCGGCCTTGAGCCAAACCCTAACCCTAGATCTGTGACCTCTGTTTTCGATCCAGCGGCGAGATTGCCGTCTTCAGTCGAGTCCGGATCGGATGGCGCGCCGCCTTGTTGAGTTCGTTAGGGCTTCGCGAATATCCCCTTACGCCGAGGCATTATTTAATGAGCCGACCCGCCGCCGTTTCTCTCTTTTCGTGCGCACTCTTTTGCCCTAGTTTTCGGTGCTCGGCCGCCTTGATCGTCGCGAGTCCTCGCCGAGTTCGTGGAGTCACCACCGCGGTTTTCTTCGTCTCCGTCGCCGGTGAAGCCGCCTCCGCCGACTTGAAGGTCTCCTCGAGTTCCTCAAGAGAGACACACCGAGGGTAACCCATTCGGCCGGAGACAGCCGGGCGCCTTGCGCATCGTCGTCTTCCCAGCTCCGTCGGGCCGGCGCCGCCGCACCATCGCCGTCGCCCCGAGCTCCGTCGACCGTCCGATCACGCATCAACGACCCAGATCTTGCCACGTCGCCCTTGAACAGTAAATCTCATCTTCCAACCTCATCCGTTAGATCTAGATTCAACGGCTCGGATCGCACCGCATGCCGTAGCCAATCACGCCGCATGACGCGTGGCACACCGAAACGCCTTGTGCGCACTTGTCGCGACAAGCGCGGGCCCATGTCGCCCGCACCGGCCGACGACGTCATCTTGGCGTCACGGTGGGTCCCACTGTCGTGAGATGACCGAAGTCATCTTGACGTCCACGATGACGTCATCTTGGCGTCGGCATGGAGGCCGGTCGGTGGCGTCGGCAAGGCAGCGTGTCGATTACGTGGTGTCGACCGTGTCACAGATGGCGCAATAATCAATTTTCGAAAAGAAAATATTTACTTAATTCGGTTTAGTGATTTTAAATGTATTTTGAAACTTCAAATGCTTATAACTTTCGCGTTTTAACTCCGATTTGAATGATTCCAATTTCTATAAATTTGTAAAATTGTGATCTTTCTGTTTATGAATTTTAATTGAATTTTTTAGCATTGCTTGTCTACTGTTTATTTATTTTATTGTTTTGTGCATACGTTACGCGTAGACGTTGAAGTGCCCGACGGTTTCGAGGGAGAAGTTCTGACCCAGGAGCAAGCTCAGGAACCAGAATCAGTACTTTTTGAAGGCAAGTTGTGTTTGATCATGTTGAACCTATTAGAGCAAATTATTTTGATTTAAACTATTGCATGCTAATTTGATAGAAATGATTTTGAATAAGTTTTGGGATTAGTTAAATGCCTAGTTGCTGTATGCCACCTTGTCATATATAATTGTAGGCCATGAATCCTTTGTCACCCTAGGTTATGAATTAATAGTTGGATATTAATAATTTGCCAACATGGGTTGAGTAGGCCAAAGTAGTGTGCTTAGCCACCGCCACGTGGACAATTCATGATTTTGGAATACCAAAGCAATTATTGACTTAATGAGATATGGAACATGTTTTGTGAATGAGACATGTGTTATTGAGTTGATGATGTACGTGGTGCAATGGTAAAGAAAGGGGTGGGAAAAATGATTTAGGCTGGGGCAAATGGCAAGATTGTTTTGGTGGGCCAAGAGTGGCAAGCAAGGCGGTCGTATTTGGTTTTTATTGGACATGGATATTTGAGTTACACTTGGTTAGTCTTGCCTCGGTCAACTAAGGACTTAACCTTGCAAGCATTTGAGCTGAGTCTTTCATACAACCACAAGCTCAAGTAATGGGACGGGCTTAGGTGAGTAAACTGGAAAATCTATTCTTTGGTCTTGTCGTGGTGGTGTGAGGCAGGAGAAGCGGATGAGAACTCACATGGCGCAAGAGGGGGCCACAGGTGCAGTAACAGTCCCTCGGTGTTGAAACCTTAGCGAAGCGATCTTGGGTTTAGATGGAACTTTGGAAAGGCTTCGATCACGGTTTTTTGCCTTGGTGGTACTTGACTGTATCTTGTGGGTAAAGTGTATAACCTCTGCAGAGTGTACAACCTATTCGAATAGCCATGCTCACGGTATTGGGCATCGCTCGGTGATTACGGTCAAGGGTTAGATTTTCATGAAAATGACTTGTTTATGGAAAAATGCTTGGGTTGGTAATGAGGAACTTGACTTAGGATGGAAAAAGGATTTACGATTGAAATGTTTGTGAAAGCTATTATTCTTACTACTGTTTTACTGCTTTGCAATCTATTCTTGTTTATCTTGAATCTTTGTCTAGCTCATGAACCATAGCCTATCCTTGGTACTAAGCCATGCATGTAGAATATTAGATTTGCATTACATGCATGACTTCTTTGAGTGCTCAAAGTACTCACCCCACAACAACACAACGGTTGAAGAAGAAGCAACCCCGCTCAAGAGGAGGAGTATCGGGAGGAGCCGACAAACTAGGGAAGCGAGCCCGATCGGTTACTGTGGCAAATTGGTTGGCGCCACGAGTTTATTTTATTTCATTGCTTTTGAATATTTTAATAAGTTTTAAGCCTGTAGGCGTATCTTTGTAACTTGACCATAAGGTCTACCAACTAGTTTGAGTATTTAATGAAAGTACTTCATTATTTATTTGGTTATGGTGTGATATGTACCAATGTTGAGGCTGTGGGCACTAGCGTGATCCTGGACTAGTGCTGAATACACAGAGGGTCCGGATTTGCACATTCGGGTCCCGACACCACCCTCGTACTCTCATTCCCGACCTACACCCCTCACACCTAAAAACTAGACTAAAAGCTAAACACCAAACCTCTTCAACCCAACTGTTCATCTATGCAGCCCTTCAACTATGCACTTAGCCCAAAACTACTTTTCAGAAAAACTATAGCCATACCAAACTGCCTATTGTGTCCCCACCTGCATGAGCCAACATGCAGGGCGCCATGCATGCCAATCGTTGCCTAACCCTTCACATCACCGAGCTAGCCCATTTTCTCATCGACTCGGCCTTCTTGTCTCCCCTTTGCCACTTCACCACTCCTTTCCCCTTCACTATTCACTCCATCGATCAGAGATACCACAGTCTTAAGCAAAAAAACTCCACCGTCTAGTCGATCGCCACTTTCTACGCGATCTCTTCCACCCACAGGATACAATCCACCATCCACAATGCTCGCAGCTGCAATGCCTCCATTGACTATCCACTAGAAATTAATGAAGAGATATCCCTGAAATGATGCAGGAGAATTGTATAAAAGAAAGACTATAATTGTCGACATATTATTTGTCTCTAAAATTGCTAAAAGCTGGATCTGGAATCAAAGTTTTTGGCACAATGCCAGAAGCGCACAGATAGTGTTAAATGAAAAGAAGCAATTGAGACAGCACTCGCTTAATAAAAGGAAAGTTTTTGGTCCCATTGATTAAACATCTCCTAAAGTGTAGAATCAAATAGGTTTTTCATCCGAAAGAGAAATAAAAATATCCAAGTGGTGAGATATAAAGTGAGGTTTGTAGCACAAGATTCCATGCAGAGACCCATCATCGATTATGATGAAACATATTCTCCTATAAGTAGAATAACATTTTGATATTTAATATAGATGGCAACAATATTAAACTTATCAATGCAGTTGATGGATATAGTGAGTGCATGCTTATATGGATCACGAGATATGTATATTTATATGAGAACCCCTCCAAATAATCACAAAATATATAGCGTCAAACTACAGAGATTGCTATACGGATTTTAAAAAAAAGTCAAAAAGAATGTGATACAACTGACTTAGTGAGTTCCTCCTGAAGAAGGGATATTGTCCCTGTGTGTTCATAAAGAAATCTCAGAATGGATTTTTTATCATCTCAACATATGTCAATGATCTGAATGTCATCACAACCACAAAGGAGATAAAGGAAGCAAGTGCTTATCTCACGATGGAGTTTGAGATGAAAGATTTAGGTAAAATTAAATATTACTTAATTATAAAGTTAGAGCATTTCCTAGAAGGAATTCTTATACACCAGTCTACCTATACCAAGAAGGTATTGAAAAGATTTAACATGGATAAATCTCATCCTTTAAAAACCCTATAGTTGTGAGATTCTTTGAAGTTGATAAAGACCCCTTTAGACCAAGGATGGAAAAATAAGGAAGTCTTAGGACCTAGAAGTTCCGTACTTAGATGCTATTGGTGTACTTAATGTATCTTATGAATTGCACATGGCTTAATATTGCCTTCATAGTAAATTTGCTAGTAAGACATAGTGCAGTCCCAACCAAAAGACATTGGGTTGGTGTCAAGATTTTACCCAGATACCTCCAAGGTACTCAAGATCTTGGATTATTTTTTAGATGAACCAAGGCTTAACCATGGTGGGATATACTGCTTGGCTATCTATTTGATCTCCATAGTGCCGAATCTCAGATTTGTTTTGTGTTCTTGATGTGGTTTAGCCATTTCTTGGTGGTCATTTAAGTTGACCTTGGTAGCTATTTTTACTAACTACTCAAAGATTATAGCTTTATATGAAGCCTCAGGTGAATGTGTTTGGCTGAGACGTGTGGTTAATTATACCCAGAAATCATGTGGTCTTAATATTGTTGATACCCTCATAATTATCATGAAGATAATACTGTTTGTGTTGCACAAATACCAATGGGTTATGTGAAAAGTAATATCACGAAGCATATTGCTCCTAAATTTTTCTATCCCCACGAACTCTAGAAGAATAATGAGGTAAAGATTCTACAAACTAAGTGTCAGGGATTGGATATTTCCCATAACGACCATCGTACCCCGGTCAGCTGTCGACCATGCTCACCCTCGGACGGAGTCCTAGGGGAGGTCCTCGCATAGGCTGACCTCCGGAGCTACCTCGTTCTCGACCAAGCACCTTTGAGCATGCTAGCTCGAGGTCTTGACCAAACGACCGAGTCAAGGAAGGGACCTCGGGCCTCGCCAAAAAGCCGGGCACGGTCTACGAAGGCAACGTGGCATTAATCGCTCGGCGGCTTGGAGTACCGTACGGCCACGATCTGAACCCACTGTACCCACGTCGCGGTATGGCGAAAAGCGAGGAAGTAGTTTTACCCACGTCCGGGAACAGTGGTGCGCCGCTCCGTAATAAATGTTGTAACACTGTAATCGTCTATAAATACCCTGTCGCACGTAAAATTTAGGGTTCGACTCCTTTTATTTTTCCATCACACATAGCAGCTTGTGGCTGGTGGCCTAGAGGATTGTCCTTAGAATCTCCCAGGGCCCTCGAGCAAGCACCCTGTAATCCACCTTTGGAAGCTAGTGCAATCACTGGACGTAGGGTTGTTATCTCTACCGCGAGAGGCCCGAACCAGACCAAAAAAGGACCCCTTTGTTCGTTTGTGTCACCACGATCCGTAGCTCGGTAGGCCCTCGGACGCTATACCCTCTGCGGAAAAGGGGCCCTAGGTTGATCCCTTATTCAACAAGTAAGCTCGGTGGGGACCGGTTTCGAATCATCGACACTAAGCTATGTGAAAATCTTGCAGATTTATTCATTAAGTCCTTGCCAAAACCTACATTCTAAAGATGTGTTAATAGCATTGAAATAAAACAACTTAGAGATTTGCAGAGTTCAGATGGAGTAAATCCCTGAACCATGACCCTTTGCATGATCATGAAAGCCATATTTTAAATCATGAAGACTATAAGTTGTACTCTTTTTCTCTTAATGAGTTTTTCTGAAATTTTCTTACATGAAGGTTTTTAATTAGGTAGCTAGTGTAATATAGTGTGTGAGTGCTATGTACTCTTTTCTCCATCTCTTTTTTCTCATTGGGTTTTTGAATAGAGTTTTTAATGAGACATGTGCATTACACGGTATTCGTCTAAGGCGGAGTGTTAAAATATAGATTGATTTGAGCCTATATTTGGTTGGACTCTATCTCTATGTGGGCTAATCCGAATCTATCTCTTGAATCTTGATGTTTTCTTCTATATATTTGGCATATCTTGTACAAGAGAACTAATCTAATAAAAAGATAACAGAATTTTCTTTCTATATTGTGTGTGCTTCTTATTTGTGACTATTGTTCTTGGTGTATTATTATTGATGAAGTGTGGACGACTTCATTTCATAACAGTTTGGTTTTTAACCTTGTGCCTGAGAAAGCTCACATGAGAAAATGTACAATAGCCATACGCTTCCTGAGTGCAGAAAAAATGATGAGGTGGAATATATGTTTGTTTTTTTAGTAACTAGCTGATCAGCCGTGTGACATAGTGTACTATAGTATAACACTAGATCAATGCCCGTGCGTTGCTACGAAAAATAAAATTGATAATAAAACATAAAGGTCAAGCAATAAAAGAAAATTGTGCTACAAGATCAAATATCTATTTCTCCCAATTACAAAAGTTTTTATGGTTTCTTCTCCGGTATGAATTAAAACCAAATATATTGTACATAGCAATATATATTACCAATCTCAAAAATCAATCAATCATTTTTATCCCTTTTTGTAATTTATATTACCAGCTCGCGTTCCTCTTTCTCTCGCCATGCCCGCAGCGGGCGCTCCTCGGCGCCGTCGATCTCGTCTTTCTCGTCGCCTCGTTCGTCCTCGTCATCCACCGCCTTCGTAGGGGCAACACGGGGGCTTCCCCTGAGCACGAGGAGCTACTACCGAAGCCACCACCATTCCGGACCACTAGCTGCTACGCAGTCGCGCTCGGGGCGTCCGCCGTTCTCCTCGCGCTCGCGTTCTTCCTCCTGCCAAGCACGCCATAGCGCGCTGTGGAGTCCACCTTTCTCGCCGCCCACTTCGCCGTGTACGCTATGGCCACGTAGTCAATCACCTCAAAGAAAGGGGTCACCGCCGCCACCCAGCCTTTGCACCTCTGCATCTTCTGGATCGCCACCACCCTCGGCGCCGCGCTCTTCTCCGCTTCGGCGGTAGTCCGCTACGCCGATAGTTCGCTGCTCTTTCCAGGTGACCCTCTCGCCTTTGCCGGCCTACTCGTCTCCATGCCTCTGGCGTACCTAGCCATCATCGCTTCTGACCATAACGCCAAAGCCCATGAAGGTGAACAAAAACAACATCGAGGCGCGCCATACGTCGTTCCTCTCTCTCACGACGTTCAGTTGGATCAACCCGTTTATCTCTAAGGGGTATGCCAATGTCTCTCTTACCGCCGCCGACGTCACACCGGTGTCGTAGCAACAGCCGCCGAAGCGAGTGCGCTTTGTTCACGTCAATGGCCGTGGCATTGGGTCACTGACACCGGTGGGCGTCGCGCTCTGGGCCGCCCTTCCGGCGCAATTACTCTTGATCATGGGCTCGGCCTCTTGCACCTCGCGCCATGTCGTCGGTCTATCACTTATTGATCGGTTTGTCAAGTGCATTCGCCGCGCGGTGGCACGACATGGGAGATCTTGAATGAATTCTCTTGATTGATTCTGTGAAAACTGTACATCATATATGAGTACAAAAGAAACAATTGGCCGGTTATTAATTACCTGCAATAATCAGAGATTTTGCTATAATAATTAGCCATATTTAGAGAGATATGACTAGTTGTAAATCAGGAAAGAATAATTAGCTATAATGACCGGTCATTATTGAAGATATGGCACGGGGGGAGGGCTAGGAAGAACGGACCGTTGCCACCAACTGCAAATTTATATTAGTAGAGATATAATCTTTTGTGAGGTTCCATTTTTTATTTTTTTATTTTAAAAACAAATTTTAAATTTGGAACAATTGATTCCATCGATTAGATGGATGTTTTTCATGTTTTATAATTCCTAGCTTTTCCTTAGCATATCTAACTAAAAAGGAGAGGGAAAGAACTAAAAAAAGAAACAAGGTTTCATAATCCCTAGCTTTTTCATAGCATCCCTGGAGCAGCATGGTTCCAGGCGTTCCAGACCTGGTGGTCAGGGTTTCACTTTTCAACAAAAACCGCTCAAAATTCATGAAATTCGATGTATCATTTCGGTTCAGAAAAGGATTTCGTTCGGTGGTGGAGCTAAAATTTTTTGATGAGGTGCACACTTCACACGTATAACTCTGTAGCCTTATACAATGATTTCGTATTGTCATAAATCTAACATCTATATTTGAACTTTGCTAAAAGTATAATATAAATAATTCTAAGATCTTAAAAACCCCAAACTACTAAAATCGAAGCCAATTCAATCAATAAATTTAGCCTATCAAAGAATTGAAATTTTAGCGTTCCTAAATTTTTGGGAGGTGGCGGGGCATACCCGGCACCCTAGCTCAACCCATGGTGAAATCTAGAAATGACAAAATTACAGATGAGCAGAAGTGAGGCAAAAAAATAAAAGAAAAGGAGAGAGAGAGAGAAAAAAAACAAAAGCGAAATAAACTAGGGTTTATGAGGGCCCACACGCAGCCGCTATCGCCCTCGCTGCGTTGTGTTTTTCCCGGCCTTTATTCACCCTGTCCTCTCGGCTCTCGTCCACCTATCCGCCGCCTCCTCACCCCCACACGCAGCTCTCCCACACGCAGCGCATCGCAGAGGGGGAGGAGATGGTCGGGCCAGGCCTCTACACCGAGATCGGCAAGAAGGCCAGGGGTGTGTATCCGTCCCGTCCTTGTCCTCCCTCTTGACCTCATGTTTCTCCCGTTTTTTGCGGGGATTTTTTTTTTTTGAGCTCGCTTCTCCCTGGTTTTTGGTTTCTTGATGCGTTGCTCTGTTCGCTGCAGATCTTCTGTACAGGGACTACCAGACCGACCACAAGTTCACCCTCACCACCTACACCACCAATGGCGTCGTAAGTGCTCCCCTTCCTGCTCCTCTTCTTCATGGTTCTTGGTTCTTGTACTGTGTTTGGTTAGTTTGATTGCGATGTCCGCTGCGCGAAGAAGAGGCGTATGTGATCCGTACTGCGTTGAGTGTTCTCGATTTATGTGCCGGATTTGATGTCCTATTGTGTGATCGTAGTGATGGAGTGCTGGCTAGTTAGTGGCTTTAGGAGATACGGGCACGCCAGGAGACTTGGCTGGGTTGTTGCTTGTAGCTTGCCGATGTGCGATTGTTTATGGGAATTAGAATGCATCTGTTGCTTGTGTGGGTTCATTCACTACTTAATGGAGTGGGGTTTGTAAGCAAAAGAATCGGTGAATCTCTTGGTGGCGTGGAAGTGTTGAAATGATATAGGAGGAATCGTTATCCTGGCCTTACTTTCTTTTTGCATTGAAGATAGGGATTGGCTGTGTCTTAACTACTAATTGTTGGTTGGTTTGATTTTCAATCTACTGACCCCGTGTTTTGGCATTGGCTTAACTATTAATTGCTGGCTGGAGAACTATGGTTTAATTAGTTTAGTTGAGCAAGATGTGTTGTGAATAATGGCAAGTAATGCAGCAGTGACTGCTTGTGTTGCATTGCATATTAGGGCTGTATTGTTGGTTTTGTTTCATTCATCATGAGAGTGCAGTTGTAATTACAGTGCGACTAGTAAGTTGTCCGTGCGTTGCAACGAAGTACTAAATGAGGATGATACATATCAATAAAACGTGATTCTAAATTGTATAAACTGACACTTAAATACAAAACAAAATGTTTAGTCTCGCAAGGCCACAGAGTAATTCAACAACAATGCCCTACAACTATGTTGTCCTAAATCATGAAGGCAATGCATCAATGGTCCTTCTCAGAGAGCCAATGCATTTGCTGCAATAAACCGATAATCATATGTTTGATCATCCTATGACATGATACATTATGTACACTTCGGATGTGTAACTTTATGAGGGATTGGGTATATGAAAAATTAATAACTATGTTGACAGAAGAATATCCGTTTTTCTCTTATTAGTTCATTCCTTTTTTTTTTGGCAAAGGAATTATTGGTTATTGATGGTGTATCATGTTTATAGCAATTCATTGTTCAACTAATTGCCATTACATTGGTCTACTTACAAGGGAGCAATACTAACATCAAAGCATATACAAAGAAGCAGGCAATTAAAATTGTGATGTCAACTAAAGCCCTTGTACTGACATCAAAGCATGTAAAATAGATTAGGAAGGCAAACTATGGGGGAAAACATAGATAACCCAACCATGAGCAGTAGACAATAGGACTCAACTTGCTGCTTGTACTCACAAAGAGATGCAACCAAAGTAATGTTGGTAGTAGCCCTTCCGTGCGTTGACCTCCTTATCTTGAATTCCATCCAAGTTTCCTTGATCCACCGAATTCCTGCGGAGGCAGAAAGTAGGAAGAAAATCATGCCAAGAGATTACTGTCAGCCAGGGACATAGGGTTATCATGCCACCTCACAAATGCAGTGCTCCATATGGGGCATGGGCATCAGTTCAATCTACACCATGCAAAATTTGAACTATTCTACAGTTAGATCAATCAATTTGGCTCGCTTGGAAGCAATCTAAAGCCTAAACAATTGTACCTCATGATAGGGAGGATGCTTGGAAGAGTGTGTAGCAGACGTGACTCCTCTTCATCCCAGGCCTCCAGGTGCGCAAAATCATAGCTGCCACCATGAGTTTGTGAACAGAGGCCACCATACGGTTTACTTCCATCTCAACATGCCAACACGAATAAATTGACACAGAGGTAGCTGAGTAGCAAGTAGAGTAGAAATGATATCGAGGCAAACATTTCCTATAAGCTGAGAATTTACTTGAAAAGAAAATTTCATACAAAATCGCAGGAGTGACAGACTGATAGTGGTAAACTATATTTTAAGCCTTTCAAAGTGTTTTCAGGGTCTGTATATTCTATGACAATTCTATGGCGTTATGATGTTTACCTTGCACACTGTATCAAATCCAACTGTTGTGGTAAGAAAGCTGAAGTCAGTCTATGGCGGATTATGATGACTAATTGTACTTGATTAAAAAAATAGATAAATGGTAAAGACTAAAGAATAAGCTTGTTCTAAATTAGTAAGATCTTGCTTGGACTTTGGCTGAGTTTGAACTCTAAAGCTTGCATAAGTTAAGTCCATCTGCATCGACAAATGTATGGCATTAAGCCAACCTTGGTTTATGGGCTTATCAAGCTTGTCAAAACTTCAAGCCCTAAAACAAGTGTAAAAAACATATAACATATAGATGTCTTGCAAATATTAAGGCCTGCCAATGGATTTTTATGCAATATGAATAGAGGCCTGCCAAAATTCTGCATGTATAGTAACTTACTTTTGAGTTGAACAGGGATCTGAAGCTGTAGCATCTAAATCATCCTTTTCCACTCGAAACGGTGCTAAATGATCGTCAAAATCGAAAAGATAGGCCAACAGAATGATTAGCAGATCTTGAAGTACAAATAAAAGCTTTGAAAGTCTAAGGTACTCATTGAAATACCTTTCCACTTTCTATATTGAATCAGATTTGGAGGGAGACCAATATGTTCTTCAATCAAGTTTCCAAGCAAGTAAAGTCTAGTATATTTTAGTGCTTGAATCACCCTATAAGAGAAATTCCATTGTCCAAGATGTGTCCAAGAAGATGTGATCATTTTGGTTGTTGGATGACTCACCAGACTGCTGCTCAAATTCACATGCATTCAATATCTACAATTTATCCAAGATCACAAGATCAGGTTCCATTTTTAGACAATTTACATGTACAGACATGAACATTACAATCCATGCAGTATTGCAGAAAATTTTTAAGTTCATGTTACTGTAGCAACACTCCGAGCAGCCAAAAGAACATCCCTATCCATTTATATGCCCAGTCATCTCCACCTAACGATCACAAAATGAAACATATATGTTGTTCTTTAGATAAATCAAAACTAAAGGTCTTCAATCAGCATTTCATGCAATCATGCTAAATCTACAGTTCTACTACTTGAAGGAACTACACGCATCTCATTCTTCTTGTAGGTCACCCTGAAATCTTCAAGAAGCCCCGTGGATACCAATCCTCTAACATCCTTATGGAAACTTTCTGGCTGATATTTCGTTTCTGTCACTCACACTTTAACAGGAGTAGTTGTTGACAAACAACTATCCGTAGGTTGCTCACCAGCTGCATTCCTTATCTTGTCCGCATCAGGCATTGCATGGTCAACACCGGCTGCATTCTCAATCTCTTCTACAGCAGGCCCTTCAACATCGTGTATAGGATCCGACTTGGTCGTTGAACTACTTGCTCTGCTCAAAAGGAAGCATTAGGATTGGAACAATCCTTGCGAGGAGCTCTAGGCCATCCAGAAGGCCTCAACAAAGTGGTTGGCAGGCACCTCCCTGACGCGTGGAAGAGCTCGTAGAGTGAGGTGCTGTTGGGGAGGAAGCTGTGGGCATTTTGGTTCTTTGACACCACCCCCGCGTGCTTCTCGAACTGCAGCGTCGACAACACCTTTGCCGCCCTCCGCCGAAGAAAAACCCGACCTATGCTGCCGCCGGCCAACACCTAATCTGCATGCAGCAACGGAGGAGGAGGCCGAGGGCGTGAAGAGGCGGTGTTGTGTGGTGGCAGAGTGGTGTGGGGAGATGCGGGCGGCGATGGGGATTATGGAGTGGAGTAGGGAGCCTGAAGAAGATGAGGTGGCACCGGAAAGGTAGAAGGCAATGCGGGGAAAGCTGAGGGGTGTCGCGGGGAGGGCAGCCGGCTGGTATGGGTGGCGCGGTTTCCAAATCTGGTGTAGGCGGGGAGGTGGCGTGGGCGCGGGGTAGGCAAAGGGGCTGGGTGCAAGGTAGTCGAGGGAGAGGGGAGTTTGGGGAGGGGAAGGTGCAGGATGTGGCGTGGAGGTGGTGGTTGTGGGTTCAAGCAGTATGACGAATCCACTCAACCGTTTGAGTTAAATCCAACAGATCGAATGCTCTGAAGGAGAACGGACTACCACCACCAACTCCAAATTAGAAGCAGTAGAGATACTATGGAAGTGCGCTCCTGTCCTTTCCCCAAAAAGAAATGCACAAAGCAGTTGTATGCATAATTTGTCTACCCGATAGTTTTGGAACATAAAACTGTCTGGTAGTGTTGGGATAATCTAGACCAGTAGGGGCTGTATACATCACTTACATTCTTTAATGATTTTTTTTTATTTTGAGGGTTACATATTTGAGTTTTCTTGATGTTGCTTCTCCTGTATGGAATGCTGTAGTTTTGTACCTCTGTTATCATCTATGTGGCAATAGCTATGATATTATTTCTTTTGATATTTATTTGTCATTACTTGATTCAGGCAATTACAGCTACCAGCACAAAGAAGGCTGACCTGATATTTGGTGAGATCCAGTCGCAGATAAAGAACAATAACATCACTGTAGATGTGAAAGCAAACTCAGACTCAAATGTATTTCTCTCTCTCCCTCTCAGTTTCTCAACTTACATCTCACAATTGTATTTTGTGCATCAGTAGTCCTGCAAAATCCTCATTTCTAATGAAATCACTGATGTCAATTCTTGCACCTGACAAATTAGTATCAAGTATCCAGCTACTTGTGATTGCATCAAACAATGTGTTTACTGATTAGCTGTTCTTCTCTGTTTCTCCCTTTTTGATACTGACTGCTGCAGTGTTTTGCCCAGGTCATTACTACTGTTACCATTGATGAGCTTGCAACACCAGGGCTGAAGACCATCTTTAGCTTCGCTGTTCCTGATCAGAGATCTGGAAAGGTAATTTTCTCATCCTCCAAATAATGGTTTCGTAAGGGGAATCTTATTGCTTACTTGTCTTCTCTCTCTCTCTTTTTTTTGGTTGCAGTGTGAGCTTCAATACTTGCATGATTATGCTGGTTTTAATGCAAGCATTGGTTTGACTGCCAATCCTGTAGTCAACCTCTCCAGTGTGTTTGGAAGTAAGGCTCTAGCTGTTGGTGCTGATGTCTCGCTTGATACTGCTACTGGGAACTTCACTAAATACAATGCTGGACTGAGCTTCACTAATGCAGATCTTATTGCATCCTTGAACCTGTGAGTTTTCAGTTTTCAGGCTATTGCGATCTTATCAAAATTGTTATAAAACTGTTACTTTGCAACTCCTAAGTTATTTGATCCTTTTGATATTTACATAGGTAACTGGTAATCACTGTTTCCCGTGTCTTGCAGTAATTCCTCCATTCATACAGTACATAACATTTTGTCAAAATATTGTTTGAACTACTTTTTGACCAGATTTGCACGACTTTATGCCTTAAATGTACTTTGCAGTAGACATGAATCTGTACTAATACAGCTTATATTAAGCAGCTCCTCTCAAAATTAAAGCTGATACTGATATTAGATTCTTTACTCGAATCTAACAAATATATTGTGAAGAATCTATATAAATAAGTTCCTTGACTTCCATCTTATATTTGTTGGTCAATCATCGATCTATATTGCCGTATTGCCTTCCTCGCAAGATAGATATATCCTGCTATTGTTTATTAACTTACACTGACTTGATTGCATTGTCTGCCAAATTACACAAATGATTTAAAATTTTCTTGCAGGAACAACAAGGGGAACAGCCTCACCGCATCTTATTATCACATTGTCAGCGAGTTGAGCAGCACAGCTGTTGGGGCAGAGCTGACCCACAGCTTCTCGAGCAATGAGAACACCCTCACCTTCGGGACTCAGCATGCTTTGGACCCACTCACCTTTGTGAAGGCCCGCTTCAACAACTCTGGCAAGGCCAGCGCACTGATCCAGCACGAGTGGAGGCCGAAGTCATTGGTCACCATCTCCGCGGAAGTTGACACTAAAGCCATCGAGAAGAGCTCAAAGGTCGGCATAGCGGTGGCCCTCAAGCCTTGATTACCAAGCCTCTCCTAAGCTCTCAGGATGCACCTCCATTTCGGCTGAAACTGGGATGAGTGGACAAAACATTTTGGCTTCCGTGTCTTTTGGTTGTTGCAGTCTATTAGATTTCAAGAATTGTCATGTTTCCTTTGAGGGATTTTTCCCTTTCTGTGTAGCGCTTGTTCGGTGAGCAACCTTTGCAATAATTCAAGCTCGGTAAAATTCTGAACCTCTTCACTGCCGATTTTTACCCCCATTTTCACATTTATCATGGCCCACACATCTGGTGGCGAAATACGTGAAGCATGTGATTGTGAATGCCTCCTTGTCAAATTTCAACAGTCTGCAGTGATGATATACTGCTGTGGTTCTTGTTCGGTTGTTGCGACTTGTGAATGGTTAGAAGGTTAAATTTCAACAGTCTGTAGTGATGATAGTGTGCTACTTAGGTTCTTGTTTAGTGGTTGTGGCCTGTGAATAGGGTTAGCAAAAAAGATCGTTAGGACTCGAAACAAAATTTCTTCAATTACAATAGTTAATAGGTTTAAAATTGAAATGAGTCTATTTCGAGCGAAAAAATTAATGAGGCTCGGTTCGAAAGTGGCTTGATAGCTCGAATTTAAAATAACGACTTACATGATAAATAAAATTATTTTACGCTGAACTATGTTAATTTCGCACAAAGCTCGATAGCTAGCCCTACTTGTGAATGGTTAGAAGGTCAAATTTTAACAATCTGTAGTGGCGATGATGTGCAACTGAGATTCTTGTCTAGTGGTTGTGACTTGTGAATGGTTAGAAGGTCAAATTTCAACAGTCTGCAGTGACGATGATGTGCTGCTGAGGTTCTTGTTCAGTGGTTGTGACTTGTAAGTAGTTAGAAGGTCAAATTTCAATAGTCTGTAGTGACGATGATGTGCTGCTGAGGTTCTTGTTAAGTGGCTGTGACTTGTAAATGGTTAGAAGGTTAAATTTCAACGGTCTATAGTGACGATGAAGTGTTGTTAAGATTCTTGTTCAGTGGTTGTAACTTGTGAGTTGTTAATGGTTAGTAGGTCAAATTTCAATAGTCTGCAGTGACGATGATGTGCTGCTGAGGTTTGTGTTCAGTGATTGTAACTTGTGAATGGTTGGAAGGTCAAATTTTAATAATCTGCGATTGTGATGATGTCTTCTTTGAGGTTCTTGTTCAGTGGTTGTCACTTTTAAATGGTTGGAAGGTCAAATTTCAACAGTTTGCAGTGACGATGATGTGCTGCTGAGGTTCTTATTCAGTGTTTGTGACTTGTAAATGGTTAGAAGGTCAAATTTCAACAATCTGCAGTGATGATGATGTGCTGTTGAGTTTCTTGTTCAGTGGTTGTGACTTGTGAATAGGGCTAGCAAAAAAGCTTGTGAGGTCAAATTTCAATAGTCTGCAGTGACGATGATGTGCTGCTGAGGTTCTTGTTCAGTGGTTGTGACTTGTGAATGGTTGGAAGGCTAAATTTTAGGAGTCTGCAGCGACGATGATGTGCTGCTGAGGTTCTTGTTCAGTGGTTGTGACTTGTAAGTGGTTACAAGGTCAAATTTCAACAATCTGCAGTGACGATGATGTGCTACTGAGGTTCTTGTTTAGTGGTTGTGGTTTGTGAATAGGGCTGGCAAAAAAACTTGTTTGGGCTCGAAACAAAATGTCACCGATTACAATAGTTAATAGGTTTAAAATTGAAAAGGAGTCTATTTCGAGCGAAAAAATTAATTTGGCTCGGCTTGATAGTGGCTCGTTAGCTTGAATTTGAAATAACCACTTAAATGATAAATAAAATTATTTTACATTGAACTATATTAATTTCGAACGAAGCTCGATAATAGCTCATTAAGCTCGATAGCCAGCCCTACTTGTGAATGGTTAGAAGGTCAAATTTCAACAGTCTACAGTGACGATGATATGCTGCTGAGGTTTTTTCAGTGGTTGTGACTTGTGAATAGTTATTAGAAAGTCAAATTTCAATAATCTGCAGTGATGATGACGTACTGCTGAGGTTCTTATTCAATGGTTGTGACTTGTGAATAGTTAGAAGGTCAAATTTCAACGGTTTGTTGTGACGACGAAGTGGTGTTGAGGTTTTTGTTCAGTGGTTGTAACTTGTGAGTTGTCAACGGTTAGAAGGTCAAATTTCAATAGTCTGCAGTGACGATGATGTGCTGCTGAGGTTCTTGTTCGGTGGTTGTGGCTTGTGAATGGTTAGAAGGTCAAATTTCAACAGTCCTGCAGTGACGATGATTTGCTGCTGAGGTTCTTATTCAATGATTCTGACTTGTGAATGGTTAGAAGGTCAAATTTCAATAGTCTGTAGTGACAATGGAGTGCTGTTGAGGTTCTTGTTCAGTGGTTGTAACTTGTGAGTTGTGAATGGTTAGAAGGTCAAATTTCAATAGTCTGCAGTGACGATGATGTGCTGCTGAGGTTCTTGTTCACTGGTTGTGACTTGTGAATGGTTGGAAGGTCAAATTTTACTAGTCTGCAGTGATGATGATGTGCTGCTGAGGTTCTTGTTCAATGGTTGTGACTTGTGAATAGTTAGAAGGTCAAATTTCGACAGTTTGCAGTGATGATGCTGTGCTGCTAAGGTTGTTATTTAGTGGTTGTGACTTATGAATGTTTAGAAGGTCAAATTTCAACAGTCTATAGTGACGATGATATGCTGCTGAGGTTCTTATTCAGTGGTTGTGACTTGTCAGTTGTGAATGGTTAGAAGGTCAAATTTCAACAGTCTGCAATGATGATGATGTGCTGCTGAGGTTCTTGTTTAGTAGCTGTGACTTGTGAATGGTTGGAAGGTCAAATTTTAAGAGTCTGTAGTGACCATGATGTGCTACTGAGGTTCTTGTTCAGTGGTTGTGTCGTGCCCCGAATCTGCAAATCCGGACACTCTGTGTATTCTGCACTAGTCCAGGATCGCGCTAGTGCACACAGGCTAAACAGGGTTAAAGTACCACAACATACACAGCGGAATAACAAATAAGTACTTCAAACATGTATATAAACGAGTTGTACGACCTTATGGTCCCTTGCAATAATTTGCCACGCAGGGCTTACAATAATCAGAGTAAATAGTGTTCAACAGCGGAAAAATAAACGTCGTGATGATCCATCTTCGGCCACAGGCATCCTGACGAGGCTTGTCCCCTAGTTCTCCGGCTCATCAACAATCTCCTCCTCCCATATAGGCGTAGACTCCTCCTTTGGTAATTTTTTGTCCGCAAGGGTGAGTACACACCGTACTCAACAAGTCATGCACAGAATGCAATTCTATTACTACATGCATGGCTTGTTACAAAGGAATGGCTCAATTGGTTATTTTGCATTGCTTAAATATTTTAACATACTTTTTATTTTGATATAAAGCAACAAAACCATACTATTATATTAAGTTTCTCAATTGTTTTTCCACATAATTTTTGACACACAGTCCTCAATCAATTTCACCATCAACCCTGGCACACAGCCTTTCATTCCATTTTATTTCCAAAAAAATCTACCCCTTGACTGTAATCCCCGAGCAATGTTCAATACCGTGAACACGGCTATTCGAATAGTTTTGACACTCTGCAGAGGTTATACACTTTACCCACACGATACAGCTAAACACCACTCAGGCGAGTAACCAAAACAAAATCTTTTTGAAACTTCCATCCTCGCACGTGTACCTCCCGATATAGTTCCCACTGTCCCTTCTCTCTCACAGAGCAGAAGTACAGGGCCAACACATACCGTTGAAGAGATGTAAGACCGCAATGGTAAACACTACACCCTTCTTACCACATCCACATACCAAAACCACCTGAGGTCTCATGTGCTAAGATTTCGGAGTCATACTCAACTAGGTCTGTCCCATACCAGCCATGTGGTTGTATGAAAGACTCAAATCAAAGGCTTGCAAGGTTAAGTCCCTAGAGTGACTAGGGCAAGACTTCCTTTTTCCCAAAACTTTGGCTCACAACCATCTCATTTGCCACACAGGCTCTTTCTAACACACAGCCCCGGTCCACTTGCCCCAGTCTAAAACATTTACCCACCCAGGTTGTTTAACAGTGCAACACATGTCTGCAATCACCCTTCATGTAGAACCACACAGGTCTCTACATTCCAATGTCATCACCAACATTATTTCACCTTTTAACAAAATGCATTCACTATTCCTTTAGTCAATGTTGCTTTTGTATTCAAAAAGATTATTCACGATACGTGCAAGACTAAGCAACTATTCACGGTCTAACCTCCCGTGTTGGCATATCAATACATCCAACTAATAATATCACTTAAGGCAACAAATGATCATGGCATACAATTGTTACAGTCAAGGTGATAATAACAATGGGTTGATTATCTAATTACCCAAATTAGTTTAATCCATTTTTTTAATTAATTTAGCATGCATAGTTTAAATCAAAATACATTTCAAAAACTTAGGAGCAATATGGTCAAAGCATAACTTGCCTTCAAACAACAACTGATCCTGATCTGAAGTTGGTTCTTGTGCTGGAATTTCCCCCTCGAAGCCCTCCGACAAATCAACGTCTACCCAAATCACATGTACACACAATAAATACATTTTACAGAGAGCAAAATCAGCTCTAAAAATTACAAAAAATCCCCAATAAATAGATCTTGATTTTACAAATTTTTAGAAATTAGAATCACTCAAATCGGAGTTAAAACGCAAAAGTTATAGCCATTTGAAGTTTGAAAATAAATCAAAAAGAATAAACCTTATTTCTTTATTTATTTTTATACGGAAAATTCGGAATTATGACGTCAGCATAACATCAACAATGAATTAAATTTCCACCGAATTATTTTTCTAAAGAAAAATCGATTTATTGCGCAAGCATGACGTCAGCACCGAACTGTGCATTCACTAACACGTGGACCCCACTGCTGACGTCATAGATGACGTTACTGATGACGTCAGCACCCACGGTATCACGACTGACATGTGGGTCCCACTGATGACGTCACCGCCGACGTCGAAGATGACACGATGGCGCGATCCGCCGTGACACGTGGCGCATTTAATTATCAACCGAGGGCTCGATCTAATCTCGTCCGTCCGATTCAAAATGGACGGCCACGATCAACCCAACGGTTCGGCTCTGGTTTGCTCCGGAGTCGACCCGTGGCATATCTTCTACCGTTGGATCCCGATCGGATGGCTGGAATTAAATCGGCTACGTCGACAGAGACAGCTGCGCCGACGCCTCGGTTTTCACGCGACACGCAGCTCAATCTCGACCGCACGCTGGAATCAACGGCGGGATTTCAACAACGCTAGGGCTTGCGTGCAACACGCGTCAACACGGGACTAGCCCGGTGCGCGGCGTGATCTCTACCATTCATTCAAATTTGAACTGCCCAGATTAAATCTAACTCGTGCATCACGATCGGCTACGTGGCTTCCTCGGTACGCGATGCGTGGGCGCATCTAGGCCATCCGCTACTGAATCCGACGGCTATAATCTGTCACAGCATGAGCACACGTGGGCAGTCCCGGCTTCGGGCTCGTGGCAACATCTTAACCACACATCCACAATCCTACGGCCTAAATTGATTCAATCCTGTTCTCTTATCACTAATCCGATGGCTACGATTAACACTACTGCGTGGCATAATATGAACCACACGATTAAAATCTAACGGCTAGTGGTTGAAGATGGAACTCACTTTATTCTTCGAGGTGGCGTGGATGAATCCGAGCGCGTCGATGATCGAATCGAGCGATCGGAAGCTCCAAAGCTTGCGATGGCGCTGGCGAGATGGGTTCGGAGAGGAAGAGACGGCACAAGTTACGGCAAGGGCTTCTCCATGACAAGGATGGCTCCTCGGACGCGTCTTGGTGCAAGGGTCACTCCGGTGGCCTTAATGTAACATCCCAAAATTTGAGTTTTGGAATGTTTAAAATCAAAAATGAATCATTTGCAATTTCTTGGAATTAACCGAAACTTAAATTGAATTTTCTAATAATTATAAGATTTAATTTGATTAACCCCTCTTAACTGGAAAGAGACTGGAGAAAGACAGTTATTTGGTCCTGCCATACTGCAAGAAGCCGAAGAGCAAGTACAGTTAATTCGAGACAAGTTGAGGATAGCTCAAAGCAGACAGAAGAGTTATGCAGATAATCGTCGCCGAGATTTGAGTTTCGAGCCCAATGATTATGTGTATCTCAGAGTCACCCCTCTTAAAGGAGTTAAGAGATTTCAAGTAAAAGGGAAACTTGCCCCTAGATATGTTGGACCGTTCAAAGTCTTGGAAAGAAGGGGAGAAGTTGCCTACAAGCTTGAGTTGCCTCAGTCTTTTGCTGGAATCCACGATGTGTTCCATGTGTCTCAGTTGAAGAAGTGCCTGCGAGTGCCAGAAGAGCAGATGCCGTTGGAAGCTATCGATTTGCAAGAGGATCTCACTTACAAGGAGCAGCCAGCGAAGATATTGGATGTTGCAGAGCGCATCACGAGAAGCAAGATCATCCGTTTTTGCAAAGTCCAGTGGAGCAATCATTCAGAAGAGGAAGCCACATGGGAGCGAGAAGAGGATCTGAAGTCCGAGTTTCCCCACCTATTCACTAGCCAGTCCGAATCTCGGGGTCGAGATTCCATTTAAGGGGGGAGGTTTGTAACATCCCAAAATTTGAGTTTTGGAATGTTTAAAATCAAAAATGAATCATTTGCAATTTCTTGGAATTAACCGAAGCTTAAATTGAATTTTCTAATAATTATAAGATTTAATTCGATTAATCTATGCATCAAATTAAAGGTATTCATTATCATCGAGCAAAGCCAATGTCGATGGTGATGCTTTGAGTAGAAAGAGTTCTTGCAATACCTTGATAATTAAGGAAAGTCACTGACTCTCTATGAGGAATTTGAAGCTCGGTTTGGAAGTGGTGCAAGAAGGTTACTTAGCAACTTTGGAAGTCGTCCAACATTGGAAGATCGATCCGGAAGCCCAAGCCGATGATCTTGATATCAAGGAGATCAAGAGTAATATGAAGAAAGGAAAAGCCCGAGATTCATGAAGATGAAAAGTCTTGTGTGGTATGAGAATCGTATTTGTGTACTGATCGTAAAGAGCTCAAGGAGTCATTACTCAAAGAAGCGCATGAGACTTTATATTCCATTCACCCCGAAGTACCAAGATGTATCAAGATCTCAAGGAAAGGTATTGGTGGCCAAGCATGAAGCGTGAGATTGCGAATATGTCGCTCGTGTGATGTCTCGCCAAAAGGTTAAAGCGAGCATCGAGGCCGCAGGATTGCTTGACCATTGAAGATTCGAGAATGGAAGTGGGAAGAAATCGGTATGGATTTTATTCTTGGACTTCCTAAGACCCAAGCGAGTTATGATTCGATCTGGGTAATAGTGGATCGATTGACCAAGGTAGCTCACTTCATTCGATTAAGACTACCTACAGGAGATAAATTGGCGTAATTATATATGTCAAGGATTGTCGATCTTCATGGAGTGCCTAAGAAGATAGTCTCCGATAGAGGAACCCGGTTTACCTCTCGTTTTTGGCGAGTTTGCATGAAGCTATGGGAACTCATCTCGATTGATCTTGCTTATCACCCTCGGTGATGGACAAAGCGGCGTGTGAACCGATTCTTGAGGACATGTTGAGAGCTTGTGCTTTGACCTATGGTGCAAAATGGGACAAGTGTTTGCCCTATCGAGTTTTCTTACAATAATAGTTACCGAGCCGACTGCAAATGTCTCCTTTTGAAGCCTTATATGGTAGAAAGTGCAGAACCCCTCTTAATTGGAAAGAGACTGGAGAAAGACAGTTATTTGGTCCTGCCATCTTGCAAGAAGTCAAGAGCAAATACAGTTAATTCGAGACAAGTTGAGGATAGCTCAAAGCAGACAGAAGAGTTATGCAGATAATCGTCGCCGAGATTTGAGTTTCGAGCCCAATGATTATGTGTATCTCAGAGTCACCCCTCTTAAAGGAGTTAAGAGATTTCAAGTAAAAGGGAAACTTGCCCCTAGATATGTTGGACCGTTCAAAGTCTTGGAAAGAAGGGGAGAAGTTGCCTACAAGCTTGAGTTGCCTCAGTCTTTTGCTGGAATCCACGATGTGTTCCATGTGTCTCAGTTGAAGAAGTGCCTGCGAGTGCCAGAAGAGCAGATGCCGTTGGAAGCTATCGATTTGCAAGAGGATCTCACTTACAAGGAGCAGCCAGCGAAGATATTGGATGTTGCAGAGCGCATCACGAGAAGCAAGATCATCCGTTTTTGCAAAGTCCAGTGGAGCAATCATTCAGAAGAGGAAGCCACATGGGAGCGAGAAGAGGATCTGAAGTCCGAGTTTCCCCACCTATTCACTAGCGATCCAATCTCGGTCGAGATTCCATTTAAGGGAGGTTTGTAACATCCCAAAATTTGAGTTTTGGAATGTTTAAAATCAAAAATGAATCATTTGCAATTTCTTGGAATTAACCGAAGCTTAAATTGAATTTTCTAATAATTATAAGATTTAATTCGATTAATCTATGCATCAAATTAAAGGTATTCATTATCATCCAGGCAAAGCCAATGTCGTAGCTGATGCTTTGAGTAGAAAGAGTTACTGCAATACCTTGATAATTAAGGAAAGTCAGCCAGCTCTCTATGAGGAATTTCAGAAGCTCAGTTTGGAAGTGGTGCAAGAAGGTTACTTAGCAACTTTGGAAGTGCGTCCAACATTGGAAGATCAGATCCGGGAAGCCCAAGCTGATGATGCTGATATCAAGGAGATCAAGAGTAATATGAAGAAAGGAAAAGCCCCAGGATTCACTGAAGATGAAAAGGGTACTGTGTGGTATGAGAATCGTATTTGTGTACCTGATCAGAAAGAGCTCAAGGAGCTGTTACTCAAAGAAGCGCATGAGACTTTATATTCCATTCACCCTGGAAGTACCAAGATGTATCAAGATCTCAAGGAAAGGTATTGGTGGCCAAGCATGAAGCGTGAGATTGCAGAATATGTCGCTCTGTGTGATGTCTGCCAAAAGGTTAAAGCAGAGCATCAGAGGCCAGCAGGATTGCTTCAGCCATTGAAGATTCCAGAATGGAAGTGGGAAGAAATCGGTATGGATTTTATTACTGGACTTCCTAAGACCCAAGCAGGTTATGATTCGATCTGGGTAATAGTGGATCGATTGACCAAGGTAGCTCACTTCATTCGATTAAGACTACCTACAGGAGATAAATTGGCGTAATTATATATGTCAAGGATTGTCAGTCTTCATGGAGTGCCTAAGAAGATAGTCTCCGATAGAGGAACCCAGTTTACCTCTCGTTTTTGGCAGAGTTTGCATGAAGCTATGGGAACTCATCTCAGATTCAAGATCGCTTATCACCCTCGGTCGATGGACAAAGCGGCGTGTGAACAGATTCTTGAGGACATGTTGAGAGCTTGTGCTTTGACCTATGGTGCAAAATGGGACAAGTGTTTGCCCTATGCAGAGTTTTCTTACAATAATAGTTACCAGGCCAGCCTGCAAATGTCTCCTTTTGAAGCCTTATATGGTAGAAAGTGCAGAACCCCTCTTAATTGGAAAGAGACTGGAGAAAGACAGTTATTTGGTCCTGCCATACTGCAAGAAGCCGAAGAGCAAGTACAGTTAATTCGAGACAAGTTGAGGATAGCTCAAAGCGCATGTAAGAGTTATCACGATAATCGTCGCCGAGATTTGAGTTTCGAGCCCAATGATTATGTGTATCTCGAGTCACCCTCTTAAAGGAGTTAAGAGATTTCAAGTAAAAGGAAACTTGCCCCTAGATATGTTGGACCGTTCAAAGTCTTGGAAAGAAGGGGAGAAGTTGCCTACAAGCTTGAGTTGCCTCAGTCTTTTGCCTTGGAATCCACGATGTGTTCCATGTGTCTCGTTTGAAGAAGTGCCTGCGAGTGCCAGAAGGAGCAGATGCCGTTGGAAGCTATCGATTTGCAAGAGGATCTCACTTACAAGGAGCAACGGCGAAGATATTGGATGTTGCAGAGCGCATCACGAGAAGCAAGATCATCCGTTTTGCAAAGTCCGATTGGAGCAATCATTGAAGAGGAAGCCACATGGGAGCGAGAAGAGGATCTCAAGTCCGAGTTTCCCACCTATTCACTAGCTATCCGAATCTCGGTCGAGATTCCATTTAAAGGAGGTTTGTAACATCCCAAAATTTGAGTTTTGGAATGTTTAAAATCAAAAATGAATCATTTGCAATTTCTTGGAATTAACCGAAGCTTAAATTGAATTTTCTAATAATTATAAGATTTAATTCGATTAATCTATGCATCAAATTAAAGGTATTCATTATCATCCGAGCAAAGCCAATGTAAGAGTGATGCTTTGAGTAGAAAGAGTTCTTGCAATACCTTGATAATTAAGGAAAGTCAGCCAGCTCTCTATGAGGAATTTCAGAAGCTCAGTTTGGAAGTGGTGCAAGAAGGTTACTTAGCAACTTTGGAAGTGCGTCCAACATTGGAAGATCGATCCGGAAGCCCAAGCCGATGATGCCGATATCAAGGAGATCAAGAGTAATATGAAGAAAGGAAAAGCCCTGTGATTCATGAAGATGAAAAGGGTTGTGTGGTATGAGAATCGATTTGTGTACTGATCGAAAAGAGCTCAAGGAGTCATTACTCAAAGAAGCGCATGAGACTTTATATTCCATTCACCTGGAAGTACCAAGATGTATCAAGATCTCAAGGAAAGGTATTGGTGGCCAAGCATGAAGCGTGAGATTGCGAATATATGTCGCCTACGTGTGATGTCTCGCCAAAAGGTTAAAGCAGAGCATCGAGGCCGGCAGGATTGCTTGACCATTGAAGATTCCGAATGGAAGTGGGAAGAAATCGGTATGGATTTTATTATCGACTTCCTAAGACCCAAGCGAGTTATGATTCGATCCGGGTAATAGTGGATCGATTGACCAAGGTAGCTCACTTCATTCCGCTTAAGACTACCTACACCGAGATAAATTGGCGTAATTATATATGTCAAGGATTGTGGAGTCTTCATGGAGTGCCTAAGAAGATAGTCTCCGATAGAGGAACCCGTTTACCTCTCGTTTTTGGCGAGTTTGCATGAAGCTATGGGAACTCATCTCGATTCAAGATTGCTTATCACCCTCGACCGATGGACAAACCGGCGTGTGAACCGATTCTTGAGGACATGTTGAGAGCTTGTGCTTTGACCTATGGTGCAAAATGGGACAAGTGTTTGCCCTATCTGAGTTTTCTTACAATAATAGTTACCGAGCCGACTGCAAATGTCTCCTTTGAAGCCTTATATGGTAGAAAGTGCGTAACCCTCTTAATTGGAAAGAGACCGGAGAAAGAGCAGTTATTTGGTCTGCCATCTTGCAAGAAGTCAAGAGCAAGTACTGCTTAATTGAGACAAGTTGAGGATAGCTCAAAGGCATGTAAGAGTTATGCGAGATAATCGTCGCCGAGATTTGAGTTTCGAGCCCAATGATTATGTGTATCTCGAGTCACCCTCTTAAAGGAGTTAAGAGATTTCAAGTAAAAGGGAAACTTGCCCCTAGATATGTTGGACCGTTCAAAGTCTTGGAAAGAAGGGGAGAAGTTGCCTACAAGCTTGAGTTGCCTCAGTCTTTTGCTGGAATCCACGATGTGTTCCATGTGTCTCGATTGAAGAAGTGCCTGCGAGTGCCAGAAGAGCAGATGCCGTTGGAAGCTATCGATTTGCAAGAGGATCTCACTTACAAGGAGCAGCCAGCGAAGATATTGGATGTTGCAGAGCGCATCACGAGAAGCAAGATCATCCGTTTTTGCAAAGTCGATGGAGCAATCATTGTAAGAGGAAGCCACATGGGAGCGAGAAGAGGATCTGAAGTCCGAGTTTCCCCACCTATTCACTAGCCAGTCCGAATCTCGGGGTCGAGATTCCATTTAAGGGGGGAGGTTTGTAACATCCCAAAATTTGAGTTTTGGAATGTTTAAAATCAAAAATGAATCATTTGCAATTTCTTGGAATTAACCGAAGCTTAAATTGAATTTTCTAATAATTATAAGATTTAATTCGATTAATCTATGCATCAAATTAAAGGTATTCATTATCATCCAGGCAAAGCCAATGTCGTAGCTGATGCTTTGAGTAGAAAGAGTTACTGCAATACCTTGATAATTAAGGAAAGTCAGCCAGCTCTCTATGAGGAATTTGAAGCTCGGTTTGGAAGTGGTGCAAGAAGGTTACTTAGCAACTTTGGAAGTCGTCCAACATTGGAAGATCGATCAAGGAAGCCCAAAATGGTGATCTTGATATCAAGGAGATCAAGAGTAATATGAAGAAAGGAAAAGCCCTGTGATTCATCAAGATGAAAAGGGTCTTGTGTGGTATGAGAATCGATTTGTGTACTGACGTAAAGAGCTCAAGGAGTCACTCAAAGAAGCGCATGAGACTTTATATTCCATTCACCCCGAAGTACCAAGATGTATCAAGATCTCAAGGAAAGGTATTGGTGGCCAAGCATGAAGCGTGAGATTGCGAATATGTCGCTACGTGTGATGTCGCCAAAAGGTTAAAGCAGAGCATCGAGGCCAGCAGGATTGCTTGACCATTGAAGATTCGAGAATGGAAGTGGGAAGAAATCGGTATGGATTTTATTATCGACTTCCTAAGACCCAAGCGAGTTATGATTCGATCTGGGTAATAGTGGATCGATTGACCAAGGTAGCTCACTTCATTCCGCTTAAGACTACCTACAGGAGATAAATTGGCGTAATTATATATGTCAAGGATTGTCTTCATGGAGTGCCTAAGAAGATAGTCTCCGATAGAGGAACCCGGTTTACCTCTCGTTTTTGGCGAGTTTGCATGAAGCTATGGGAACTCATCTCGATTCAAGATCGCTTATCACCCTCGATCGATGGACAAACCGGCGTGTGAACCAGATTCTTGAGGACATGTTGAGAGCTTGTGCTTTGACCTATGGTGCAAAATGGGACAAGTGTTTGCCCTATGCGTAGTTTTCTTACAATAATAGTTACCGAGCCGACTGCAAATGTCTCCTTTGAAGCCTTATATGGTAGAAAGTGCGTAACCCTCTTAATTGGAAAGAGATGGAGAAAACAGCTTATTTGGTCTGCCATCTCGCAAGAAGTCAAGAGCAAGTCATGCTTAATTGAGACAAGTTGAGGATAGCTCAAAGCGCATGTAAGAGTTATGCAGATAATCGTCGCCGAGATTTGAGTTTCGAGCCCAATGATTATGTGTATCTCAGAGTCACCCTCTTAAAGGAGTTAAGAGATTTCAAGTAAAAGGGAAACTTGCCCCTAGATATGTTGGACCGCTCAAAGTCTTGGAAAGAAGGGAGAAGTTGCCTACAAGCTTGAGTTGCCTCGATCTTTTCTTTGGAATCCACGATGTGTTCCATGTGTCTCGATTGAAGAAGTGCTCATGAGTGCGAAGAGCAGATGCCGTTGGAAGCTATCGATTTGCAAGAGGATCTCACTTACAAGGAGCAGACAGTGAAGATATTGGATGTTGCAGAGCGCATCACGAGAAGCAAGATCATCCGTTTTTGCAAAGTCCAGTGGAGCAATCATTCAGAAGAGGAAGCCACATGGGAGCGAGAAGAGGATCTGAAGTCCGAGTTTCCCCACCTATTCACTAGCCAGTCCGAATCTCGGGGTCGAGATTCCATTTAAGGAGGTTTGTAACATCCCAAAATTTGAGTTTTGGAATGTTTAAAATCAAAATGAATCATTTGCAATTTCTTGGAATTAACCGAAGCTTAAATTGAATTTTCTAATAATTATAAGATTTAATTCGATTAATCTATGCATCAAATTAAAGGTATTCATTATCATCCAGGCAAAGCCAATGTCGAGTCGATGCTTTGAGTAGAAAGAGTTCTTGCAATACCTTGATAATTAAGGAAAGTCACTGACTCTCTATGAGGAATTTGAAGCTCGGTTTGGAAGTGGTGCAAGAAGGTTACTTAGCAACTTTGGAAGGCCCAACATTGGAAGATCGATCAAGGAAGCCTAAGTGGTGATGCCGATATCAAGGAGATCAAGAGTAATATGAAGAAAGGAAAAGCCCTGTGATTCATCAAGATGAAAAGGGTTGTGTGGTATGAGAATCGATTTGTGTACTGACGTAAAGAGCTCAAGGAGTCATTACTCAAAGAAGCGCATGAGACTTTATATTCCATTCACCCGAAGTACCAAGATGTATCAAGATCTCAAGGAAAGGTATTGGTGGCCAAGCATGAAGCGTGAGATTGCGAGAATATGTCGCTCGTGTGATGTCGCCAAAAGGTTAAAGCAGAGCATCGAGGCCGCAGGATTGCTTGACCATTGAAGATTCGAGAATGGAAGTGGGAAGAAATCGGTATGGATTTTATTATCGACTTCCTAAGACCCAAGCGAGTTATGATTCGATCCGGGTAATAGTGGATCGATTGACCAAGGTAGCTCACTTCATTCCGATTAAGACTACCTACAGGAGATAAATTGGCGTAATTATATATGTCAAGGATTGTGGGTCTTCATGGAGTGCCTAAGAAGATAGTCTCCGATAGAGGAACCCGTTTACCTCTCGTTTTTGGCGAGTTTGCATGAAGCTATGGGAACTCATCTCGATTCAATCTTGCTTATCACCCTCGGTGATGGACAAACCGGCGTGTGAACGATTCTTGAGGACATGTTGAGAGCTTGTGCTTTGACCTATGGTGCAAAATGGGACAAGTGTTTGCCCTATCTGAGTTTTCTTACAATAATAGTTACTGTGCCGACTGCAAATGTCTCCTTTGAAGCCTTATATGGTAGAAAGTGCGAGAACCCTCTTAATTGGAAAGAGATGGAGAAAGATGCTTATTTGGTCTGCCATCCGCAAGAAGAAGAGCAAGTCTGCTTAATTCGAGACAAGTTGAGGATAGCTCAAAGCGCATGTAAGAGTTATGAGATAATCGCCGCCGAGATTTGAGTTTCGAGCCCAATGATTATGTGTATCTCAGAGTCACCCTCTTAAAGGAGTTAAGAGATTTCAAGTAAAAGGAAACTTGCCCCTAGATATGTTGGACCGCTCAAAGTCTTGGAAAGAAGGGGAGAAGTTGCCTACAAGCTTGAGTTGCCTCGATCTTTTCTTTGGAATCCACGATGTGTTCCATGTGTCTCGATTGAAGAAGTGCTCATGAGTGCCGAAGAGCAGATGCTGTTGGAAGCTATCGATTTGCAAGAGGATCTCACTTACAAGGAGCACCAATAAGATATTGGATGTTGCAGAGCGCATCACGAGAAGCAAGATCATCCGCTTTTGCAAAGTCGAAAGGAGCAATCATTCAAGAGGAAGCCACATGGGAGCGAGAAGAGGATCTCAAGTCCCAGTTTCCCACCTATTCACTAGCGATCCGAATCTAGGGTCGAGATTCCATTTAAGGGAGGTTTGTAACATCCCAAAATTTGAGTTTTGGAATGTTTAAAATCAAAATGAATCATTTGCAATTTCTTGAATTAACCAAGAAGCTTAAATTGAATTTTCTAATAATTATAAGATTTAATTCGATTAATCTATGCATCAAATTAAAGGTATTCATTATCATCCGTGCAAAGCCAATGTCGAGCCGATGCTTTGAGTAGAAAGAGTTAACGCAATACCTTGATAATTAAGGAAAGTCACCACTCTCTATGAGGAATTTGTAAGCTCGGTTTGGAAGTGGTGCAAGAAGGTTACTTAGCAACTTTGGAAGGCCCAACATTGGAAGATCGATCCGGAAGCCTAATTTGGTGATGATATCAAGGAGATCAAGAGTAATATGAAGAAAGGAAAAGCCCTGTGATTCATCAAGATGAAAAGGGTTGTGTGGTATGAGAATCGATTTGTGTACTGACGTAAAGAGCTCAAGGAGTCATTACTCAAAGAAGCGCATGAGACTTTATATTCCATTCACCCCGAAGTACCAAGATGTATCAAGATCTCAAGGAAAGGTATTGGTGGCCAAGCATGAAGCGTGAGATTGCGAGAATATGTCGCTCTGTGTGATGTCTGCCAAAAGGTTAAAGCAGAGCATCAGAGGCCAGCAGGATTGCTTCAGCCATTGAAGATTCCAGAATGGAAGTGGGAAGAAATCGGTATGGATTTTATTACTGGACTTCCTAAGACCCAAGCAGGTTATGATTCGATCTGGGTAATAGTGGATCGATTGACCAAGGTAGCTCACTTCATTCCGATTAAGACTACCTACAGGAGATAAATTGGCGAATTATATATGTCAAGGATTGTGGGTCTTCATGGAGTGCCTAAGAAGATAGTCTCCGATAGAGGAACCCAGTTTACCTCTCGTTTTTGGCAGAGTTTGCATGAAGCTATGGGAACTCATCTCAGATTCAGTACTGCTTATCACCCTCAGACTGATGGACAAACTGAGCGTGTGAACCAGATTCTTGAGGACATGTTGAGAGCTTGTGCTTTGACCTATGGTGCAAAATGGGACAAGTGTTTGCCCTATGCGTAGTTTTCTTACAATAATAGTTACCGTGCCACCGCAAATGTCTCCTTTGAAGCCTTATATGGTAGAAAGTGCGAGAACCCTCTTAATTGGAAAGAGACGGAGAAAGATGCTTATTTGGTCTGCCATACCGCAAGAAGCCAAGAGCAAGTACTGCTTAATTCGAGACAAGTTGAGGATAGCTCAAAGACGCATGTAAGAGTTATGCAGATAATCGTCGCCGAGATTTGAGTTTCGAGCCCAATGATTATGTGTATCTCGAGTCACCCCTCTTAAAGGAGTTAAGAGATTTCAAGTAAAAGGAAACTTGCCCTAGATATGTTGGACCGCTCAAAGTCTTGGAAAGAAGGGAGAAGTTGCCTACAAGCTTGAGTTGCCTCGATCTTTTTTTCGAATCCACGATGTGTTCCATGTGTCTCGCTTGAAGAAGTGCTGAAAGTGCCGAAGAGCAGATGTCGTTGGAAGCTATCGATTTGCAAGAGGATCTCACTTACAAGGAGCGACCAATAAGATATTGGATGTTGCAGAGCGCATCACGAGAAGCAAGATCATCCGCTTTTGCAAAGTCGAAGGAGCAATCATTCAAGAGGAAGCCACATGGGAGCGAGAAGAGGATCTCAAGTCCGAGTTTCCCCACCTATTCACTAGTTATCCGAATCTTGGTCGAGATTCCATTTAAGGGGGGAGGTTTGTAACATCCCAAAATTTGAGTTTTGGAATGTTTAAAATCAAAAATGAATCATTTGCAATTTCTTGGAATTAACCGAAGCTTAAATTGAATTTTCTAATAATTATAAGATTTAATTCGATTAATCTATGCATCAAATTAAAGGTATTCATTATCATCCAGGCAAAGCCAATGTCGTAGCTGATGCTTTGAGTAGAAAGAGTTACTGCAATACCTTGATAATTAAGGAAAGTCAGCCAGCTCTCTATGAGGAATTTCAGAAGCTCGGTTTGGAAGTGGTGCAAGAAGGTTACTTAGCAACTTTGGAAGGCCCAACATTGGAAGATCGATCCAGGAAGCCCAAGCCGATGATGCCGATATCAAGGAGATCAAGAGTAATATGAAGAAAGGAAAAGCCCGAGATTCATCAAGATGAAAAGGGTTGTGTGGTATGAGAATCGTATTTGTGTACTGACGTAAAGAGCTCAAGGAGTCATTACTCAAAGAAGCGCATGAGACTTTATATTCCATTCACCCCGAAGTACCAAGATGTATCAAGATCTCAAGGAAAGGTATTGGTGGCCAAGCATGAAGCGTGAGATTGCGAGAATATGTAAGCTCTGTGTGATGTCTCGCCAAAAGGTTAAAGCAGAGCATCGAGGCCAGCAGGATTGCTTGACCATTGAAGATTCGAGAATGGAAGTGGGAAGAAATCGGTATGGATTTTATTATCGACTTCCTAAGACCCAAGCAGTTATGATTCGATCCGGGTAATAGTGGATCGATTGACCAAGGTAGCTCACTTCATTCCAGCTTAAGACTACCTACACCGAGATAAATTGGCGTAATTATATATGTCAAGGATTGTCGGTCTTCATGGAGTGCCTAAGAAGATAGTCTCCGATAGAGGAACCCGGTTTACCTCTCGTTTTTGGCGAGTTTGCATGAAGCTATGGGAACTCATCTCGATTCAAGATCGCTTATCACCCTCGGTCGATGGACAAACCGGCGTGTGAACCGATTCTTGAGGACATGTTGAGAGCTTGTGCTTTGACCTATGGTGCAAAATGGGACAAGTGTTTGCCCTATGCAGAGTTTTCTTACAATAATAGTTACCAGGCCAGCCTGCAAATGTCTCCTTTTGAAGCCTTATATGGTAGAAAGTGCAGAACCCCTCTTAATTGGAAAGAGACTGGAGAAAAGCATGTTATTTGGTCTGCCATACCGCAAGAAGTCAAGAGCAAGTCTGCTTAATTCGAGACAAGTTGAGGATAGCTCAAAGCGCATGTAAGAGTTATGCAGATAATCGTCGCCGAGATTTGAGTTTCGAGCCCAATGATTATGTGTATCTCAGAGTCACCCCTCTTAAAGGAGTTAAGAGATTTCAAGTAAAAGGGAAACTTGCCCCTAGATATGTTGGACCGTTCAAAGTCTTGGAAAGAAGGGGAGAAGTTGCCTACAAGCTTGAGTTGCCTCAGTCTTTTGCTGGAATCCACGATGTGTTCCATGTGTCTCAGTTGAAGAAGTGCCTGCGAGTGCCAGAAGAGCAGATGCCGTTGGAAGCTATCGATTTGCAAGAGGATCTCACTTACAAGGAGCGGCCAAATAAGATATTGGATGTTGCAGAGCGCATCACGAGAAGCAAGATCATCCGCTTTTGCAAAGTCGATGGAGCAATCATTCAAGAGGAAGCCACATGGGAGCGAGAAGAGGATCTCAAGTCCGAAGTTTCCCACCTATTCACTAGTTATCCGAATCTCGGTCGAGATTCCATTTAAGGGGAGGTTTGTAACATCCCAAAATTTGAGTTTTGGAATGTTTAAAATCAAAATGAATCATTTGCAATTTCTTGGAATTAAGAAGCTTAAATTGAATTTTCTAATAATTATAAGATTTAATTCGATTAATCTATGCATCAAATTAAAGGTATTCATTATCATCCGTGCAAAGCCAATGTCGAGGTGATGCTTTGAGTAGAAAGAGTTCTTGCAATACCTTGATAATTAAGGAAAGTCACCACTCTCTATGAGGAATTTGAAGCTCGGTTTGGAAGTGGTGCAAGAAGGTTACTTAGCAACTTTGGAAGTCGCCCAACATTGAAGATCGATCCGGAAGCCCAAGCCGATGATGCCGATATCAAGGAGATCAAGAGTAATATGAAGAAAGGAAAAGCCCTGTGATTCATCAAGATGAAAAGGGTCTTGTGTGGTATGAGAATCGTATTTGTGTACCTGATCAGAAAGAGCTCAAGGAGCTGTTACTCAAAGAAGCGCATGAGACTTTATATTCCATTCACCCTGGAAGTACCAAGATGTATCAAGATCTCAAGGAAAGGTATTGGTGGCCAAGCATGAAGCGTGAGATTGCAGAATATGTCGCTCTGTGTGATGTCTGCCAAAAGGTTAAAGCAGAGCATCAGAGGCCAGCAGGATTGCTTCAGCCATTGAAGATTCCAGAATGGAAGTGGGAAGAAATCGGTATGGATTTTATTACTGGACTTCCTAAGACCCAAGCAGGTTATGATTCGATCTGGGTAATAGTGGATCGATTGACCAAGGTAGCTCACTTCATTCCAGTTAAGACTACCTACACCGGAGATAAATTGGCAGAATTATATATGTCAAGGATTGTCAGTCTTCATGGAGTGCCTAAGAAGATAGTCTCCGATAGAGGAACCCAGTTTACCTCTCGTTTTTGGCAGAGTTTGCATGAAGCTATGGGAACTCATCTCAGATTCAGTACTGCTTATCACCCTCAGACTGATGGACAAACTGAGCGTGTGAACCAGATTCTTGAGGACATGTTGAGAGCTTGTGCTTTGACCTATGGTGCAAAATGGGACAAGTGTTTGCCCTATGCAGAGTTTTCTTACAATAATAGTTACCAGGCCAGCCTGCAAATGTCTCCTTTTGAAGCCTTATATGGTAGAAAGTGCAGAACCCCTCTTAATTGGAAAGAGACTGGAGAAAGACAGTTATTTGGTCCTGCCATCTTCGCAAGAAGTCAAGAGCAAGTACTGCTTAATTCGAGACAAGTTGAGGATAGCTCAAAGCGCATGTAAGAGTTATGCGATAATCGTCGCCGAGATTTGAGTTTCGAGCCCAATGATTATGTGTATCTCAGAGTCACCCTCTTAAAGGAGTTAAGAGATTTCAAGTAAAAGGAAACTTGCCCTAGATATGTTGGACCGCTCAAAGTCTTGGAAAGAAGGGAGAAGTTGCCTACAAGCTTGAGTTGCCTCGATCTTTTTTTGTCGAATCCACGATGTGTTCCATGTGTCTCGATTGAAGAAGTGCTCATGAGTGCCGAAGAGCAGATGCCGTTGGAAGCTATCGATTTGCAAGAGGATCTCACTTACAAGGAGCAACGAATAAGATATTGATGTTGCGAGCGCATCACGAGAAGCAAGATCATCCGTTTTTGCAAAGTCGATGGAGCAATCATTCAAGAGGAAGCCACATGGGAGCGAGAAGAGGATCTCAAGTCCGAGTTTCCCCACCTATTCACTAGTTATCCGAATCTCGGGTCGAGATTCCATTTAAGGGAGGTTTGTAACATCCCAAAATTTGAGTTTTGGAATGTTTAAAATCAAAAATGAATCATTTGCAATTTCTTGAATTAACAAAGCTTAAATTGAATTTTCTAATAATTATAAGATTTAATTCGATTAATCTATGCATCAAATTAAAGGTATTCATTATCATCCGAGCAAAGCCAATGTAAATGGTGATGCTTTGAGTAGAAAGAGTTCTTTGCAATACCTTGATAATTAAGGAAAGTCACCACTCTCTATGAGGAATTTGAAGCTCGGTTTGAAGTGGTGCAAGAAGGTTACTTAGCAACTTTGGAAGTCCCAACATTGGAAGATCGATCAAGGAAGCCCAAGCCGATGATGCCGATATCAAGGAGATCAAGAGTAATATGAAGAAAGGAAAGCCCGTGATTCATCAAGATGAAAAGTCTTGTGTGGTATGAGAATCGATTTGTGTACTGACGTAAAGAGCTCAAGGAGTCATTACTCAAAGAAGCGCATGAGACTTTATATTCCATTCACCTGGAAGTACCAAGATGTATCAAGATCTCAAGGAAAGGTATTGGTGGCCAAGCATGAAGCGTGAGATTGCGAATATGTCGCTCGTGTGATGTCGCCAAAAGGTTAAAGCAGAGCATCGAGGCCGCAGGATTGCTTGACCATTGAAGATTCGAGAATGGAAGTGGGAAGAAATCGGTATGGATTTTATTATCGACTTCCTAAGACCCAAGCAAAGTTATGATTCGATCTGGGTAATAGTGGATCGATTGACCAAGGTAGCTCACTTCATTCCGCTTAAGACTACCTACACCGAGATAAATTGGCGTAATTATATATGTCAAGGATTGTCTTCATGGAGTGCCTAAGAAGATAGTCTCCGATAGAGGAACCCAGTTTACCTCTCGTTTTTGGCAGAGTTTGCATGAAGCTATGGGAACTCATCTCAGATTCAGTACTGCTTATCACCCTCAGACTGATGGACAAACTGAGCGTGTGAACCAGATTCTTGAGGACATGTTGAGAGCTTGTGCTTTGACCTATGGTGCAAAATGGGACAAGTGTTTGCCCTATGCAGAGTTTTCTTACAATAATAGTTACCAGGCCAGCCTGCAAATGTCTCCTTTGAAGCCTTATATGGTAGAAAGTGCGTAACCCTCTTAATTGGAAAGAGACCGGAGAAAGGCAGTTATTTGGTCTCGCCATACCGCAAGAAGTCAAGAGCAAGTACAGCTTAATTCGAGACAAGTTGAGGATAGCTCAAAGCGCATGTAAGAGTTATGCGGATAATAAATCGCCGAGATTTGAGTTTCGAGCCCAATGATTATGTGTATCTCAGAGTCACCCTCTTAAAGGAGTTAAGAGATTTCAAGTAAAAGGAAACTTGCCCCTAGATATGTTGGACCGCTCAAAGTCTTGGAAAGAAGGGAGAAGTTGCCTACAAGCTTGAGTTGCCTCGATCTTTTTGTCGAATCCACGATGTGTTCCATGTGTCTCGATTGAAGAAGTGCTGCGAGTGCCGAAGAGCAGAATCCGTTGGAAGCTATCGATTTGTAAGAGGATCTCACTTACAAGGAGCAACCAATAAGATATTGATGTTGCAGAGCGATCACGAGAAGCAAGATCATCCGCTTTTGCAAAGTCCGAAGGAGCAATCATTCAAGAGGAAGCCACATAGGCGCCACGTCACCTGGTGCTGCCGCAGGCTTAATCCAAAGAAAAAATGTGGTCGGGTCAACACCAAGTCACTAACTTATAGCATGGCCATATAATAGACAAATAGCATATCTGAGGCAAGAGAAAAAATTGTAGAAAAATATAGTTGATAACAAAATAAATACTTTCTACAAAAATGGTTACCTTAATTGCTCTTTTATAGTTGTTCCTTCGTTCTTTCATCTTACAAAAAGATCTATCACATCGCCATTTGAAATTGTGGATAGAAAACCTTGCTCCACAAAGCAAATTATGGAGTCATTCATAAACCGATCACCCATACGATTGCGTAATAATCGTCTTCACAATTTTCATCACGAAAAACACCTCTCAACCGATGCGATTGCAATTGGTAGAACTAACACTAGCTTGAGGAGCTTATAAACTAAAGGAAAAGAAAGATGTTTCTTTGTATCCACCATCAATTTGGCAAGTTAGAAATAGTGCTCAAATTGGCAAATCTTTCATCTGCTCTCACATTATCAATGTAGATAGGAAGCTCAAGACTAAGATCCTTCAAGCGCATTGAATTGAAATCATCTGGATAGGACCTAGCCAACTCCATTAAGCTCTCAAGGCTAAAAGCAAGAAACTAATCACTGGACCGAAGCGACCATTTGTGTAAGCAAATTAGAATTAATCTCATTGAAACGGTCATTAAACTCTAAAAGTTGCAAGTCCATGACAACATTCAAGCAATCGTATCTATAATGTTGATAGTTAGTACGATTGGTCTTTTGCCTTGGTTTATATCTATCAACAAATTCTTCTTCCATATCCAACTTTAGAGTACTATGTTCATCACAAAAGGAGTATACTGTCTCCAATAGGGATTCCCAACCATCATCTCTAATTTGTCAAATTTTCGTTTAGTTTTCTCCACCTCCAACATAGCCTCTAAAATATCTTGATCTTTCCTCTCAGAACACAATGATAAAGCATTTGCATGTCCTAAGATAAGCAACATCAAATGCAAATGAAACACAAAGTCAAAATCCTTTAAATAATTTAAGAGTCCACGGGCTTGCCGCTTTTTTCCCATCATTTGGGCCATCTTTTTCGACATATTGGAGCACTTCAATAATAGAAGGAAACAGATTGTTGATGCTCTTAAGGGTTTTATAGTGAGAACACCATCAGTGTCTCTCGCCCTTTGAAGAGATTGCTCTTGATTTAATCTGTTCCACCGCTAAGTCGATTAACGCCAATGGCTTTTCTCACCGTCTCTTGTTGACTTTCTCTAATCATATCTTTCCGCTTGCAAGAAGCTCCAACTATATTAAGCAAAAGATTCACCATGTCAAAGAAGTCACTAATATCATCATTCTTTTTAGCTATCGCCACAATGACTAGTGAAGTTGATGGGCAAAGCAATGAACGTAATATGTCGAGCTATTCTCTCTCATTATCAAAGCTCTCAAGCCATTAAACTCACCTCTCATGTTGCTTGCTCCATCATAACCTTGGCCTCGATTTGTTTTATGCTCAATCCATACTTAGAAAAGAGATAATCAATATTAGATTTGAGACAAGAAGTGATGTCTCTTTTACATGAACAACACCAATAAGTCTTTCTTTAATTAATCCATGCTTGTTAACATATCGCAAAACAATGTACCATTTGTTCCTTATCGTAAATATCAGCAGACTCATCGACCATCAAACAAAAGACATCACCACCAATTTCGTTGATGATAGATTTCACTATAATCTATAGAAAACACAACAAACATTATTCAATACTGATACCAAGATTGGAAAAAATTGTAAGTAGAATAAAAATAAACAAGACTTTTTATTTTATTCCTCAAAGAAACAATTAACGATGTCCTTCTGAATTGTTGGAGATACCATTTGTTTATTTAAAGGAGCATTTCTCAACACAACTCTCTTCACCTTATCATTTTGTTCTCGCCACAAGTTTGACCAACTCCAAAAATTTCCCTATTATTAGAGCCTTCGATTCATCGTGGCCACGTAAAAGCTAAACCTTGATGCAACAAATATCTAGCTGCATTAATGGAAGTATTCAATCGAATACGATGCTCCTCTCTAGTGACTTGACTCGCTTGTTGAGAGCAACAACAATTGATCGGTCTTGTTTCAATAAAGCTGTTAGCTCTTTTTCAACGCTAATGCGTTAGGAAACTATTACACCGACCAACATGAGTTTGAAGCCGATCGACTTGTTCCATCCACAAAACCTTCGTTATAAATGCATCATTTCCACCTTGACCTTTAATGCAATCTCGAACAAGTAGCAATATAAACAAAATGCTTTATCGATTTTCTCACAGACTCAAGCCAATCATATTTGGTGAACCATTCTCGATTAAACCGACGTAAATGGTTTGATATGCTTCTTTGTGGATACATGAAACCATCTTGTGGCCTATACTGGACCTCTAATCAAATATCTTCACCGATCTCATCTTGTAGTTTTGGTCCTATGTATTCCGATATTCTCTTCCTATCACCGGATCATATGGAAGGTCATCTAAATTTACCTCTCTCGATGACAATGAAAGAGGAGTGTTGCTATTTATGTTAGATCCCTCCATCTCTACTTGATGCTCCACCATCATGATCATCACTATCTCACGGTGGAAGCTTTTTTTAAATATCGCTCCATAATTATTTTACTACCGTGATATTAATAGAAATTATTAAACAAAGATATAATAGAAATTATCAAATCAAAATTATCATGATGAAACAATGAATCAATCTGAAAATTAAAATGAAACCAATAACTTCAAAAAAATATACTCTTAATTAATGAAGTTATGCTACATAAGGTAAAGCACAATTAGTGATAAAGCATTTGTATAAAAGAATCAAGAAGTCAAGAGTAACCATACTTTTGTGTGTTGAATTGAACTGCATCGCTTCACATTTGGCTTCCGCTGCTCAACTTTTGGTGGAGGAGAAAGCGCATACAAAAGACAACTTATGGATAATGATCACTCTGTGTTGTGAAGACACTGGTATTTGTTTACAATTGAGTATTACTAGCTTATTTGAACATAATGGGGGTAGAAACTAGAAAGGCTTGTACTTTGCTACACATGAATGTAAATCTTAAAACAAGTAATTGAGCAGATGGTGCAGTACTGAAACAAATTTGAGTTAACGGCCAACTAGTTTTCATTGCCAATTCCACAGAGTGCAGGTTTTGGTTTTTGGGAAAACTGACTAGAACATGCAGAAAGAATCTTCAGAAGAAGAAACGCCTGGCATAAACTGACTAGAAAATAGTAGCAGCGGTGAAGGCGTGAAGCTTCGGCTACCTGGCATAAATTAATCAAGAAAGAATCTTCAGAAGAAGAAACGCCTGGAGCCTGGAGGTGTTGATGCGTTGCGCACGCCGCCGTCAGGGGAGGAAGAAACGCAAACGCCGTAACCTGCACCAAAATGAAAACGCTCGATGGTCTTTGGTCGAGGAAGAAACGAACGCCACGCCAGCGCCGCAGTCATAGGCTCCGCCTTGGTCCATCGTGCCCATGATTGGGGTCATCCAAAATTATTTGGTGGGGTCATATACTAATATACCTAGCTAATTACATGGTATTAATTAAAGGCACCGTGTCGATTGACACCACCAATATACATTGATCCGCCCGTCCGCCGTGTCATCTTCTCATCGCCTCAGAGATCCGGCCCATCAGGACCGAGCCATCGACATGTGGGCCCCGCATGTCGGCCGGCATTTATTTTTTTTCTGATTTTCTGAAAAATCCGAAAATCCCAGCCAATAGCATATTGCCACGTGTCACCTCGATGAATTTCTTTGATTTTCCCTGAATTAAATCTTCCAGAGCCGTTCTCCCTCGTCCGAACTCCGATTGAGCCGATTCAAATTTCTAAATTTTTGCAAAATCGAGATCTACATTCCAGAACCATTTATTTTCAATTTTGAGCTTGTTTTCTCCTCTGTTTTGTATTTATTTGGTTTCGTTGCTTTATTTTCCGGTAGACGCGAATCTCGAGGGAGTGAACGGAGACTTCGAAGACCAAGAATCAGCACTAGAACAACAAGGCAAGTCGTAGACCTTTGATCATATTGAACCCATGTTTGCAAAAGTACTTTGTTTTATACTATTGCATGCTATTTGTGTAACAATGCTAGTTTATGGGAGTAGCTATTTACCTGTTTGAGTATGCCCCTTTGATTATTGGAATGCCATGTATCCATTGTTAACCATAGGTTGGGACATTATTAGTTGGACATAATCATAGTACCGACATTGGGTTATCGTAGCTATGCTTAGCCATGCTTAGTTGTCCGATGGGATTCATATCACCGTGAGCTAATGCTAATCTTGACTTAATGAGATATTGAATTGTGGTCATTGACCACTGTTGTAAAACTTGTTGTACCATGGCAGGATGCCATTGGTTTTGGGTTGAACAAAATGTTTCTGCAATTGATCGTGGCAATAAAGGGGGGTGCTGCTTAGCACATTGGGATGTGGTGTTTTGTTCGAGACAATTTAAGGACTTAATCTTGTGCGCTATTGAACTGGCCTAACCTGCAACCACAAGTCCCAGATGGGACGGACCTAGCTGATTAATTTGCAATGTCCAGACTTGAGTATTGCCATTGTTGGTGTGGGGTCCGAGATGGACGGTAGACTCACATGGCTCAAGAGGGGCCCCGAGGGGCTAAACCTTAGAGGGCAAGATCGGGTTTAGACATGCATTGTAAAGGCTCAGAGTGATCTCTCCGCCGACACACCAAAGGAAGTGTGTTCTTAGCGCTTGGCACTAAGGGATGATCATGTCTTGTGGGTAAAATTGCATAACCTCTCGCAGAGTGTAAACTATTCGAATAGCCGTGTCCGCGGTCATGGACAAGCCCGGATTTCACACGGGTATAGAATATTTTCTTGAAATGTGGAATGGTTGGGATGTGAACGGGAGTTCATCGTTGTTTTGTTGTCTCAAGCTATACCGTTGAATTGTGTGGTTGATACTTGTTTCAATGATGTAGGGTGATGCCTCGTCATTCTGCTCATATTGTCTACCATTGATTTATCGATTATCTATTATTGTTTTATTCAAACCGCCTTCAATCTATTTAGTGTATTTAAATTCAAGTTGTTGCTTTCGCAAATGAACCATATAATTATCCTTTGTCAAGCCGCATGAATATATTGCATCATTTCCTACGCTTGTTGAGTACGTTTTGTACTCATGGCTTTATGCCCTCGTTGTTCGGCTTGTCGAGGAAGGACCGTAATGAGTATCGGGAGGAGGAGTACTATGAAGACTACGCCGACTAGGAAGGCGTTTCCTCGCACGATTGCTCGTGGCATGTCGAATGGCCCAAGTTATTTTTATTTCGCCGCAACAATTTATTTGTTTCTTTGCCAAGAGGCATTGGTGTATGAACCTTGACCATAAGGTCGTTTGCTTTATTCAATAATAATTTGCTTCTTCTTAGTTATTTCGATGTATGGAATGATATGTCATCTATGTTTCCACTGTGTGCACTAGCGTGATCCTGGACTAGTGCGGTATACACAGAGGGTTTCGGATTTGCATATCCGGGTCCCGACAGAGATGGTATCAGAGCCATATCGACTGTAGGTCGCTTTCTTAGTTAGCATAGTCCTCAAATTTATTTTCTAAATCAAACCAACAGATTGGTATTCAATAGTTTGTCTCTTCTCATCTTATTCTTAGGTTCTCATTCCTCTCCTTTGCTAAAACATTGCTTTGAAATTTAAATTGATCTTATCCCATTAAACTTCTTGAAAGCCATGGATCTTCTACCAGGAACCAAATCAAGGGGGACGGTGATCAAGCCGTCGAAGAGTATATCCGAGAAGATTACCATATAAGATAGGTTTGTGGTGCTCTATGGTGTTTGAGCATGCCATTCTCTTTTGGTTTAGCTACGCTTAGTCTGCGTGATACTAGGATTTTTGTTGCTTGTGTGTCGGTATGTTGTACACTTGCTCCAAAGACAGTGTTACAACTGCACCTTAAGTTGAAAGCTTTATTTGGTTCTTTATTTTGTAGCCTTTTCGCTATGTCTTGGGTTGACCTTTGTTCTTGGGTATTACCTTCTCCCCTAGATGACCTTACCACTTTCCTATTGCTTTTCCTCTTACCTATTAAACTCTTGTGCTACATCGCAGATGGTTGACACTGCTCGAGCCCGAAGTTCGCCAAGGATGCCAATGCTAATGCTAACGCCATGCCACCCCGCCACCACCTCCTGTGAGTGACAGACTAGAACTTGGGACATTTCTTGGCAGCTCAGACTCAAATTTTATGAATACAATGATGCGATTATGAACAATATGATGAATCGCCAGAATCGATCGTAGCTGTTCTAGCAAACTTGTTGAACCAACAAAATCAAGCTGCTTCTTCTGTTCTTGTCGCCAAGACCTCCTCCAAACCGCCTCACCCAAGCTAGCAGAATTCATGAGGACTCGCCCACCTACCTTCTCCAACTCTTCGTAACCATTGGATGCGATGATTGATTCGCTCCATTGAAAAGAACCATGGTTTCGCTCACCGTGTCCAAGATCTTGATTGGGTATTCCTTGTAAGTCGATCTTTCGCAACTTATCTCTCCAAAGGTGTTCGCGCTGTTGGCACTCAAGACACTTCTTGAGTTGGGACACATGGAATACGCTATGCACTCGCCAAAGATTGCGTAGTTCAACCGGTATGCGATTTCACCTCTGCGCTCAAGATCTTGAATGGACTCACGATCTTGGGGCAAGTTTTCCATTGGTATGAAACCTTTAACTCCTTTGAGTGGTGTGACCTTGAGATAAACATAGTCTTCTGGCTCAAAACTCAAATCACGACGTCGGTTGTTAGCGTAGCTCTTTTTGTTTTGATTGCACAAGGCTTGTCTTGATCTTTTCTAATCAAAGCGATCTTCTCTGCATCTGAGAGTATGTCTGGTCCAAAAATGTGACGTTCTCCTGTCTCATTCCAATTTAATGGTGTTCGACATGAACGACTATATAAAGCTTCAAATGGGGACATTTTTAAACTAGCTTGATAACTATTATTGTAGCTAAACTCTGCGTACGACAAGCATTTATCCCACGATGTGGTATATGACAACAAGACAAGCTCTTAACATATCCTCGAGTATCTGATTTACCTTTCGGTTTGACCATCCGTCTCATGGATTGTATGTCAGATCGAATTCAAACGGTGCCCATTGTCAGTATGCGCTTTATCCCAAAATCTTGAGGTAAATTGAGTACCTCTATCCGATACTATCTTCTGCCATGTATAGCTCTGCTAACTTATCTCCCAAGTAGGTTGTCTTTACTGGTATAAAATGTGCAACCTTTGTTAAACGATCTATTATGACCTATATGGAGTCGAATCCACCTTGAGTCCTTGGCAAACCGGTGATGAAATCCATCCCGATTTCCTCCCATTTCCATTTCGGTATCTTTAACGGTTGTAGCAGTCCTGCTGGTCTCTGATGCATTGCTTTGACTCTCTGGCACACATCACACAACGCTACATGCTCAGCTACCTCTTTCTTCATATTTGGCCACCAAAATCTTTCCTTCAAATCTTGATACATCTTTGCACTTTCTGGATGAATTGAGTACTTGGAGTCATGTGCTTCCTCAAGTATCAACTGCTTCAATTCAGGTTTATGGGGTACGCAGATTCTATTCTTCATCCACAAGGTACCCTGCTCATCTACTCTAAAGTCCTTGGCTAGATCTTCGTCCATTTTGGATTTGATCCTATTAATCTTATCATCATCCTTTTGACCTTCCATGATCTGCTCTTCTAGGGTCGGCTTTACTTCCAGAGTAGCTAGAAATCCCTCCGGTACAACTTCCAATCTTAGCTTCTGAAGCTCTTTACACAATTCAAACTGGTTCTCTGCAACCATCAAATTCAAGCTATGGCTTTTCCGACTCAAAGCATCTGCCACCACATTTGCTTTTCCTGGATGGTAGTGAATTCCGACATTATAATCCTTGATTAACTCTAACCATCTTCTCTGCCTCATGTTAAGATCCGATTGAGTGAATATATACTTTAAACTTTTGTGGTCGGTATATATTTTACATCGGATTCCGATGAGATAGTGGCGCCATATTTTAAGGGCATGCACTACAGTAGCTAACTCTAGATCGTGAGTTGGGTAATTCTGCTCATGTGGCCTTAGCTGCCTTGACGCATAAGCCACTACTTTGCCGTTTTGCATCAAAACACAACCGAGTCCTTGACGCGAGGCATCACAGTATATATCAAAGTTATCCTTAGTATTTGGCAACACCAAGACAGGTGCCGTAGTCAGACGCTTCTTTAATTCCTGGAAACTCTTTTCACACTCAGGCGTCCACATAAACTTTTTCTCCTTTTTCAACAATTGCATAAGAGGTCTCGCAATTGATGAAAAACCCTCAATGAACCGGCGATAATATCTCACCATACCAAGAAAACTTCTAATCTGGGTAACTGTCTTTGGTTACTCCCAATGCAACACTGCCTCTACTTTCTTTGGATCAACAGCTACTCCTTCGGCAGTCATTACATGACCTAAGAATTCAACCTTCTTTTTCCAAAAATTGCACTTACTGAATTTCGCATATAATTGGTTTTCTCTTAATTTCTCCAACACCATCCTTAGATGTTCAGCGTGCTCTTCTTCTAACTTGGAGTAAACTAGGATGTCGTCTATGAAAACAACGACAAACTTGTCCAAATATTCCATGAATACTTTGTTCATCATATTCATGAAGTACGCTGGGGCATTGGTCAGTCCAAAAGACATGACCATGAACTCATACTACCCATACCTTGACGAGAAAGCTGTCTTTGGTATGTCCTCGGTCCGAATTTTTAATTGGTGGTATCCAGATCGAAGATCTATCTTGGAGAAGACTCCCGCTCCTCTTAACTGATCGAAAAGATCGTCTATCCTGGGTAATGGATACTTGTTCTTTATCGTCACATCAATAAGTGCACGATAGTCTATACACATTCTAAAACTTCCATCTTACTTCTTAACAAACAACACCGGTGCTCCCCACGGTGATGAACTAGGTCTTATAAATCCCTTTTCTAACAATTTCTCGATTTGCTTCTTCATCTCAACCAATTCCTCGGTGGACATCCTATAAGGTTTCTTGGCTATTGGAGCTGTTCCGGGCACCAACTCAATCACGAACTCAATATCTCGTCGGTGGCATCCTCGCAAATCCTCGGAAAAACATCCGAAAAACTCTTTACTACCGATACATCTTCTAATCTAACAGTCTCGTGTTGTTGATCATCAATTTTCCACCTCGGGATGTAATTGCTTGAAACTCCACCTTCTCTCCGTCTTGGTTCTCTACAGATACTACTTTGCGGCCACAATCCAGTACGGCTTTATGCTTGGTCAACCAGTCCATTCCAAGGATTACATCCAAGGTTTGAGTGTCTAGCACAATTAGATTTGCTAAGAACTCTACCCCATTTATGTCCAACTTAACTCCCGAACATTCCAGGTTAGATTGAAGTTCCGACCCAGGTGATTGCACTACTAATGTGCACTTAAGTTTTCTCAATTCCAACCCATTTCCCACAGCAAAATCTTGAGAAATGAAAGAATGTGAAGCACCGTAATCGAATAAAACTATGGCGTGTAATCGAGTTAACCGAAAACGCACTCCAACACGACGTCCGTAGCATCCCGAGCCAGAGTTGTGACATGATTCACTCGCCTCGGACAATTGTCCACGGTGCGTACCTCATTGATTGTGTCCACGGCTGGCACGGTCCGGTGTCTTTGTTTGTTGGCCCTGTGTTGAAACGAATCGGGTTATGTTGCCTTTCTTTGGACATTGATTTGCAAAGTTTCCTGGTTCGTTGCAGCTGTAGCAACGCCATCGCAGCTTTTGCTGATTTGAACCTGTGAGATCATGTGATGAAAAATTGGTTGAATGGTGAAATTGGCATTGTAAAGTGACGTTGGTTATGGCATATGTGGTGCTTGTGCATATGCTATGTTGAGATGATTATCATCTTTGGTGATAGCATGATGGAGTTTGCTTGATGCAATGCACTCGTGTGAGTGGTTGCATGGATTGACTTTGAGTCAAGTCGTGGACTTGTGCTCGGATGCGTTGTTTGTTTATTTGTGTGCGTGTTGCTCGAGGCTTAACGTGGTCGATGACGGACCGAACTAGGTTCATGGAGGAACCGAGGTTCGGACTAGGTTCGTGGAGGAATCGAGGTCCCGTGGTCGAGAATATCATGCGGGGACGCTCGGGCAGAGAACGGTGCACACGAAGGCTAGTTAGTCACGTGAGTGCGCAGCGGCCGACGCTGGCGTGCATGTGAGATTTTGGGTTGTATGCATATATTGGGCCATGTGTATTGGGCCGTGGATATGCATACATGTGTTAGGTTTTGAGTTGTATAAAAGGACTTGAAACCGATCAATGAATTGCTTTTGGCGGCAATTGCCGTTTTTCATGCGTGGCTTTTTGGTTCTTGCCGTGACCACGACTCATCAATTGCTCGGCGCCCGATGTTCTTGCGGCAGAGTGGCTGGGAGGACGGCGGCAACTAGGCCTTGGCGGTGGATTGCCGAAGGCCGACTCTGAATCGAAGCGGCCGAGGAGCTCGTCACCAGTGTCGATCGTGCCATCCTCGTGATCACGGCCACCATCCAGATCAACGAGACTTCCTGGCGGCTGGTTTTGGTCTTGTGGCACAAGCATGCATGCATGCATGTTGTGGCTTGGAGGCGGCGACCAGAAATTCCTTGTGACGTGCATGCGTGAGCGATTAGAAGCACCGGAATTTCATCGTTTGCATGCACAATTAGAAGCTGGTTCATTGCCGCAGACTTGCATGCATAATTAAGGCGACGTGAAGAAGATTGGCAACTAGTTATTCTCTTGGTGATTTTCTTGTGGCTGGATTCAACTCCCGGAGTTCCTGGCGACGAGCAGATTGGCGTCATCAAGGGAAGTTGATTAATCTCGTAATTAAGGTTACATTAATTTTCGTCTCTTTTGATACAGTCAACTTGCGAAGGTTATAACTCTAGATCCGTATATCCGATTGAGGTGATTCTTGCTGTTTTAGTTTCGGATTTGAATCTAGTTTAAACAGTTAAAAGTTCATGTCAATCCGACGGTTGGATCTTTAGGAATTACGGTTTTAGTGAATGTCTATTAATCTGTTTTTTGTTGAAACCGAGAGCAATATTTCATAATTAATTTAGGGGGTTTTGTGAATCAAGAAAATTTTGATTTTAGCTTCCGCGCAATCATTCACCCCCCCTCTGATTGCTAGATTAGTATATTTTGATCCTACAAGTGGTATCAGAGCAAGGTTTTTCTAATTAATCTTAACTGGTGATTAGAAACCGTAGCGATGGATAGGTATTCGACAAAACCTTGTGTTTTCGATGGTGTTGATTTTCAGTTTTGAAAAGCAAAGATGGAGGTATATATTCAAGCTCAGGGTTTTGCAATTTGGGAAAAGGTCTACAAGCCATACAATATTCCTGAGAATGATACAGTCAATGACACCAATCGAGCACATGTTGAAGCAAACAGCAAAACAAGGAATTTGATCATCCAAGGACTAGGAAGAAGTGATTTTGATCGAGTGATTCATCTCAAGTCTGCATATGAGGTATGGAAATCTCTTTGTGATTATCATGAAGGTTCTAACACCGCCAAAGAGGTTAGGCAAGATATTTATAAGAAAGAATACATGCGATTTGAGATGAAGCCCGTGAGTCTCTAGATGATTTCTTTGCACGGTTCAATAAAATTCTTAGCAATTTACGTGTTGTTGGAGTTTTCTTTGATGAGGCTACAAATGCTAGACAATTGCTTGGTGCATTAGACATGTCTATTTGGGAGATGAAAGTTACATCTATTAGAGAATCCACCGTCATGAGTACACTTACTTTGGATGTTCTCGTTTCTAAATTAAAAACTCATGAGCTGGATGTTCTTGCTAGGAAGATCGATCATAAATCAATTGCAATCGACCTCCCAATCTAGCATGTCTCGTAATAATGCTTCTTCAAGTTTTGCTTTGTCCTCTTTGTCTTAACTAACTCGATGAACAGATCAAGAGTTTCTGAAGAAGATTTGGCAATACTCTCTTCTCGGCTTAACAAAGCTTTGCGAGAATGTGAGAATGAGAAAGAGAGTTGGTGGTGGCCTCCAAGATGCTATGAGTGTAGTGACCTCAATCACATTAGATCAAATTGTCCTAAGTTTGCGGGTAAAACATCAAGGAGGAGAAGGACAACGATGTAAGAAAAGAAAAGAAGAACTTTTCACCAAGTGATAGAAAGAAAAGAGCTTCATCAACAAAAAGGTTGTTCATCGGGTTCTTTTCGCTCTTGAACAAGTGAACTTAAGTGATGTGGATTCAGAGAGCAAAGGAGGATGACACAATGGTTCCAAGCAAGCATGATTTGACAGATTATGTCTCATGGCTAGAAGTGATGGAAGCTTCACCGAGGATGATCATGACAATGACTTCAATGAGGTAGATCCTTCTTACGACGATTTAGCTATTGTCTTGTTGCGCCTTGGAAAATTGCTTAACAAACGCGACAAGAAAATTAAGAAACATGATGTTCTTGTGGAATCTTTGCATGCTGAAATTGCTAGACTTAAATCTTTGATTCCCGATGATGATGCTTGCAAATCATGTGACTTAATCTACAAAGTGAGCTTCTCGTGCTTAGGAAAGAACATGTTTCTTTGTTAGAGCAAATTAATGTTGAAAAGGAGAAAATGAGAAACTTGTTAAACATGCTAGTTGTTCTATCGTTGATTTGCATGATTCAACTCCATGTTCTAAATGCTCCACACTTGAATTGAAGTTGAATGATGCTAATGGTAGAGTTTCTCAAATGACCAATGATTTGCTCACACATGAGGTTCTTTCATGCTCAACTTGTCGCAAGCGTAAAGGAAAAGTGGACGCTCCATGTAATAACTGCTTAACTCTTTCTCTAAAGGTTGATTGCTTGGAAAAATCTTTAGAACGGTTCACTTCAGAAAGAAAAACCTAAACATGATTTTAGATCAATCAAAAGTCAAGACTCATCACAAAGGTTTAGGTTTTGATTCTTATGCTCATCATAAATCACATGCTCCAACTGCTGTGAAGACACTTGAAAGTGGAAAATTCAAATTGTCAATGAGCCTAAGAAAACTGTTTTCAAGTCTCTGGTGTGTTATCTTCTACTATAATGAATGCAAAACTACTGCTTTCTAATGCTAAACATCATGTTAAGTACACTTGCACTCATTGTGGTAGAGATGGACACTTAGTAGATTTTTGCTTTAGGCTAGCTAAACAAAGAAAAGAAAGAAAAGGCTAAGGCTAGGTCTAATTTCGTGAAGGCACATTTCACTCCTCATTTTGTGCCTAGGGTGATGCAAACATGTTTTGTTGAAAGAAACATTAGAAAGGGCAAATCTGTTTTTATGAACAAGCATACTCGTGTTGTGCCTACTGTCTGTGGTGTCTCAAGATCGATTCCCAAATGCTTTATTTCTAACCCCAGATCGAGGCCTCGACATCTTCTCGTGCTATGTAGGTTTTTCAGATGGGTTGGAGAACGTAAACTTAGTGGATCTTGGTCTTTTGTGAGATGGGATCAAGACTTGATGGTTCTCACCCTTGAGATGATTTTCAAGAGGCATGTGCAATAATTCTTCATCTACTTTGTGAGTTATTTTATACACTCATGTTCTTTACATTCACAGATATCTAATTGTGGCATGAGATGAAATGATTGTTTATATGCTCATATGTATCCCTTGGCATGTTCAATAATGTTATATCTTATATCATGCTTTTCATTCTTTGGATTCACTTATCATGATTCATGCTTATGCTTAATTGAATATACCGTGATAACTCAAGCACATGTATATCATCATCTCCTCTCTGTTGATCTCATTGGTTATCCATTTGAGGGGGAGTTATTGGATTTTTTTTGTGAAAGTCTTTTTCGGTTGCTTTTGGGAGGTTTGTTCTTTCAAACCTTTTGTTTTTTTAAGATTATTCCCTTCAAGTGACAATTTTGAAGAATTTTTTTTAAAATGGTTGTTTTAAGGGGGAGCTTGTGAAAAACCGTGTAATATTTTTGTAACATCCTTTTTATTTTGTGTGCTTCTCAATCAAAAAACAAAAAAATAGAAAACAATGAAAAAGTAATGAGCATTGTATTTCATACACATATGTCGTTTGAAGCCATGTTTATGTTACAAGGTCTTTGCAACTTCATGTTTATGCATATATGGTGTAGTTTATGTCATGACTATTTAAATGGAATGACACTTGAATTAAATCTTGTCATGGTTGAACTTTCTTGGCTATCTTGATCCTGCTCAAAAAGTGCTAAATATGAAAGTTAAGTGCTAAAGCTAAAAGAGTGATTGTTGATAAATGCAAGAACAAGGTTATGTACTATCACACTTCTTCTTTACGAGACTGCTTATCATTGCAATTTGATATGAACTTGGAAGAGGTTGTGTATGACCGAAACCATGAAACCTTAAGCTTGTGATTGCTTTGCATGGTTGAAAAGTAAGGCTGATGGTGCATATAATTCCTTGTAATTGTTATTGTTGCAATCAAAGTAATGAATCAGTTTTTCAAAGCACAAATAAAGTGCACAAAAATTCAATGTTTTCAGATTTTAAGATTGTTGAGAAAGGGAGATCATGCCATGCAAAAAAAACGTTAATAGTACTTGATTTCTAGTTATGCTTACTCTACATTGTTTATGTGTAGATTTGAGGGTGCAAGTACTATTGATAGCATGACTTGGTGATCAAGTTGTTCCATTTGTGCATGATTCATAATGCTAAGTACATAAAAAAAAGGGAAAACAACAACATAAAGGGGGAGAAGTTTCTTTTTTGTTCTCTTTTTGCATTCTTGATGAATCCATTGTCAAAGGGGGAGAAGTTTGGAGAATTTTGGAATCAAAGGGAGAATTTTTGGTTACACATTGCACATTCACACACACATTTCTTCTTTCTGTTAGGGGGAGTTTCTCTTTGTCATAGGGGAAGATTTCTTTTTAGATAAGGGGAGATTTTGTTTCTTCTTTGTAGGGGGGGATTTTCTCTCTTTGTCTTTTGGTCACCTTGTTTGTCTTTTTGTTTTACAAACAAAATTTCTTACACCTGTTCTTGTGAGGTGAATGCCAATGTTCAGTTCCAAATGGTGTTGCCAATGTTTTCATCAAGGGGGAGATTGTGAGATCATGTGATGAAAAATTGGTTGAATGGTGAAATTGGCATTGTAAAGTGACGTTGATTATGGCATGTGTGGTGCTTGTGCATGTGCTATGTTGAGATGATTATCATGCTGGTGATAGCATGATGGAGTTTGCTTGATGCAATGCACTCGTGTGAGTGGTTGCATGGATTGACTTTGAGTCAAGTCGTGGACTTGTGCTCGGATGCGTTGTTTGTTTATTTGTGTGCAGGTGTTGCTCGAGGGCGAACGTGGTCGATGACGGGACCGGAACTAGGTTCATGGAGGAACTGAGGTTCGGGACTAGGTTCAGGGAGGAATTGAGGTCCCGTGGTCGAGGATGTCATGCGGGACGTTCGGGCTAGAGAACGGTGCACACGAAGGTCGGTTAGTCACGTGAGTGCTTGGCAGGGGCCTGACGCTGCATGTGTGAATTTTGGGTTGTATGCATATATTGGGCCATGTGTATTGGGCCAGGTGGATATGCATACATGTGTTAGGGTTTTGAGTTGTATAAAAGGACTTGAAACCTGATCAATGAATTAAGCTTTTTGGCGGCGGCTGCCGTTTTTCATGCGTGGCTTTTTGGTTCTTGCCGTGACCGGCGACTCATCAATTGCCTAGCGTCTGATGTTCTTGCGCCGAGTGGTGGGAGGACGGCGCAACTAGGCCTTGGCGGTGGATTGCCGAAAGACCTCTGAATCGGCGGCTCGAGGAGCTCGCCACGGTGTGTGTCGATCGTGCCATCCTCGATCACGGCCACCATCCAGATCAACGAGACTTCTGGCTACCGGTTTTGGTCTTTAGGCGCAAGCATGCATGCATGCATGTTGTGGCTTGATGCGCGACTAGAAATTCCTTGTGACGTGCATGCGTGAGCGATTAGAAGCACCGGAATTTCATCGTTTGCATGCACAATTAGAAGCTGGTTCATTGCCGCAGACTTGCATGCATAATTAAGGCGACGTGAAGAAGATTGGCAACTAGTTATTCTCTTGGTGATTTTCTTGTGGCTGGATTCAACTCCCGGAGTTCCTGGCGACGAGCAGATTGGCGTCATCAAGGGAAGTTGATTAATCTCGTAATTAAGGTTACATTAATTTTCGTCTCTTTTGATACAATCAACTTGCGAAGGTCATAACTCTAGATCCGTATATCCGATTGAGATGATTCTTGTTGTTTTAGTTTCGGATTTGAATCTAGTTTATACATTTAAAATTTCATGTCAATCCGACGGTTGGATCTTCAGGAATTACGGTTTTAGTGAACATCTATTAATCTGTTTTTTTGTTGAAACCGAGAGCAATATTTCATAATTAATTTAGGGGGTTTTGTGAATCAAGAAAATTTTGATTTTAGCTTTCGCGCAATCATTCACCCCCCCCTCTGATTGCTAGATTAGTATATTTCGATCCTACAGAACCCGGTGCGTTGTTCCTCTGTACTGGCGTTCTGAAACCCTGACTTGAGGATCCGGGTGAAGAAACTGTCCTCTGGTTAGGCTGCTGCGGTTTGAACCTAGCAAATTGCTGTGGATTGACTCTCAGCCTCATCTGGTTCGGACGTCCCCCTTGGCCTGACATCCTGCGCTTACGGTCCTCTCTGATCTCTTTACGCTTATCCTCGAGAATAAGCGCCTTGTTGACAAGCTCCTGAAAATCTGGGAACGTGTGGGTGATCAGTCCCACTTGAAGTCCAGAGTTGAGTCCCTTCATAAATCGGGACTGTCTTGCCTTGTCTGTGGCTACATCTTCTAGCGCGTAGAGAGCTAATTGGGTGAATCTGTTCAAATAATCGGCCACTGATTGGCCTCTCTGCTTTAGAGATCTGAACTCCTCTTTCTTGAGTTCCATCATTCCCTCCGGTACATGATACTGACGGAAGGTTGTAGCAAACTCCTCCTAGGTGACCTCCTGGGGATGCTCATGGGAAGCGCAATAGTTTTCCTACCATTCTGCAGCAGTCCCTTCCAGTTGATGGGAAGCGTACAGAACTCTCTCATTACCTACACACTGAGATATGTGCAGCTTCCTTTCGATCGTCCGAAGCTAATCATCTGCTTCAATGGGATTGACATTGCCAGAAAATGTCAGGGGCCTGGTCCTCATAAAGTCCGACAATCTAGATTGATGCCCATGATTCATAGCCTGATTGTTGTTGTTAGTTATACCGATTCGCAACATCGCATTTGATGCATCATGGTGCGTGATCACCGAGTTTGAGCGGTTAGAAAAGCTCCTAAATTGCCCATATCAACAGGTGGTACTGGTTGAGGATTTGGTGCATCGTCTTGATTTCCACCCTGCTGTGATCCGCTTCCTCCCGCTCCACGGCTTCCACGAGTGTTCACCATCTGAAGAACAAAAGGATTTAGGGAAAGAAGGGAACAGAGTAGACAAGTATACAAGAATCTTATGCGGGGAGAAGATTTGACTCAAGCAAAAGCACACCACTTTATTATTATAGGGATATGGCCGCTCATAAGTGCCTACGGCAACGCGACACATACCTAGCACTCATTAAACATCCAAAACACATAAAATTCAACATCAAATAACCGTTCCAAGGACAGACTCTATAACACCAACTTATTAACTGGACTCAACATCTGAGTCGACTCTGGAAAGGAAAAAAAGTAAACTCTCAATCATCAAGCCACCCGGGTTGCGGTCCTCCCGGTGGGTACTACGGCAGTCGGCAAGATAGGAGCAATCGGTCTCGATGCCCCATAGTGGCAGATTTAACGAGCCCACCGACTCGCTGGCTCCGGGTTGCTCGCCTCGTGCCGGTGGCTCGCACCACTCTGACCGGTGCCTCCTGACCGGGCCTCTCGCCTGCTCCTCGGGGTCCGGTCGTGCAGCCCAACTCGCTCGCTCGAGTCCATCCAAGGCTTCCTCCAACTCGTGAACCCTCCCGATATAGAGAGCCAGGTTCTCACTAGCCTCCCGCAGCTGGGTCCTGACTTCCACAACCCCGTCACGGGCCCTCTATAGCTCCTGGACTGTCTCGTCCAAGGTCTCCTCCTGGGCAATGACGAACCTCGCCAAGTAGGTGATCGTAGCGTCCTCCTCCTCGATCGGGACCCGGTCGAAGCGGTTGTCCCGACGCGGATGATGACGGAATACAGTACCCACTAACTTGGCGGAGTAGGTGCGGGCGTCTCGCCAGACGCTGACGACGCTAGCCTCTGAATGCGGCCCAAACGAGACCTCCTAGCGATGATGTGGACAGACGACTCGCTCTCCCCCTGTTTCGAGCGTAGACGGTGATCTTCACATCCCAAGCGATGTCCAGCCCTGCCCAAACCACAGAGGTTCCCCGATAGATCGGTCTATCGAAGCCCTCAAGCAATCGCAGAAGAACGCCACACCAAAGAAGAAACCTCCAGTGTGCTCACCAAAAGTGTGGATCCTCCTCATCTGCCAAAACACACCTCGTTAGTCCTATATTTTAAAATCATAAGGTAATAACAGAAAATTGCAGCATAGGTGCGAAATAAGAAGAAGAAGATTTAGTCAAGATTTTATTCACAATCTTGTATAATTTTAATCTTTTAGAAATTAGTTTTATCCATCTCAACCAGACTACCTAGGGTCAAGTCCTACAGTCAGTATGCTCTGATACCACCTCTGTCGTGCCCCGAATCTGCAAATCCGGACACTCTGTGTATTCTGCACTAGTTTAGGATTGCCCTAGTGCACACAGGCTAAACATGGTTAAAGTACCACAACATACACAACGGAATAACAAATAAGTACTTCAAACATGTATATAAACGAGTTGTACGACCTTATGGTCCCTTGCAATAGTTTGCCACGCAGGGCTTACAATAATCAGAGTAAATAGAGTTCAACAGCGGAAAAATAAACGTCGTGATGATCCATCTTCGGCCACAGGCACCCTGACGAGGCTTGTCCCCTAGTTCTCCGGCTCATCAACAATCTCCTCCTCCCATATAGGCGTAGACTCCTCCTTTGGTAAATTTTTGTCCGCAAGGGTGAGTACACACCGTACTCAACAAGTCATGCACAGAATGCAATTCTATTACTACATGCATGGCTTGTTACAAAGGAATGGCTCAATTGGTTATTTTGCATTGCTTACATATTTTAACATACTTTTTATTTAGATATAAAGCAACAAAACCATAATATTATATTAAGTTTCTCAATTGTTTTTCCACATAATTTTTGACACACAGTCCTCAATCAATTTCACCATCAACCCTGGCACACAGCCTTTCATTCCATTTTATTTCCAAAAAAATCTACCCCTTGACTGTAATCCCCGAGCAATGTTCAATACCATGAACACGGCTATTCAATAGTTTTGACACTCTGCAGAGGTTATACACTTTACCCACACGACACAGCTTCAACACCACTCAAAGTAGTAACCATAACAAAGTCTTTCCAAACTTCCATCCTTGCACGCGCATTCTCCCGATATAGTTCCCATCGCCCCTTCTTTCTCACAGAGCGTATATAGGGCCAACACATACCGCTGAAGAGATGTAAGACCGCAATGGTAAACACTACACCCTTCTTACCACATCCACATACCAAAACCACCTGAGGTCTCATGTGCTAAGATTTCGGAGTCATACTCAACTAGGTCTGTCCCATACCAGCCATGTGGTTGTATGAAAGATTCAGATCAAAGGCTTGCAAGGTTAAGTCCTTAGAGTGACTAGAGCAAGACTTCCTTTTTCCCAAAACTTTGGCTCACAGCCATCTCATTTGCCACACAAGCTCTTTCTGACACATAGCCCCGGTCCACTTGCCCCAGTCTAAAACATTTACCCACCCAGGTTGTTTAACAGTGCAACACATGTCTGCAATCACCCTTCATGTAGAACCACACAGGTCTCTACATTCCAATGTCATCACCAACATTATTTCACCTTTTAACAAAATGTATTCACTATTCCTTTAGTCAATGTTGCTTTTGTATTCAAAAAGATTATTCACGATACGTGCAAGACTAAGCAACTATTCACGGTCTAGCCTCCCGTGTTGGCATATCAATACATCCAACTAATAATATCACTAAGGCAACAAATGATCATGGCATACAATTGTTACAGTCAAGGTGATAATAACAGATGGGTTGATTATCTATTTACCCAAATTAGTTTAATCCATTTTTTAATTAATTTAGCATGCAAAGTTTAAATCAAAATACATTTCAAAAACTTAGGAGCAATATGGTCAAAGCATAACTTGCCTTCAAACAGTGACTGATCCTAATCTGAAGTTGGTTCTTGTGCTGGAATTTACCCCTCGAAGCTCTCCGACAAATCAACGTCTACCCAAATCATATGTACACACAATAAATATATTTTACAGAGAGTAAAATCAGTTCTAAAAATTCTACAAAATTCACCAATAAATAGATCTTGATTTTACAAATTTTTAGAAATTGGAATCACTCAAATCGGAGTTAAAATGCAAACGTTATAGCCATTTGAAGTTTGAAAATAAATCAAAAAGAATAAACCAAATTTCTTTATTTATTTTTATACGGAAAATTCGGAATTATGATGTAAGCATGACGTCAACAATGAATTAAATTTCCACCGAATTATTTTTCTAAAGAAAAATCGATTTATTGCGCAAGCATGACGTCAACACCGAACTGTGCATTCACTGACACGTGGACCCCACTGCTGACGTCATAGATGACATCACTGATGACGTCACGGATGACGTCAGCACCCACGGTATCACGACTGACATGTGGGTCCCAGCATGACACGTGGCAGGATCTGGCCGTGACACGTGGCGACGAATTATCAACCGAGGGCTCGATCTAATCTCGTCCGTTCGATTCAAAATGGACGGCCACGATCAACCCAACGTTTCGGCTCTGGTTTACTCCGGAGTCGACACGTGGCTTATCTTCTACCGTTGGATCCCGATCGGACGACTGGAATTAAATCGGCTACGTCGACATAGACGGCTGCGCCGACGCCTCGGTTTTCACGCGACACGCGGCTCAATCTCGACCGCATGCTGGAATCAACGGTGGGATTTCAACAACGCTAGGGCTTCCGTGCAACACGCGTCAACACGGGACTAGCCCGGTGCGCGGCGTGATCTCTACCGTTCATTCAAATTTGAACGGCCCAGATTAAATCTAACTCGTGCATCACGATCGGCTACGTGGCTTCCACGGTACGCGACGCGTGGGCGCATCTAGGCCATCCGCTACTGAATCCGACGGCTATAATCTGGCACAGCATGAGCACACGTGGGCAGTCCCGGCTTCGGGTTCGTGGCAACATCTTAACCACACATCCACAATCCTACGGCCTAAATTGATTCAATCCTGTTCTCTTATCACTAATCCGATGGCTACGATTAACACTTCTATGTGGCATAATATGAACCACACGATTAAAATCTAACAGCTAGTGGTTGAAGATGGAACTCACTGTTGCTGAGGTGACGTGGATGAATTCGAAGCGTCGGTCGATGATCGAATGGTCGACGAAGCTCCAAAGCTTGACGATGGCGCGGCGAGGATGGGTTGTCGGAGAGGAAGAAGACGGCACGAGTTACGACGTTGGGGGGCTTCTCCGGCGACAAGGGATGGCTCCTCGGACGCGTCTTGGTGCAAGGGTCACTCCGGTGGCCTCAACATCGATGAAGACTTACCGGAGAGGGTGCACACACGGCAGAGGTGGTCTCGGAACTACGGCGAGTGCGTGCGGAGACTACGGTGGTCCTCGGGAGGCGTGAAAGGTCTCAATATGCGGTGGCGTTGTTGGCGCTCGAAATCCACGGCGGTAACGCTCGGCGGCGGCGTTACTAGAAGTCGAAGACGAAGCAACGTGGCGCTACCTCTACTGCTCACGTGGCGAAGAATCAACGACTACCGCGTGGTGAAGACGGACGATTTCACCGTCCGATGTGGATCGGACGGTTGGGAGACAGCGGCGCTAGGGTTCACGCGGCATGGGCTGGGCGGTGGTACAGTAACGGACCGAATAAAAACAATTCCAGAAATTCATTTAAATCATTTGAGGCTTTTAAAATATCAAAAAAATTCTAGAAAAATTCCAAAAAATATTTTGGAACATTTTGAACTCAAATAAAATATTTCCATTTATATTTTGTGCAAACTTAATCATTATTTAATTAATTTCCAAAGAAATATTAATTTCCGTAAATTCCAATTAAATCCAAATAAATTCCAATAATTCTCAAAAATTCAAAATAACTTATGAAAATTAAAAATAGCCAAATTTTGGGATGTTATAGGTTGTGGCTTGTGAGTATGGCTGACAAAAATGCTCGTTAGGGCTCGAAACAAAATTTCTTCAATTATAATAGTTAGTAGGTATAAAATTGAAATGTGTCTATTTCAAATGAAAATATTAACGAGACTCGGCTCGATAGTGGCTCGTTAGTTTAAATTTGAAATAACCACTTAAATGTTAAATAAAATTATTTACGTTAAACCATGTTAATTTCGAATGAAGCTCGATAATAGCACATTAAGCTCGATAGCCAGCCCTATTTGTGAATAGTTCAAAGGTCAAATTTTAACAATCTACGGTGATAATGATGTGTTGCTGAGGTTCTTGTTCAGTGGTTGTGACTTGTGGTTGTCCAAAATTGTCGAAATTTTGGCAAATTTTCACTGAGCGAAAAATAGCTCAAACAAAGTTGAAAAATTTTGAAATTTTTTTGGAAGGACTTGAAACATCACTGATGTTCCCATAAAAATTTTAGATGATTATTAAATATGAGTAATTTTTAAAAATTTGAACTTTTCTGCCATCTTGATAAAACGCTGACCAGCAAGCTTGAGCCGAATGAAAAATGAACCAAACCACATTGGAAAATTTTTAAATTTTTTGTGGATAGTTTTAACACATCCATAACATTCTTATAAAATTTTCAAATGATGATCAAGCATGAAGAATTTTCAAAAATTTAGACAATGTTACTGTCTTGATAAAAGCTTTACCAACAAAATTGAATAAAATAAAAAATGGTTCAAACTATGTTAGAAAATTTTGAAAATTTTTGTGGATGGTGCTGATGTATCATGAATGTTTTTATAAAATGTTATATTGTTATCAATCCTAAAGAATTTTTGAAAATTTGCTATGTCCTGATAAAAGCCTGATGTTCATATATAGATTTGCTTTAGCAATCAAAAAAGGTTTATAATTTTTTCAAATTTTACAGAAGGGTGCTAAGTAAATTGTTAATACCTCATAAAAAGTTTGAACCATGATCACACTTCAGTGAATTTATAAAATTCATACAAGGTATTGTACCATTTATGTTCTTTGTCTTTTTGATTTTTGAAATATAACAAATGAAATTCAATGCTTACATAGATTTAATTGAGAAAAAAACTAAAAATTTTATAAAATGGTACGGAGGAAATTATTAAGATCTCATAAAAATTTTGGATCATGATAACGCTCAAGAAAATTTATAAAATTCTCACAAGGTTACTATCCCAATTATATTCACTCTATTTTTTTTATTTTTAAAGATAACAAATTAAGTTAAATTATTTTTAAATTTTTATGTATGATCCTACACTATTTAATATAGTACCATTAATTTTTAAGATTATTATCAAGATTGTGTAATTTTATAAAAATCTAATGAGTTGTTTCTACCAAAATTTTAAAATATCGCAAAAATTCGGTTTTTCAACAAATTTTCTTAGAAGATGAGTTTCTTAAGGGTTATTTGACCAAATATGACCATAAATTTTTAGAAACTTGTCAAAAATCTTGAGACTTCGGTGAAATTTAGTCAAATTTTCTGAGATTACTGTAGCAATTTGATTTTTTTTTGAATTTTTTCTAGTCCAGACAGGATTTTGAATCTCTTGGGGTCTGAAATCTAAAATTTCGATGAAATATCGTTAGTTTTCGGCGAGATTTCTCTCCATGGGAAAAACCATATTTAGAGAGGTGGATCATTCTTTTCATATGAAAATCCCTACTGGATTCGTATCAATTTGAGGTATTGTCACTCTGATCGGATGGTTCACGCTTTGGGCGCAATATATAAATAAAGGGAAATAATACAGGTTGTGTAGAGAGCATACTGCATGAGATCCTTAGCTCGAATCTAGGCGGTTCTCCTTGTTATTTCCATGCATCCAACATAACATACATCAAAACCCAATAGCTCCTCACTACTTCTTTCTCTTCCCATCTCTTCCAACGAGCGAGAGCTCTCACAAGCCGCTGGTGGCCAAAGATTGCCTCCTCCTACTTTTTCCATTCACCCCTTTCTCTCTGCTCCCCCTCAATCACTCCCTCCCTCCCTCCTCCTCCTACAATGAGTCGGAAACGATCATAGATCACAATTAGACTCAGGAGACAAGCTTGCCATACCGCCATTTTTATCCACCTCCATTGCTCAGCAAGCTCTGCCATCGCCTGGATCTATTGTTACAGATTTTCAAGTATGGTTGTTACAAATGTTCCGAAAATTTGTTACAATATGTCTTCTTACTTATTGCAATAGGTATTTTTATTTGTTGAAATGGGTATTTTTATTTCCTATTAGTTGCACATATTGGAGGCCGTTGTTGTGCTTCATAATTTTGTTACAACTAGAGCACATGAAGAAAGAATAGGGAAGTTGTTACTTCTTGTTGCGTCGAAACTATTTTGTTCCATGAACGGGATTTTTGTTGCGCCATTAAGGGACAGATCCGATAGCTAAGAGATGAACCCTTAAGTGGCATCTAATGGTGGTGGGAGCGCTCGATGTTTTTTTAATCTGACGTCCGAGTCCTAGTTGCTTCCATAAGGACATATACAGTAGTAATTAATAAGCCGTCTATAAGTTGTCACGTAATCTTTATCATCCTATGTGACATAGAATTAATAAGGAGAGAGGCGCTTGTCGTCTCTTCGCGAGAGGACAGCAGTGGCCCGTGCTCCGATGCAAAACGACGGTTCCGTCGCCGTCAGAGAAAGAAGCCGCCTATATACTCACGCTTGATCACGAGAATTTATCGGCCCATGCATAAATTAATTAGTTTATAGACGCTCGACGATAAGCCATCAGAAGTTATCTGCATTTTATTGTCTTTATGTATCATGATATACACTTACAGACAACAGCTATCTAGACTGTTGTACATGCTTTAAGTACATGCGTCATGTAATTCAGAGTCTGTCATGCGTGTTGCCCGTGCATGCCGTGTAGAATTTACGGTTATGCCACTTATCCCCATGAGAATCTTCTCTTATCTCTTTCGCGTTTCCCTAGCGAGGGAACGCCTACGTGGACTGCTACCGTACAGTCTCCCTCCCTCCACACCTCACACTGGCTAGCGCGTACATACACAGCCGCAGCGGCGGTGAATAGCTTTGCACACCAATGCCGCCGCCGTCGATCTACTCCTCCGGCCGTCTCCTCCCTTCCTGCCCGACGTCGACGACGGCAAGATTCGTAAGCAGCACTAGCCCCCTTTTTCTTTCTTGAGCTTTAGTTAGGCCATGTACTGATGATGTCCGTGTTGACGGCATCAATAGGTTGGGAGATGGATCCGGCCGTCGTGCTCCCTGTCCATGAACGGCTGCGCGCCCGACGCCGGCGACCGCGGCGCTGTGAGCCTGCAGGAGACTCGAGCCCTGCCGGCCGCGTCGGCGCCGCAGGAGGCTGTGGGGCAGCTCAAGGCCGCCGTGGCCGCGCTCGAGACCGACCCGCCGGCCTCCTCTGGCATCATCCGCATCGAGGTAACGTGATATGCTAATTTGTGTCCATACGGATTGGCAGCTCAGTTCTTGGCTTTGTGGCGCTGCATTTGCGTTCATTGTGTTCGCGCTCCACCGATTTGCAGGTGCCGATTCGGCAGCGAGGGGACGCCATCGAGTGGCTGCACGCGCAGATCTCGCTGCCCCGCTGCTTCTTCTCGGCCCGGGCACCGTTGCCCGATAGGCCGGCCCTCGCCGGCAGCAACAACGGCAACGGCGCCAGCTTGAAGGAGCAATGGCAGCAGCCGGTGAGTGTCGCCGGCGTGGGGTCGGCGGTCTTCTTCCGCGGAACCGATCCCTTCTCGATCTGCGACTGGCGCGCCATCAAGAGGTAATGCTATCAATCTAGCATGAGTAGCAAATTCCAGTACTGATTACTGAATGCCGATGATGATGTTCACTTGCAAGGGTGTACTGTACATCTCTCGATGAACTATATATGTTACTAATGGTGTTGCCTTCTATGTATGTCCATGAAGATTTCTTTCGAGGATTGCCCACTCATTCGTGCGTATGGCGCCATCCGTTTCGACGCGACAAGCGATGCTTCGTTGAGTGGGAAGATTATGGATCATTTTACTTCATTGTTCCACAAGTAAGTTGCTCTCCAATTACCTGCATGCTTCAGCCCCATTTAAAGGATGAAATGGAACGGTGTACAGAGTAAAGGATGAAATGGAATGGTGTACTGAGTACTGACCTCGGTGAAGTGTGTAAATTGCGGTGTAGGTTGAGTTCAGTGAGCTTGAGGAGAGCTCAGTTCTCGCGGCGACTATTGCGTGGGACGATTCGCTGTCTTGGACATGGCAGAGCGCTGTGAGCGAGCTCCAATCAACGCTGCAGAAGGCATGTGTTTCGCTTTCTCCAGTTTTTGCTTTCTGGATGATAGTTATAACCTGTCGCGTCTTGTGCAGATATCACCTTGTTCTGTTAAAGTGAATAAGTCCAGCCTTCAAACAACCATCATAAATCTTAATCATGTCCCTACTAAGGCATCTTGGGATCTTGCCGTTACTAAAGCTCTCCAGATGATCAAAGGGAGGCAAAGAGAATTAGTAAAGGTAAGTCACTCATCAACGTTGCTACTATGCCGTGAAGAGAAAATAGAGAAGTATAACCGCACTATCAATGGGATAATTTCTTGGTTTCACCAATTGATGTTCAAATCTGACAATTTGCTTTTGTCAATTCTATCATAGGTCTTGTGTCATTCCAGTTTCTCCACAACTGAACTCTTTACTGAATTACGTTATGAACATAGTTTTTTGTTTTTGAGAACACAGTTACGAGCATAATTTTATTTTTCCATTTCGTTCATATCTTTTTAACTTAAAAAAAATCAATTTTCTCACTCACTAATTTTCCCCCCAGGTTGTACTTGCAAGATGTAGCAGATACATTACTGACACTTGCATTGACCCTGTGGAGCTGTTAGCTTGTTTGAAGGTATCTAGTCCCCTCCATCATGCTTTTGTCAAATCATTTAGTCTATGAGAAGATCATTCTGTGACTCGTATACAGGTTGAGGGCCAAAATGCTTACCAATTCTGCATACAACCACCTGATGCACCTGCATTTGTTGGAAATAGTGTATGCTAACTCTATTCTGAAAAACACTTTCTTTTCTTCATCATATACTTAACCTTCCTTTGTTTCAATTATATTCAAAACCTTAATTAGAAATATTTCTTACTTATGCGTTTTGCATGGCTTATATGTATATTTGCTCTAGTGATGTTAAATAATTTTGTTCTAACTAATGCTAATTTTGTGCAAACATTCTGAATAGCCAGAGCAACTATTTCACCGGAAATACTTGAACATTTCCAGTGAGGCTTTAGCTGGTACACGAGCAAGGGGAAAAACAAGGGCGGATGACTTTCAAATTGGTCAGGATTTGCTTCTAAGGTTTCTTTCCTTCTTAGTTTTAATAACCATAAGATTAACATATTTCTGAAATTTTAATGTGATATCAACATCTCATAGAAAATTGATCAATCGCTAATGTAAACTTTTCTTGCAGCACCAAAGAAGACACTGAATTTACTATAGTACGGGACAGCATAAAGAAGAAGCTCGAGGCAAGTTGAGATCTACATTCCTAGCTTTTAGATATGATCCTGAAATAGTTTGCTTTGCTCTTAGTACTCAGCACAGTGTGTTTCAGGAAAAAAAAAATGGTTACTGCATTTTTACTAATCCAGTGGCTTTAATCTGATTTTCAGATGATCTGTGATGAGGTTGTTGTTCATCCCAGCAAGGCCCTTCGGAAACTTCCAAGAATACAGCACTTGTCAGCTCAATTAGCTGCAAGAATAAGGAACGAAGACGATGAGGTAATCTATGATTCGGGCCCTTCTTTATCAGTTGCATATGTTGGTACTATATAGAAACATGATCAGTCGTCATGTAGTAAAATCTTGATTCTTTGTGTTGGGCATTGCAGTTTGACATCCTAAATACGCTTCATCCAAGCCCAGCTGTTTGTGGTTTGCCCACTCAAGAGGCACGCCAATTCATACGAGATTATGGTATGTGTCTGTGTTCTGGCCACAATGTTGTCTTCAAACTAACCATGCAATGGGTATTATGTATTAATTGTGAAGGACTGGAAATGGCGGTCAGAGAGGGGTGAATGATCACAAAACAAATTTTTCCCCTAAAAAGATCAACCAAAGCCTCACTAAGTTAAATATGCACAGAAGAACAAATTTTCAGAGAAACTCGGTTCTAGAGCAGCACCACCGCTTGTATACGGCCGGTAGTTCGGGATGAACAGTAACCCCTGGTACTACTTGGTACTGTAGCATAGTAGTGCCGCAAACAGTAGAAACAACCATATGAACAGTAATAAGCACGACTTAAAAGAAAACAAAAATCGCAGTATCTTTTGATCAGCTGATCGAAAATCCGCTAAATTTTGTATGCACCTTCCTATGGGTGTCAAGAATCTATTTCAACCTTCAATTGTAAGGATTGACATCAAAGTTCTGATCTTTTTCAAATTCATCGAAAGTTGCATCTAAATCGGGTCAAAAACAAAAACTTTGCCCTGACTCATGGGGATTTGATGATCAAGACGGATCTAGATAGTCTTCCACATGTCATAGCAAGTAAGAACCCCAAAGAGATTGCCCTCAAACATGCAAGATCACGATCTACCTCAAAGCCTTCTTTCTCACGCAAAAATCCGGTTTCTTGATAAATCTCTTAATGAATATGAGAGAGCTTGCCTAGATAATTGGGTGATAATCTCCAAAGGATACATCCATCAATCACTCATCCTTGGCAACACAAGATCAAGAGAAAAAGAAACCAACAAGAAATATCAAGAATTAAGGAGGAAGATCAAGAACAAAAACTAAATCTTGAGCACGAAATTGATCTTTATTTTAGAGCATAAGGTGGATTACAAAGCCGCTCACCTGAGAGTAAAGTTCCTAAAGAGCACTCACACACTACACAAGAACACAAATTCTTATGGAAGCCCTAATCTAGAGTCTTGGAAGTTCAAGGCTTAAAACCTCATTTCCCACTACATCTCCTTATATAGCTGAGGCAATCGTAATCTTAAATCTAGACACACAAGTAGATATCATCCACTCTTAAATAAGCTAACCCGAAACCGAACACTCTTAACGAGTTTTCCACTCACACAAGCACGCTTCTCAAAGCAGCCATTACATTGCCGCCAAATCCGCTCCGCGAGCTCGAATTTGTGTTCAACACCACTTTGGTATGACCTAAACCACTTAGGCCAACGCCACAGTTTTCCAAACCGCCTCGACCGCCAATATTGGGCAAATTACCAATTTGTCCCAATGACCGGTCTTCCTTATCATCGAAGCATCGCCTATGCTTCGCGCTTTTCACGTGGCCCCAATGACTTCCCGCCAAGCCTCTCACGCGTCCGGACACCTCCGAACCATCCTCGCTTGCAAGCGGACCTAAGTCACTTGACCACCACGTGTCCTTTTCCGCTTCACTATGGTGGCATCTGCTTCCTTAACCATTCTGGATCTCAACTCCTCTCTGAGCCTAATCCTGGTCCAGACCATTGCCCGCCATATCTATCACCGAGGCACCATACTTCACATTTGTCTTCTTGGTTTGAAACCACTTCACGGCCTCGGTCATCTTTCGGCATCTCTTGACTGCTTCGACCTCGGCTCTCCTAGCCTAGTACCGGTCTTGCCTTCACCTCACCATGACTTAGCCCCGAGTATCGCAACCAACACGGACAAAAAACAATTACATAGCATTGTTCATAATAATATACATTAATCAATAATTAATGCAAACATTAAGCTCAAGTCACAAGAAAGTCAACACTACCTTCCCCCAGGCAGTAGTCATGCCTCCCAAAGACTACCGCTCCTAGTTGGCGGTAGTGCTACTCAGACCGATCAACCCCGATAGAACCTTATCTGGAAAATAACTACCACCATTAGAGGCCGGTCGTACCGCACCCCCGGTACTACTGCTCCTAGATGGCCGGTAGTGCCGCTTGTGTCTATCTCCAGAGAAAATATCTCTCGGTAAAAAGACTACCGCTCCTAAGGCTAGTAGCTCCGCAGGGTCGGCACTATTGCCCATCCCAAGCCGTTAGCTCTGTAGGGTCGGCACTACCGTGTCTCCAAGGCCGGTAGTGCCACCCTGACCTGACAGCTCTTCAAATTACTTTAAATTTGAAATAGAATTCAAAACAAACTCAAACTTGAATACCACATGCTCAAACACTGTCAATAACTCATCACAAACTTGGATAGACCTCCATATGGTTTTTCAAATTGTTTGTTGAATTAATCAGGTTTTATTTATAATGATCTGTGAATGATATCTTCTGATATCCTTACAGAAATTTTTGACCGCGGAATGTATGCTGGACCTGTTGGTTGGTTTGGAGGAGCTGAAAGTGAGTTTGCTGTTGGGATTAGATCAGCACTCCTTGGAAAAGTAAGCAAGACTGTGGAGCCTGCACAACTGATCTATGCAATTGGGATCTGCAATGTTTTTGTCAAACTTGTCCTTGTTGTTTCCATATCCTACGAGGCATGTAGTCACAAAGCTGTCTTGTTCTAGGGTCATAGCACTTTAGTTTATGCCGGCGCCGGGATTGTTGAAGGTACAAATCCATCTTTTGAATGGGATGAACTGGATCTCAAAGCATCTCAGGTAGTCTTTGTCCAAACATATGACTCTTATGTGCAGCGTTTTATTTGTAAAGCTAACGCATTATGTTTGTGATTATTTTCAGTTTGCAAAGTTGTTGCAGTATCTAGAACAACATATGTGCTACCAAGAAGCAGAGAACATGGGGACAGTGATTTGAATAGTAACTAGTAAGTCATCATAATTTCCGAGATCATTTAGCTAGTAACATACTTATCCCTTTTATAGAAAATTACTTTGCAGACAAATAAATTTAAAAGGATAGCGAAGTACAAATAATTATATGACTTGTTCGATTGAAATTTACATAATTTTGGGAGTTAGGATGGCAGCAGTTCTGAAAATATTAATTGAATCAGCATCTGAATGGCAATTAAATATAAAACAATTCATCTCAAATTATATAAAATATTTACAATAGAAACTTTCTGAAGTTTCAGACATTCAGAATTAACAATCTCAATCTCCAAGCTGTCTGTATTTCTAACAATATTACTGCTAGTGTATTGATTGTCACAAGCAAATCCTTGTCTCTCAAGCTGTCGTCTTCTTCCCCACATTATTTACAGGGAGATTTTGATTTGATGTGAAGAAGAAAGATTTTTGTCATTCTATAAACTTCAAAGTTTATGCTGTTCAAGTGCTTCCCCAATAAAGTAGATGTTTCTTCGCGCGCCCCTCAGAGATGCAACCACCAAAGTATTGATTCGAGCAGAAGATGATCAAAATTGCAAAGCGTACAAAGATTCAAAGAAAGCATTTCAGATCAGTATACGTACAATAATAGTTGTAAAACTCAGTTAGCGCAAGTGTATATTGCCATTATCCTGAATTCCATAGTTTGTACCTGTTTTTTAATTGCTTATACGATTGTGTCTTGGAGTATCTAACGGTCTGTTAGACTAAAATAAAGTAAATTAAGTTTATATTTTTTTGTCTAAAATGTAAATAAGATGATCCATCTAAACACTTTTAATGTATTCACATCTTTAGCTCCATGGATCTGATGGAGCTAGAAATACCCAGCTCCACCAGATCCACGGATTTGGTGAAGCTAGAGCTCTACTAAACACATCCTAAATATACTAACACACTGATGGGCATATACAGCGTTGTACACAACATCCATACCAAGATCAAATAATGCAAGAAAACCAACAAAAACAGATCTGATACATGTGCATGGTTGCTCATGTTTGAGTTTGGTTTGCTGCCTCACCTAGTCTCTCTTATGGGGCACAGGCAGGCCATAGAACAGCAGTGCCAGTATCAGGATGTAGTCAACGATGACGAGAGCAAGCAACCTCAGGTCGTCTCTGGCCAGACATGAAGAGAAGGCCGAGTGCATGGTGAGCAGTTGAGCACGGCGAGGGCCATCAGTCGGAGCAATGGAGCACCATCGGCTGCGGCAGGGGAGAAAGAAGAGGCAGCTATTCTGTTAGAGTGGTTCTTTGATTTCTTGGCCACGAACAACCAGAGGGGATTCTGGCTCTGGAGAGTGGAGGGGAAAGGTAGCTCAATTGCCACCAAGCTTCCCTCAATGAAAGTAGCTTTCAAGCTTGTTTGTCACCACATCAGAGGATCAGACATATGACAAGGAATAAGCCTTGTTAATCTACCAGGCATGTTTTGACTAGAGACATGACAAAAGCCAAGGCATCTGATGCCAGCCACAAGAGTCTGTGTGTCACTGTCATGAGAGATGCTAACTCAAATACAGTATCAGGAAAGTCTTGTGAAACTCTGCTCAAAGTTATCTTGCATGAAATAAACACAATATTTTGGAACCTAGGATTCTTTTAGAAACGCGGGAACCTAGGATTTACGGAAATAACATCGATAAAACAGAAACTTGATCATATATAGCTGAACCTATTCTCCCAAATTCATGAACAGAACTTCTGAATGTTTTTGGACTACTGGTTGCCTTGAGCATATAAAGTACATCTAAGTTGGTAAGTCAAGTACATGGAAAATTTTACAAATTACATCTCAAGTGCTGAACTGCTACATGTTCCAGGAACGGAGCATGTTTCTGAATAAATGCACTTTTCGGTTAATCTATCAAGGGTCTCCCCGTCCTGATTGAGTGAAGTGAAACTTGTGTTAGCCCTAGTCTGTCATTTTGCAGAGGTGGCTCCTTATCCAGATGAAGAATCAGCATCAAGCTGGGCATAATAAGTAGAAGTTTCTGATTCCAGTAGGATTTTTCTGAGATGCTTGTCTTGTAGATGTTCCTGCAAACAATAAAAATGTGGAACGATTGGCCATTAGTTAAGTGAAAAAAAGCAACATAAAAGGAATATAATATAAACTCAGATGCCTGTAAAATGCAAAATAATGTGATAAGACTTGCAAGGAATTACTAATGTAAAACTGAGGAAAGCCTGGTTAATGTTTAAGGTTTAACATAAAACTTGTGATGAACACCATCAAATGGTCATCACTTTTGTCAAAGTTAAGATAAATTTGTCAAACTCAATTCCAGATCACAGTTATTTGGTAACTATTCTAAAAGATTTAGGATAGCAACATAGACAATTAACACAAATGTAGGCTGACTTTTCGACATAGTGAGAAATCTTGTCTATAAATTCGTTATACATTTGAGTGCTAATAAGGTTTCAGTCCATGGCAATAACGGGCCAATAACCACCGTAATAGCAAAGATAAAGCTATAAACCATAGGTCTGGCGTAATGTGATATAACCATCTGGTTTAGGGAATAAACATCATTGCTATTTATACAAGGTTAGTAAGTCATGATCTTATTCTTTCAATCCTGCAAGTAAACAAATTAGTATTAGACGGAGTTCTTTGAGAAAAATAGAAAAAGAAATAACCATGTCTCAAATTTTCAATCAGCACTGCACCAGCTATGACCATTACATGGCCACAAATTGGCATGGTGGTGCCAAATCACCAAGCAGGAAGACGCTTATAAATGCTTTTAGAAGGCCCCAATGCTGGGTAACTATCAACAAACTGAGCCCCTCGATGCCAATGAACTGGTTTGCCATGCAAATGCGATGAAACTAGCAAAGCCTTTCCAAACTCAATCGCTTCACAATTTAAACCGGATGCAGTAACAAGAACATCTACATCGCTCGTTCAAGAAAACCCTCTGAATAGTCATTGCACACAATTTGTAACATGAGAATTATCATCGCACACAATAGCACCATTCTCGCATGCCTAACATAAGAAGGCAGCTATTCAACGCAATCCAACTCCAGACCATAAGCAACATTAACAACTGATCACCATAAGTTCTTACCCTGATGATTCTCCTAGAACGAGAAAAGGCACCTTTAACCACCCCAATTTGAGAATCTACATAATCAACGCCATGTAGCAAACACCCTCTAAGAAAGCAACTCCAAATCTTGCCATGAAATCTATACCTACCTAGAATAATCCCAGCCTAAATTTCAAGACCAGGACAAGCAGGCATTCCTATCTCTGGAAAACATCACCTCAGGTAGCCCCATTAGAATATATTGACATCCAAGAACCAAGAGAAAACGAGGTGGGCGGTGGTGGGATCTTTACCGCGCATGGCAAATCAGTGATCCAATCGAAGCAAGTAAGGAGTGTGAGCCATGGTTGACGAGGAGACGGGAGAGGATGCGGGGGTGGTTGGTTTAGGTTTACCTCGAGGCAGGCTCGGTACTTGTGCCACTCGCCGACGCACTCGTCCTTGTGCCACTGCCCCTTGGCGAACTTCTCCGCGTACCACCGGTTGAAGCACTCGTGGTACGCCGCCCGCAGCTCCGAGCACGCCGCCGCAGCTGCCGAGGCAGCGGCCGCGGGGGACGGCGTCGAAGAGGACGACTTGCTCCGGCCAAACACCATCCTTCCTGGCTTCCTGCTCCGCCGCCGGCGCTTTCCACGCGTGAGCCTCTCTCCCTAGCCTTTCTTCCACGTTTTTCCCGTAAGCGGAAGTCTTGGCTCACGTTATGCTAGCCTCGAGACGTATTGAGACGTTTCACGCAAAATAAAGCTGGAAGCGGATTCTCCTATTTACGCAAAGAAATTCTGCAGGCGTAAGTGCTGCGGTAGCCTTGTCAAACTTGCAGTACAGTTGTGCTCGTAGTCATGGACACGTTTATATGATTCCAAATGCTTAATCTCACTTTTTTGGGGCATGATTGGCATAAAAGAACATAGGGTATTGATCAGTACGTCTTTTAGTTTTAATCAAGAGTTGAGCACACAAATAAGAATGACCAATGTTCCTTAAACAGATGCAAAAATTATCTATATTTTAGCCTGGAAAAGTTTACTTCATATAACGCATAGCGAGCGCTTGGTTGGTTTGGTTGGTTAGATGCCAGGAGCGTGTGAGGCCCGCCCTCTTACGAGCGCTGCTCAATGTGGGCGCTCGCAAAGCCGAGATGTGGGTTTATGGGTGTATGTTTATATATTGGCTGTTTTTCTCTTTTAATGAATGCCATTGCTCTAGTTTTTTAAAATAACAAAAACAAGAAAGAAGAATGTTCTAAGCATAATAATAGTATTACGTCCTGCCAAGTTTATTAGGGGTGCGTTTGGTTAGGTGTACGAGGATGAATGGAATGTGATGGTATAGGATGGATGAGATGGTACAGGGAATATGTTTGGTTGCCTGAATAGAATGATACAAGATTTTGTTTGGTTGCTTTGATGAAATGATATGAGATGGTACAAGATGATGTTTGGTTGAAGAGATGAGATTGGATTGAGAGATGAGGTTAGTTTGAAGGATGGTGCGAGTGAATGATCCGGTCCTAGACCGTTTGGTTCGGCCAAATTGCCTGTATGAGATGGCACAACATCTTTTTAGAATATTCCAAGAATTTGTATTATTTCATCCTGTGTTAAATGGTTCCGTTCAGCCAACTAAACACAAAGACAGAACCAGATCCTGTACGGAACGGTTCTGTCGATGATCGGGATCGCCAACCGCAAGAAATGAGGTGGAGGTCGGAGTGTTATGGGACCCTAGATACGTTTCGCTCAAACGAAGGAAAAAGCGATCGTGGTGATGGCCGGAGCAAGATGACAACGAGCACGAGACCGAGCTTTATACTGGTTCGAGCCCCCGTGTAGGTAATAGCTCTACTCCAGTCGCCCTGCGGCGGTGATTCTTGTTATATTGGTGTACAGAGAAGTGTTTACAACTCAAGACCGTAGTGGTGACTCTAACTCGGTCATGGCGCAATCTTGGCGTTGTCTTCGCCAGTTTTGAGCTTGCGCTGCCTTGGCCTTTATACCTCCTTTACATGCAACTACCGGGCGAGATCCCTGAAGTGGCCTTCATGCACGTTGAGGGTCGGCAGAATCGCCCGGACTTGTCGCAGACTCTGTGTCATCCCTACGACCAGCGCTTTGGTAATCGCGGTCGATGCTAGATCCAAATCAAGGCGGACCATGGCCGAATGTGATCTCGCTTTGAGCTCGAGGTCGCAGGGCCACGGTTGGGTCCACCGTGCTCTAGGTCGAAGGCGCAAGACGCACCGGTCGTGGTGGGGCCCTCAAGCTGGGGACTGGCCGACATGGCCGGCCAAGCAAGGAATGCCCAGCCCTCGTCAACCTTCAAGGAAACATCGACCGAAAAAAAGGCCGCCAAGACCGAGGTCGCATGGGCTCGAGCTCAAGGCGTCTTGGCGTTTGAGGGCACTGGCCGCTTAGCCGAGCAAGAGCGTGCTCGGGGGGGGGCGAGCCAGGGACGCGTTGACTGCGCGTTAACCGGCCAAAGGGTTGTCCAGCCCCCGACAGCTAGCCCCCGAGGCTCAAGGTCGCAGAGACGCACTCGGGGTGACCTCGAGCCTCATCCAGAAGTCGTCGGGGACAAACCTTCGTAGGTCTTGAAATCTTGGTCGAGGTCGGGCGGAGACCGCAAGGCTGATCCCCAGCCGCCGACACCTAGCGACCTTTGAATTCTATGCCGGAGGTACGGACGCGAACGGGTGGCGGACACCTGTGACGCCTCGAGTCCGCAACCCCAGCCCTAACTGCGCCCGTCCAATCACGACAGGCACGCCTTTTGAGGTGCCGCAAGGCGGTTTTGGCGTAGCCGCAGCGCAAGAAATCGCCGAGCCTACCGCAACTGCCGAAAAAGAAGCCCCAATCGCCGCGCCCTTCATCTCCAAAGCTCTTGCGCCCAAGCAATGCCTTCTCTTCTTTCCCTCGACCAAGCGTACTGCAGCGCCATGACCAAGCTTGGGAGGAGCACCTTGTCGTCCGCGCGGATGAAAGAGCTCGAGACCCTGGGGATAGTGGACCCGGTGACATGGTGATTGCCGGGCGACGAGACCGAACCTCGCCCTAGGGAGGATGAGATCGTCTGCACCGAGCATTATTCGCTCCTTGGCCTGCGGACCCCGGAGAGCGAGTTTGTGGCGGACGTCCTCTCCAGCTGTGAGATAGAGCTCATCAATCTGGTACCAAATTCCGTCCTTACGCTTGCCATCTTTTCTCATCTGTGCGAGGGATTCCTGGGAATCCTTCCCACTCCCTCGCTGTTCTTCCGCTACTACTCCCTCTTCCGCTCCGGGAAGGACCCCGTGGTCGGATGCCTTTACTTCCGACTTCGGACCGGGCTTAGATGGTCCTTCCCAAGTCGCGCGCCAGATTCTCTTGGTCCACGCCCAAGCGGTGGTTCTACCTGAAGAAAGGGGAGCACGGCGCTCTGACGTACGAGGGGGCCCCCGTCACCGAGAAGAAGGAGACCCCCGAGCCCGAAGACCTTGAGGTCGACCAGGAGGCCATCGCCGCCATACATATCTGCGCCACGCTGCCTCACCGGCAGTAATCGCTGTCGACTTCTCTGGAACAGGTGTCCCCTCTGCGGAGGAGGGAGCACCCGTTCTACGAGACCACGGCGCGACGACCCCACTCGTGAAGGCACGACAGTAAGTCCTTCGACCTTAGAACTCCCGCTCGAAGTTCACCTTACATCCCTCCCCGACGGCCCATGTTCTTGCAAAGAGAAGGAATCTGGGTCTCTGACAGATGTTCAAAATGTTCGAAGTCGGGCGATGGGTACTCCTCGATGATCCGGTCCCAAGAACGATTCACGGAAGGCCGAGGTAGGTCGTCGCGACCCCGCCCTTGATTCTGCTTCCCGCGGAGGCCCTTCTGACCCACGCAGGCTCTTAGGACCATCAGGAGCTGTTGGAGACGGCTAGGAGGATGCTCCCGCTGCCCGGCGGGGGCAAGAGCAAGAAGGGGAGGAAGAGACTTCCCCCGGCTGGATCAAGTCACCCGGGGGCGAAGAAGCGCCACACCGAGTGGGGGGATCGCGCCATGGTAAGGGTCCTACTGGTCGAGCCCCGAGCCAAGGTTTATGTGCCCATTGGTTGACGAGTTTTCCTTTCGCGAAGAAGAAGCGCGGCCGCCGCTAGACATTCGAGCCCTTCCCTGGCCCTGGAGCCTCGAGCTCGGGCCTCGAGCTCCCAGGTCGCAAGGACACGCAAGCGAAGTGCCCCCTTGGCGTCGGGGCGGCAAGACCTTCGCCGACCCTCAGCGAGACGGAGGCTGGAGACCCAGGTAATCCCTTGGCATTTTGGACTGCACCGTCCCTTCCGTATCTTTTTGGTTTAGTGTATGCTTTTGATCGCAGACCTTGAGCACCCGAGCTCGAAACTTGCCCGTTTTGACGATAGCTATTGTCCAGGGTGAGTCCGAGTCCGAGGAGGAGAACGCGCCGTCCGGGCCGATGTCGCGATCGTCGCCGGCACACTCTCCTTCAAGTCCCGAGCCACTCGGTCATGAAGTTCTACTAAGGGCTTGACGACTCGTCAGGAGAACGAGCCTGTGGCCAGCCGGGACTTCGACACGGGCGAGTGTAAGATCGAGGATGAGCCTAGAGGGGGGGTGAATAGGCTTATCTAAAATTTCTAACACTAAATTCAAGTTTAATGATTACTAAGACCAATTGATGGTTTTCCCAATCTAATTCTTAACAACTTTAGTGATTACAAGATAATGGCACTACACAAGTATAATGATTTGCTAATCAAGTAACACACAAGAGTCAATGAGCTAGAATATCACAAGAATAAAAACAAGCAAACCACAATTTGATGCGCAAGAGAATTTTTCCCGTGGTCTCGAAGACTTGCCGGTCTCCCCTACTCCACGTTGAGGTAGCTTGAATTCCTTCAAGTCGGCTCCACTCGCTTGAGCCTTCCCCGATCACTAGTGATAGCTCTTCCCCGCTCCGGGTAGGCGAGCTTCGTGCCTTCACAACCGCTCGGGTCTTCACACAACCTCCTTTGTGAAGATCACCGGAGCCTCACGCCTCCAAGCCGTCTAGAAGGCGGCAACCTCCAAGAGTAACAAACTTGACGAGGGCTTGAATCTCAAGAGTGCAATCAATATGGCTCACTAATTCAATGCACTCAATTTTAGCTCTCCAAACACTCTAAAATCAAGAATTCAATGCTCTAAAGGATGGAGAGAGTTGCTAGGGCTTAGAATGTATTCAATGGAGTGTCCAACTCTGTCCTAGCACAGGTGGGGGGGTATTTATAACCCCCACCAACTCAAACTAGCCGTTATTTCCTCTCACTGCAGATTTTTGCCACACGGCAGTACTACCGCCCTCTAGGGGCGTAGAGTACCGCACCATGATGTAACGGCTATTCGGCAATAATCGTGACCGACACGTAGTCGTTCATGTGTTTTTTTATATATGGCGGTACTACAGCTCATGGGGCGGTAGTACCGCAAGACCGCCAGGAAAAGAGTGCCTTCGAAAAGAGCTATCGCCAACTAATGTGCGGTAGTATCAAGACTCTTGTACTACCGCCCGATCCTGTGATAGTCTTAGTGCTTACTGAGAGGACCCGAAAACACACCTCTCGCAAAATAGCTACCGCTAATCGATGTGCGGTAGTATCAAGACTCTTGTACTACCAAATCAACCCAAGCAGTAGTGCTTGACCTCAATTTTTTCAACATTTTGATTCTTCCATCAAATGCATGATTTCAAGGATGAACTAATGAGCCATATTAAAATGCACTTTTCAATATTTAAGGCCCAAACCAAGTCCCTCTTAATAGTACGGCTACTATTCTAAAAAATCCGATCTTTTTCCCAACTCCGAGATCGGTGAAAATACTAGAAAATACTTCTAAATTTTATACCTTCATTTCTTTAGCTTCTTTTGCACGTACTCCTTCCATTTTATACTTGTGACACTCCAACGTCCATTGAGGGATACATTTATCCTGGTTCCAACTTACTTGCACAAAACATCGTTAGTCTTTTTCGCGTGATTGTCATTAATTATCAAAACCCTAATCATATGGGGGCCTAGATGCTTTCAATCTCCCCCTTTTTGGTAATTGATGACAATCCTCATAATCGAATTGAAGTAAATTGATATTTAGTGTGAGTGACCAACAGAAATCAATTACTCACACCATGGAATTCTTATTTAGCAATATTTTGTCTTTAGAGGACAAAAGATATTTGAATGAAATATTGCTAAATGAGAATAGCTCCCCCTACAAATGTGCCATGGATAAACAATAAATTTTGCACATTTGTATATGAGTTATGTATGGCAATGAAGATGATATTAATCAATTGAAATAACATGACTTGATGCGAAACACATAAGGAAGGATAAAATTTGAGTGAACATATAAAAAAATAGTTCAAGACAGAGTTCACAATAGATAATCAATAAGATGCAAAGCGACGACATAAAAACGACAACATAAATAACCACAAAGAGTCCAACAACCACATAAGTTATGCAAGTTCATTACAATGAAATATATAGATTTGAGCTAGGCTTCAACGGACTTCAATTCTTCATACTTCTCCCCCTTTGTCATCAAGGACCAAAAGAGGATCGCCAAGGAACCGTCTACTCCTCAGCATCTCCAGGAGTAGACCCGTGTGGCGGATGAGGAGACCAAGGATCCCAACTGGATGACGGAGGAGGATCATGGGAAGGAGGAATACTGCCGCTATCTGGACGACGACGCTGATACGACTGATGGTAGGAGCGATAGTGATCAAAGGAGGTGCTGTTTAACTCGGGACGCTCACGGACATCCTCAACCATCTCGCGATTGTGATATTGGAGCTCCATGACAAGTGCAAACTGTCCTTGCATGTAAGATTCTTGTCTCGCAAATCCAGCCATCATGTCGGAACGGAGGGTCTCAAGGCTGGCAAGATAGGCATCGGGCACGGAAGCAGCTTGAGCAGCTTGAGCTTGGGCTTGGGCTGCTTGCTCGGCTTGAGCTCTTGCTTGAGCGGCTTGCTCGGCGATGTGATGCAGGACTTGAGGTGGAGCGACTCGAGGCTTGTATGGCTTGTGAGGAGAAGGGGTGGAACCATTGTACTCGGCAACTCTCCGGATTAGTGCCATGATGTACGGAGCAAAATAGATGGTCTTCCCTCTATCCCTAGCCGATTGAGACATCTCCTTATTATGAAATCCACCACATCGAATTTTTCCTCGCCATGACTTTTGCAATAACATTCCAAGCATGGCCTCTCACAGCATCAAAATTGCCACTCTTCGGATGAATAGTGACACGAATAATTTTATTGACCATGCTAGGTTGGAGTGAAGACCTACTGAGTTTCCAACCTTGTAGCGATGAGATTGATCATAGAATTCAGATGCTTGCTCCAAGGATGAGTAGGCTCGTCATGGATTTTTGGATCTTGGTGTGAAAAATTCCCGATGCATGCTCAAAGTCATCCTTGGAAGCAGAGTAACGAGTAGTGTCGATCATCCAAGTGATTTGCTCGAGGTTTTCAGACACATAGAGCGTCGATAGAATTGCTTGATGACCTTTTCATTATAATCGTCCTTGTACCAAGGAAATTGTATAGCCAGTACCACGAAACAATTCAGAATACCAAAAATTCGGTCGCTCACGGATGTGCTTCCAATGACCTAATTTGGTTGGCAAAGTCCTTCTCCGCATATATTTGCTCAAACACCCTCTGCTGAAATAAGGAATGGAACTTTGGATTTGGGGCGGAGCGAGGTTGGAGATACAGGTTTTGACTTCTGCGAGCATAATAATCATCGCCTTTGATTTGAGATGGATCATTTCTTCCAATTTGAGGCAACACTTCTTCTTCCTCTGAGCTTTCCTCACTATCACTCTCAGTCTCATCATCGCTGCTAGTAATTTCAGGAGCAGGAGCAGGGACCTTTCTCTTCTTAGCCTGAGAAGGCTCAGCAGTACCCTTCCCTTTAGCCCTTGTTGTCCTCATGGCGACAGTGTAGGAGTTGTCGCTATCTCCGCTGTCCGAATCCGAAGTGGGAACACCACGACTTTTAGTCGTCTTCCTCGTGCCCTTGCCCCCTCCGGAAGGACCGATTCCGGCGACTTTAGTGCGAGGCATGATCTAGAGAAGATCAAGGAGGTTGAGATGTGAGAATTTAATATGAATCGGATTTGACATGATGGAAAAGAAATAAGTGAAAGTCGTGGAAAAACGTTGCTTCAAAAATGCATAAAACCGGTGTTTCATCAGCTCGCCGGTATTACCGCCATTGGAGGCGGTAGTATCAAAAGTCGGTACTACCGCCTCAATGGCGTAGTGCCGCCGAGCGACCACGATGGAATTTGGGCAAAATCGAAGCAATGTTGAGCCAAAGATGATTTAAATTAGGATTGGGGTAATGGATACAGTTAAGGACATCAATTTTATATCTAATCCTCGAGGTTCTTGTCACATTTCAAGATTACACATTAAAATTCCATTTAAACCCTAAATTGCTCAAAAAGGAATGAATCAAGAGAGAGAACGAGAGGAATTTGATACCTTTCGGAGGAGGAAGACTCAAGGACCGAAATCAATGGAAGAAATCCCCGCAAACAAGAAGATTTTGAGGAGATGAAAAAATAGGGTTTGAGGGGAGGAGAGAGAGGCCGCACGAAAATGGAGAGGAGAGGAGGTTTCGGGTGAGGAATATCAATGAAGAGAGAGAGAAGGCAGGGAGAACGGCAGGAAATAAAGTGGCCCCACAAATTTGCGACTGAAGCGGTACTACAGCTCTGGACCGATAGATACCGCAAGATTTATGTATTACCGCCATTGCTTTGCGCCAGAGTGTCTTAGGAGCTAAGCGAATAAGCGAGAACAGGAGAGATTTTGATTCATGAGTTGATTATATATTGATATATTGTGCATGAGTAGAGATTGGAGCATTCACAACCACAAGAAAAACACGAAACAAAAACTTTAACCACAATCAAGTGTGGAATCATGATTTGACTTGTTTGAGTTGAAATACCACATGAGAAACTAGAAATATGGCAATTCTAGCTCTTTGGGCAAAACTCAAGATGTGCCTTTAATAGATCAATATAGATCAAGTTTTTGAATTTTATTAAGCTTTTGAAAGGCAAAAGATTTGTTTCATAATAAACATAAAGAAGGTTATAATTATGATATAAGTTCCAAAAGATAAGATTTATGCAATAATAAGTTTTAAATGAAGATTTGTGTGAATCCTTTGTATTTTGTAAATCCAAAATAGATTATCTTCAAGTAATTTTGACTTATAAAGTCTAGTTTTAAGTTTTAAGATATTCATAGCACAAACTTTAATTTTCCACATTTTAGGGATGTGATATATACATAGATTTCATATTACTCCCCCTTGATGTGAGACTCATCTAAAGAACACATATCAAATAAAAACCAATTTAAAGCAATCAAAAGAATTTCACTTAGACCACATTAGAGATATCAATAACATTTAATTCATTCCTCAATTTGCAAAATCTATCCTCATCTAAAGGTTTGGTGAGTATATCCGCTAGTTGATTTTCAGTTCGAATATGACTGATCTCAATATCTCCTTTGCCAACATGATCTCTCAAGAAATGATGGCGAATATCAATATGTTTGGTTCTTGAGTGTTGGACGGGATTATTCGCTATTTTGACCGCACTTTCATTATCACACAAGAGAGACATCTTTTTAAAATTAATTCCATAATCCATTAGAGTTTGCCTCATCCACAATAATTGTGCGCAACAACTACCGGCGGATATATATTCTGCTTCGGCGGTGGATAAAGCTACGGAATTTTGTTTCTTGGAGAACCATGAAACTAGGGATCTACCTAGCAATTGGCAACTCCCGGAGGTACTTTTTCTATCCACTTTGCAACCCGCATAGTCCGAATCCGAATATCCAATTAAATCAAATTTTGCACCTTTAGGATACCATAACCCTATGTTTGAGGAATGTTTCAAATATCTTAGAATTCTCTTTACGGCAACTAAATGGCATTCTTTGGGAGAAGCTTGGAAGCGAGCACACATGCAAACACTAAACATAATATCGGGCCTAGATGCGGTGAGGTAAAGCAAACTACCAATCATGGATCTATAAAGCTTTAAATCTACCGGTTTACCTCCCTCGTTTAAGTCGAGATGCCCGTTTGATGCCATTGGAGTCTTGATGGGCTTTGCGTCCTCCATGCCAAACCTTTTGAGTAGATCCATTGTGTACTTGGTTTGACTCACGAACGTCCTATTTTTGAATTGCTTGATTTGAAGTCCAAGGAAGAAGCTCAACTCCCCGATCATTGACATTTCAAACTCCCTAGACATCATATCACCAAACTCCTTGCAAAATTCTTCATTAGTAGAACCGAAAATGATATCATCAACATATATTTGACATACAAAGAATTCATCATCAATTATTTTTGTAAAGAGCGTTGTATCAACCTTCCCAATTTTGAAACCCTTTGAGAGTAGAAAATCTCTAAGTCGCTCATACCACGCTCTAGGAGCTTGTTTGAGTCCGTATAGCGCTTTAGAGAGTTTGTAGACATGATTAGGATATTGGGAATTTTCAAAACCGGGGGGTTGTTCGACAAATACCAATTCGGATATTTGTCCATTTAAAAACGCACTCTTTACATCCATTTGATATAATTTGATGTCAAAGCTTGAAGCAAATGCGAGCAAAATTCTAATGGCTTCTAATCTAGCTACGGGTGCGAAAGTTTCACCGAAATCTAATCCTTCAATTTGAGTGAAACCTTGCGCCACTAATCTAGCTTTATTTCTTACTACAATACCATTTTCATCTTGTTTATTGCGAAAAACCCATTTTGTGCCAATTACATTATGTTCTTTGGGTCTTTCAACTAATGTCCAAACATCATTTCGAGCAAAATTGTTCAATTCATCATGCATGGCATTTACCCAATCCGGATCACTTAATGCTTCATCTATGTGAGTAGGTTCAAGTGAAGATACGAATGAATAATACTCACAAAAAGAAGCGACACGGGATCGAGTTTGAACGTCCTTACTCACGTCACCCAATATTTGATCTATTGGATGATCTTTGGAGAGGCCGTGGTGAATCCTTTGAGGTAGTGGTTGAATTTGTTGCTCGTCATTTTTGTCATCCTCATCTATTGCTTGAATTTGACTCGGTGTCGTGGAAGTTGAAGGTTCGACTTGAGTAGATGAAGGTTGATCTTGTCTATCCACTTCCGGCTTCACATCTCCAATTGTCATATTCTTCATAGCTTCCCTTAAGCCTTCTTCACCTACATCATCCAAGTTTTCTTGCTCTTCTTGAGAGCCATTAGTTTCATCAAATTCAACATCACATGTTTCCTCTACAAATCCTTTGTTTTTATTAAAAACTCGATAAGCTTTGCTATTAGAGGAATATCCAAGCAAGAAACCTTCATCGCACCGACTTTGAAATTTAGAAAGCCGAACTCCCTTTTTCAAGATATAACATTTACAACCAAAGACTCGAAAATAAGAAATGTTCGGCCTTCTTCCAACAAGAAGTTCATAAGAGGTCTTTTTCAAGAGTCGATGCAAATAGAGTCGATTTGTAGCATGGCAAGCGGTATTAATGGCTTCCGCCCAAAAACTATCGGACGTACCATACTCATCTAACATTGTTCTTGCCATTTCAATTAATGTACGATTTTTCCGTTCCACAACTCCATTTTGTTCGGAGTGTAGGTTGCGGAAAGTTAAGTGCTTTATTCGATTTCATCACAATAATCTTCAATTCTTGTATTTTTGAACTCGAACCATTATCACTACGAATTTTCTTTATTATAAAATCAAATTCGTTTTGAGCCCTTTTTGCAAATCTTTTGAAAATACTTGAGGTTTCGGATTTGTCGTCTAAAAAGAAAACCCATGTATATCTAGAATAATCATCAACAACGACTAAACAATAAGAATTTCCTCCAATGCTCTTATAGGTTGTCGGGCCAAACAAATCCATATGTAAGAGCTCTAATGGTCTAGATGTGGACATAATACTCTTTGAGGGATGAGAACTAGCGACTTGTTTACCGGCTTGACAAGCACTACAAAGTCGATTTTTCTCAAACTTCACATCTTTCAAGCCCACAACTAAATCATTTTTAAATAACTTTTTGAGTTGAATCATTCCAACATGAGCTAGTCTTCTATGCCATAACCATCCTAAAGACGTTTTTGCCATTAAGCAAGTTTGAAGACATGAGTCATTTGAAGTGAAATCAACTAAATATAAATTTCCAAATCTAAATCCTTTAAATACTAGTGAATTATCATTTTCTTTTGTAATAACTACATCATTTTTAGAGAATGTGCAAATAAGATCAAGATCACAAATTTGAGCGACGGATAGCAAATTGAAATTCAATGTTTCAACTAAGGAGACATTAGAAATGGAGAGGTCATTTGATATGGCAATTTTACCTAAGCCCAATACCTTTCCTTTGCTATTATCCCCAAACGTGATCTTGTCATTTTGTCCATTTCCCGAATCAAAGGTGGTGAACATCTTCCGGTCACCGGTCATGTGTTGGGTGCACCCACTATCCAACACCCAATGCCGTCCACCGGTTTTGTAGTTCACCTACAAAAGAAAATCAAACCTTTTTAGGTACCCAAATTTGTTTGGATCCTTGGAGGTTAGTGACCAAGGTTTTGGGAACCCAAACGGCTCTCTTTCTTTGGCCAATTATCGGGGTCCCAACAAATTTAGCAAAGACTTTACCATTTCTATCTCTTTTAAGCACATAACATGAATCATGAATATTATTCTTGGATGCTTTACTCAAGGTGCAATCATTCGCTAGATGTCCTATCTCATGACATTTATAACAAAATTTACCGTTTGATTTCACAAAGCGCGGAGCTTTGTTACTTATTTTCTTATTCCTTTTAGGGATATATCCTAAGCCTTCTTTATTATAGGAACATCTTTGACTACCTAAAATCTTATTTAAGGTGTCCTTACCCTTAAAGCATCTATCTAGACTTTGACTTAATTTGTTTACTTGCTTCTTAAGTTCATCATTCTCAACAATTAAATTTCCATGACATGAACTAGCACTAGAACATGATAAATCAATCAAATCATCGCATGAAGTAGATATGCTTGATTTTTCTACATGAATTGAAACATCATCTAATCTAGGCAAGATATCAATAATATTACATTCGATACCAATATCATTTGTTAATTTTGAATCATTCTTGACAAGTAGAGTTTCATGATCCTCTTTTAGCTCATCATATGAATTTTTGAGAGTTAGGAATTCTTTCTTTAAAACTTTAAATTTTGATTTTTCTTTTCCTAGGTATTCATTTAATTCTTCTAGCATGTCCATCAATTCATCATATGATGGTTCATCATTTTCGTTAGAGTTTACCTTAGTTTCTCCTCTAGCCATAAGGCATAAAGGAGTGACGAAGGGCGACGAAGCCTCCTTGATGGCCACACCGGCAAAACCCTTCTTCTTTGACGGTGCTTCGTCTTCGGACGAATCGGAATCCGAGTATTCCTCCTCGGAATCCCACTCACCAATATGAGCTTCACCCTTGCCGTCCTTTTGGAATTTCTTGAATAGCTTCTTCTTGCCTTGAAAAAACTTCTTCTTCTTGGGTGATTTGTCTTTGTCATCCTTCTTCTTGGGGCAATGCGAGGCTATGTGTCCCTTTTCATCACACTCATAACATCGGATATTAGCATAACGGTTAGTGTTAGAATTTTGTCCTTTCTTGTACCTTTGCGAACCGCTAAAGCTCGATCGCTTCTTCATAAATTTCTTCATTCTTCTTACTAGAAGCGCCATCTCCTCCTCGGTGTTCTCATCTTCGGAGTCCTCATCACTTGACTCCGTCTTTGCCTTGAAGGCGATGTTTTTCTTCTTTGATGAGCTTTGTTCCAACAATTCTTCTTTGTCCTTCTTGTATAGCTCATTGGTGATGAGATTGCCGAGAAGTCCGGTTGGCGTCATCCTTGGCAATTCCGGCGAGTTGAGGAATAAAGTAACCAATGTCTCATATTTCTCCGGAAGGGCCCTAAGCATTTTCCTGACAATATCAACATCACTCAAGGTCGTACCAAGACCCTTGAGCTCATTAACAATATTGTTTAACCTAGAATACATTTCATTAATATTCTCATGAGGCAACATAATAAAACTTTCATATTTTACTCTAAGCATATGCAATTTTGCTTCTTTAACGGTGGATGTTCCTTCATGAATTTCCGAGAGTGTATTCCAAATTTCATGTGCGGTTTCTAAATTACTTACACGATTAAATTCATCCGCATTTAAGGCACCAAAAATAGCATTCATAGCTTGAGCATTTAAATGAATAAATCTTTCATTTTGTTTCTCATTTAAAGCGGCACCGGTGGTCACAACATAACCTTGATTTACAATTCTCCATATGTTGGGACTCATAGCCTTAAGGTAGACGGTCATACGAATTTTTCAATACGAATAATTTGTACCATCAAAGAAGGGAGCCTTTCCAATTGACATACCCTCGTTGGCCATCCTTGCTCTCTAGGCGGTAAAGCCAAAATAGAGAGACCTTGCTCTGATACCACTTGTAAGATCGAGGATGAGCCTAGAGGGGGGGTGAATAGGCTTATCTAAAATTTCTAACACTAAATTCAAGTTTAATGATTACTAAGACCAATTGATGGTTTTCCCAATCTAATTCTTAACAACTTTAGTGATTACAAGATAATGGCACTACACAAGTATAATGATTTGCTAATCAAGTAACACACAAGAGTCAATGAGCTAGAATATCACAAGAATAAAAACAAGCAAACCACAATTTGATGCTAAGAGAATTTTTTCCGTGGTCTCAAGACTTGCTTGGGCCTCCCTACTCCACGCTGAGGTAGCTTGAATTCCTTCAAGCCGCTCCACTCGCTTGAGCCTTCCCGATCACTAGTGATAGCTCTTCCCGCTCGGGTAGGCGAAGCCGTGCCTTCACAACCGCTCGGGTCTTCACACAACCTCCTTTGTGAAGATCACCGGAGCCTCACGCCTCCAAGCCGTCTAGGAGGCGGCAACCTCCAAGAGTAACAAACTTGACGAGGGCTTGAATCTCAAGAGTGCAATCAATATGGCTCACTAATGCAATGCACTCAATTTTAGCTCTCCAAACACTCTAAAATCAAGAATTCAATGCTCTAAAGGATGGAGAGAGTTGCTAGGGCTTAGAATGTATTCAATGGAGTGTCCAACTCTGTCCTAGCACAGGTGGGGGGGTATTTATAACCCCCACCAACTCAAACTAGCCGTTATTTCCTCTCATCGCAGATTTTATACAGTAGTAGTACTACCGCCCTCTAGGGGCGGTAGAGTACTGCACCATGTGTAACGGCTATTCGGCGCAATAATCGCAGACCGACACGTAGTCATAGCGTTTTTTATATATGGCCGGTACTACCGCTCATGGGCGGTAGTACCGCACCGCCGAACGAAAAGAGTGCCTTCGAAAAGAGCTATCGCTAACTAATGTGCGGTAGTATCACTTTTCTTGATACTACCGCCTGACCACGCAGAGTGCTTACCGAGAGGACCCGAAAACACACCTCTCTACAAAATAGCTACCGCTAATCGATAAAGCGGTAGTATCAAGACTTGGTACTACCGCCCAACCCAAGCCAGAGTGCCTCAATTTTTTCAACATTTTGATTCTTCCATCAAATGCATGATTTCAAGGATGAACTAATGAGCCATATTAAAATGCACTTTTCAATATTTAAGGCCCAAATCAAGTCCCTCTTAATAGTACGGCTACTATTCTAAAAAATCCGATCTTTTTCCCAACTCCGAGATCGGTGAAAATACTAGAAAATACTTCTAAATTTTATACCTTCATTTCTTTAGCTTCTTTTGCACGCATTCTTCCATTTTATACTTGTGACACTCCAACGTCCATTGAGGGATACATTTATCCCGGTTCCAACTTACTTGCACAAAACATCGTTAGTCTTTTTAGCGTGATTGTCATTAATTATCAAAACCCTAATCATATGGGGGCCTAGATGCTTTCAGCGAGGCCCATGACTCAGCCACCGCCGATGACCTTCCCGAGGTCACGACGAGGGAGGACACCCAGGGCTTTGTGGCAGCACCTGAGGCGGCCTCCCAAGCTCCGCCGGCCACGACCACTCCCGGCGCCGAGGCCGCGACGCCACCGGGCGCTGAAGGTGATTGGGTCAGAGGCTTCAAGACCTCCCAGTGCGACCGCGTCAGCGCCGAGGTCGCGGCATCCGGACCACTTGAGGTCGCGAATGTCATGGCGGATCCGGCCGCCCGCTCCTTGAGGCCGGAGGCGAGGGGCTCCGGTCATGAGGTCGGGACTAACATGGCGGCCGCACCTCTCCCCGTCGATGGGCTAAACCCACCGGAGGAGACGGTGAGCTGACTGAGACCGCCCGGGAGGGGTTCAAACCCCGCCAAGCGCGGTGGTCAGACCGACCTCGGTACTGGCGATGCGGTCGACGAGGAGGAAATCCCTCGCGGCCGTATCGATGACCGCGAGGAATTCACCAACGTGCACTTGGAGGGCCATCTCCACGGGGTACGCGTCTTCCCGCATACTTCATACTTGGTAGTCCGAGCTTCTTGTCCCTCCTCACTTTGGGCCGCCTCTTTTGCCGTGCAGGTGATCGACCATGCCTCTCGAGGGCTACAAGGCCTCCAAGAGCACGCCGACGCGCTGAGAGGCCTCCTGAACGCAGTAGAGGCGCCGAAAGTTGAGCGCTCCAGGCTCATCAGGACCATCGAGGTTGAGCAGGGGGAGCTTGAGCAGAAGGCCCAGAGCTCGCCGACTGCGCCCGACGATGAGGGCTCGGGAGGTGGCCACGCGCCGAAGCTCGAGCAAGCCAGACCTCCGAGCGTGAGTTCAGCTTTACGGCCGTGGAGCAAGAGCGCGCACGGTCGACCAAGGCGCTCGAGGCCGAGCGGGCCAAGGTTGCGGCGCTGGAGAAGACTTCTGCGGAGGCGTCGTCTCCCGAGCTTGAGGCCAAGATCCTCAGGCTTGAGGAGGAACTTGGGCGTGCCAACAAGGCGCTCGAGGACGAGCGAGCCAAGGTCGAGGTCTTGAAGAAGGCCTCTGCGGAGCAAGCATCCTCTACGCCGAGGGCGTCCCCCGAGCTCGAGGCCAAAGTCCTCGAGCTTGAAGGGAAGTTGGAGCGCGCCACCAAGGTGCTCGAGGCCGAACGGGCCAAGGTCGAAGCGCTGGAGAAGGCTTCTGCGGAGAAGGCGCCACCCGCGCCCGAGACCAAGGCCCCTGGGCTTGAGGAGAAACTCGAGCGCGTCAGCAAAGCGGCAAAGAGCGCCCTGGCCCAACTTGAAGACGAGAGGCGCCGAGCCGCGGACGCTTCCCAGCAAACCCTCCAACTCCAGAGCGAGCTGGCGACCCTGAGAGCGAGAGTAGCCCAGCTCGAGCAGGAAAACCTTGCCCACGAGATGGCCGACCTGTAAAAAATATTAACAAGCAAGAGGTGTACTGATGGAAACAGTTTATTTTTGACGAACAAAGAAATCTTGTTCCTGTTTTAAAACCATAGTTCGGGGTCACTTAGAGTCTCTCTTGCTTCGCGTGCTAGCCGCCCCCGTGCTCTTCTGGTCGTGCGCCGATGGGATAGTCCAACCCAGCCCCCGTTGGGCCCGAGGTCGAGCGACGCATGCCTTGGGCACAAGACGTAGACATGTACTAGCGGCCACGACCTGCAGAGTTAAGGACAAATCTGCACAAGTAGAGTGACACAAAACGAACTCGTTAGGTAGATGAGCACGCCCAGATTAGCGTTTGAATGACCATTATGGCCATACGCACTGCTCGTCAGTCAAAGTGGCGAGGCTCTCGGCTCGGGCCCGGGCACAGGGGAGAGCTAGATTGCGAAGAGGTTCGGTTTATATTTTAGCTCGTCCGCTGGGGGTGAACGTCAAACTCGCGACACTTAGACCAAGAGCGAACGCGCGGCGCATGAAAGGTTGTGCTCGAAAAGAAAGAATTCTCGGAAAAGAACAATAATGACACAGGTGGGAGCAAGCATAAAGAGCTAGAAAGGAACAACAGCTTTATTCAAATATAAGGCGTAGAGTTTGCACATAAAACTTCGAAGGCGATCTATGTTCCACGAGCTAGAGAGCTCTCGCCATCGGGCATCGCCACCAAGAAGCTCCCCGCAGCGATCTGTTGAAACGACTCTATAGGGGCCCTCCCACCGTGGGGATAACTTGTTGGTGTTGGACGAGCCCTAAATCTGCCTCAGGACTAAGTCCCCAACAAGGAGCCTCCTAGGTCGTACCGACCGAGACGCATGTCTGCGAAGAGCTTGCAGGTAGTGCGTTGATCGTAGCAGTGCGCGGCATCTTATTTCTTCCGCGAGGGTGAGGTCGAGAGACCGTTCGTGCTCAAAGTCGACTTGGTCGATCAAAGTCGACTGGCAGAGCCAAGTGTAACCTCGGGAGGCGGGGCGGCTTTGCATCATCAACACGAGCTGGAAGGGTGTGGACCCTGTGGCTCGGCTTGTCGTGGTACGAATAGACCATAGGACGGTGGAAAGTTCGTCCACCCAGGCCTTGCCGTAGCGATCGATCTCATCTGCAACCCACTTCTTGATGCCCTGGACGATTTGCCCGTTGGCGCGTTCTGCTGCTCCGTTGCTCTGGGGGTGAGCCACCGAAGCGAAGCAAATTTTGATGCCGAGTTCCTCGCAAAACTCCTGAAACAACTCACTGGTAAACTGGGTACCGTTGTCAGTGATAAGTTTGCATGGAACCCCATACCTGGTGACCACGAACAGGCGGAAAAAGCGAACAGCTGCCTGTGGAGTATATGGACCCCGGGTATCTGCATGGCGGGCCGTGAGGATCACCCAAGAGAGAATGGGCCAAACCGACTACATGAAGATAGGTATTGCTCAGGAGGCAGGCTGCCATGCGCAGCAAGAAAACCCCGAAGATGGAAACCCACCCTGCTTAGGGAAGATACAATTGTAATCCTAGCCGCTGTCATGTATAACGGATAAGGAAAGAGATATAATCTCCACCTCGTATCCGAGTGGGACTACTTTTTGTAACCGCCCTCCTCTGCTATATAAAGGGAGGGGCGGGGAGGAAAAACAGGGACGGGACAATATCTCATCAGCTATAAGCTAGCCACATATAATTCCAGAGCACAGAACTAGGGTATTATCTCCACCGCGAGAGCCCGAACCTGTATACATCGTGCGTCTTGTGCTACCATTGAGCTTCCGATCCAGCACTTAGCCCCCTTTTCATTATTGTCGGTAACAAACCTCGACAGTTGGCGCGCTAGGTAGGGGGTGCGCTAAGATCAATCAAGCTCAATGGCAATCTTCGACAGCATTGGTGGCGATAGCTTTTTGCGGCAGCCAGAGAGGTTTGGCCGTTTTGCTCATGCCTGCAGAGATAATCAGCGTTTTGCTTTTTCGGCGGCTGGAGAGACAAGCTTGAAGATCAATGCATGCGTGCAACGTATGCGAGTAGAAGATATCTACTCCAAAAGCCTCGAAGCATCTACACGTACGCAACTGCACGTACCCCATCGTCACGTTCCGGATCGGCTCCCGCCTCTCCATCTTCGTCGCCGACCGACGACTCGCGCGCGAGGCCCTCATCGGCTTCGACATCACGCTGGCCGATAGGACGCGGGCGACCACGAACACGCTTCTCGGCGTAAGCGGCAACGTCATCACCCGCGTCAACTACGGGCCCGTGTGGCGCCTCCAGCGCCGCAACCTCGTGTCCGAGACGCTGTACTCGTCACGCGTCAACTTTTTTACGGCCGTGGCTACCGGTGCGCCGCGTGCTCATGGATAATTGCGGGAAGGGGCACGCCTAACGTTATGGATGCGTTCAAGACGCGGCGTCCCGCCTCCTCGTGCTCATATGCTTTGGCGATTCTAGTAAAAAGGCTGCATGCTTGCACGCAAGGGACGACTAGAAGATTTCAAGGAACTTCATGCATGCATGTTGGACGGCGACTAGAAGATTGCCGAGTACTTGTACAACCTTATTTGGTTCCGACTAGGGTCGTCAATAAACAAAAGGAAGGTCCTCTTGCCGCGAAGAAAAGAAATTTAAAGATTTGTCAGGAAGCACACCGTCTTTGTACTCCAAGTCCGATTGGGATCGGCCATCCGACCACCAGGAGCCAGGCCAAGTTTAGTCGGCAAGCTAACAGCTAAGTTTTTTCTAATATTTAAATTATGCATCTAAATATGCAGCTTAATTTATATATATATATATATATATATATCCGAGTGGTTTAAAAAATTACTCGGATCACTCGGGTAATTTTTTCCAAAAAGATACTACTCAAATTTCTTCCTGATTATTGTTTCAGGAAATTACTTTGGTGTCGGTATGAAGCCTGACACACAATAATGCATGGAGGTACTAAACCTGGCGCTCCCTCCGATCGATTAAATCGATTATTCAAACTCGGGATCAGATCGCTCGGCCCTCGATTGCCTTTTCTTGGCTACTACAACAACTCAGGAGCTTCGTCACTCGGCTAGTGATGTATTTCCACTAGTCAAGCAACTCAAGCCTCTGTCCGGACTAAGTCGGCCAAGAGCCTACGCCACGCCATGAAGCGCCACCTTCGGCATGGCCAAGAGCCTACGCCTGCTTCGAAGCGCCAATCCGGACGGCCACGAGTTTACGCCCGCGCTTCGAAGCGCTAATTTCGCATGGCTACGAGCCTACACTGCGCTTCGAAGCGCCAACTCCGCTGACGCTAAGAGTTTACGCCGCGCCGAAGCGCCAATTCGCACGACCACGAGCCTACGCCGCGCTTCGAAGCGCTAACTTCGCACGCTAAGAGCCTACGCTGCGCCGAAGCGCCAACTTTGCACGACCACGAAGCGACGCCGCGCCGAAGCGCCAACTTCGCACGGCCACGAGTTTACGCTGCGCCGAAGCGCCAATTTCGCACGGCCACGAAGTTTACACTCGCGCTTCGAAGCGCCAACTCCGACACGCTAAGAGTTTACGCTGCGCTTCGAAGCGCCAATTCGCACGGCCACGAAGTTTACGCCGCGCCCGAAGCGCTAATTTCGCACGGCTAAGAGTTTGCGTTCGCGCCAGCGCCAACTTCGTGACGGCCACGAGCCGACGCCGCGCGCCAGCGCCAACTTCGCACGGCTACGAAGTCTACGCCGCGCCCGAAGCGCCAATTCGCACGGCCACGAGTTTACGCCGCGCTTTAACGCTAACTTCGCATGGTCAAGAGTTTACGCTATGCCGAAGCGCCAACCGGCAAGACGCGCACGCGCTTACGCCGCGCTTCGAAGCGCTAACTTCGACACGCCACGAAGTTTACACTCGCGCTCGAAGCGCCAAAGACGCCACGAAGTTTACACTCGCGCCGAAGCGCTAACTTCGTCCACGCCTAAGAGTTTACGCCGCGCTTCGAAGCGCCAACTTCGCACGGCCACGAGTTTACGCCGCGCTTCGAAGCGCCAACTCGCACGGCCACGAGTTTACGCCGCGCTTCGAGGGCTAACCGCACGGCCACGAGTTTACGCCGCGCCCGAAGCGCCAACTTAGGCGACGCCACGAGCCTACGCCGCGCCCGAAGCGCCAACTCAGACGCTAAGAGCCTACGCTGCGCCCGAAGCGCCAACTCGCACGGCTAAGAGCCCACGCCACGCCCGAGCGCCACTCTACGACTCAATTGCAAGCCTATGCTGCGCCACGAGCAAAGATTTACACGATTATGCGCAACACATGGAGCATAGAGCAGCTAAGTCATTGTTTACTCAAATTATGTCATTATAAATAAAATTATTGACTTTCTTGACTTACTACTTAGTTGATCCTCAACTAAGCAGTAAGTCGGGGGCTACACCTAATAGTGTTGCGCATGCGCAACACTCTTTGGGTCATTTATTGTTTCCTACATTAAGAAATACTGTTCGTTTGCAACTTTCCTCTTGACTTGCTACTTAGTTGATCCTCAACTAAGCAGTAAGTCGGGGGCTACACCTAATAGTGTCTGCATACATTTTTTTTCTCGAGTTGTATTTTTCTTCTTTTACTTAACGATTGCAAATGAATCCGAGTGCGTTAATTCCAAGTTGTGAGGCTCTGACCCCATGAATGGCGAGCTTTAGTCATCCAAAATACGTGCTTGGGAAAAAGAGCCATGAGCCTACTCCTGATGCTCGGGGGCTAGACTAGTCGGGCAGAGTGCTTAAAACAAAAAGAGTCAAACCACTCGGATGAATTCAAAATCAATAAGGAAAAGGAGTAAAAAACTCTAAAATTATATATAAACCAGTCGGACATCACATCCGAGTGAGTTGTTTTTTTTTGCACGGCTTAAGTTCTGCATATACATGATTTCAGGGCTATTAAATTTGGATGCGACGCGTGTGGGCCAACGCTTCAACGACGACATCAGCAACTTCGGCGACGAATAAGTATATCGTTTGGGATACGGTATGGCCCATGTGTAGGGTCGAGGATGCGCCTAGAGGGGGGGTGAATAGGCGTTTTAAGAAATTCGATCGCTCACTAAACAATTCGCTCTAATCAACCCCTATGTCAAAACCTAATCAAACATATATGCGAAGCGATAAATCGGTTTTGACAATTAAAGCCTAAATCAACTAGGCTCACTATGTGCACTATCTAAATTATGTCTCTACACAAGAATTGCTAAATTGATCAACTAAATAATACTAGCAATTCTAATTCAAGCAATTGATAAATATTCAATAATGTAAAGAGCTTGAATATAAATGAGACAAGAGACAACCGATATTTTTCCGTGGTGTTAGGAGACTTGCGGTCTCCCTAGTCCACGTTGAGGCTAGCCCGACCACTCGGACCGGCTCCGCCGAGCACCGCCTCTTTCCACTAGTCGTGGTTTTTCACGCTATGCCGTAGGCTCAACCCGAACCTTCACAAACTTGCCGGGCTTCTCACACCTCGAGAGCTCCCGCGACGACGCCACGCTGCCTAGGAGTCGGCAACCTCCAAGAGTAATAAGCCGCTCCTCCGCTTGAACTTCACCGAGCACAACACATGCGCCCGCGATCACCAAGTGCAACACATGCACAAGGACCTCACTCAAGTGCAACACATGCACAAGAGCTCACTCAATCACTTCCTAATTGCAACACATGCAATTAGTCTCACTCTTAAGCTCAAGAGGCAAATGGAGAAGAGCAACACATGCACACAACTCCCACACACAAGAACAATACAACCCCAAGCCCCCAAGGGGTATTTATAGCCCCACCAAGAAAACTAGCCGCTTGGGGGCGAAATGGGCAATTAATAAATCTTGGTACTACCGCCTCTAAGGGCTTCAGTAGTACTACCAGAGTCTCAACTGTCGGCTAATGACTACAAATCAGTACTACCGCCCTCGAGCGCGCAGAGTACCGACTTTCTTGGTACTACCGCTCCCATCGAAGCAGAAGTGCTTAGCCAGCACTTCGAAAACACTGCTGCTTTGGAATAAAGCTACCGCAGTAAATCGCCAGTAGTACGCAAAAGCGGTACTACCGCACCTCCTTCCATGCAGATCGTACCACAGAGAAAATCGAATAAACTCCAAATCCAATTCTCCAAAAACCGAAACCCGTTCTTTGAGCCTTAAAGATGATCAACGATGATCAACACACGTGCAAAACACACTTGCACCAACTTAGCTCATGCTCAAAGAATCTTCACCAAATTAAGTAAAACGCATTCCGCAAGCAAACACCGAACTTACGCGTTCAACCCTCTAGCCATGTAAGGATCAACACATGACCCCGACACTTTGCAAAACACATTTGCAAATGCCAACACATGCTCTAGAATCGAAACGCATAACTCCAACGCTTATTTGCAAAACACATTTGCACAACCGCAACCAAAACCAAATGACGAAAACACATTTCGCCAACAACTCAAGATCTATTTGCAAAACGATAAGCAAATCAAACTTAAGTTTATGAGATTAATCCCCTAGCCATGTGAAGGTCAACACAAGACCGGTCAACTTGCCAACACCGTTGCAAGCCCCACTCACATGCTCTCGGATTCCGGACTCATAAACCTCAGTCTATTCGCACAACGAACTTGCAAATAACACGATAAACACCATTTCATGCTTGAGCACTACTCTTTGCAACACATGCAAAAGTCTAGCTCCAAGCAACATCAATTCACGATGCATGAACTCTCTAATTGCAACACATGCAATTCTCTAGTTCCATGCAACACCAAAACCAACTCCACATCAAAACCAAATCAACCGTATGAGCTCTTTACTCGCAACACATGCAAGCCTCTAGCTCCATACAAACACACAAACATCAAATCATGCTTGAGCTCTCTCCTTTTGCAACACATGCAAAACTTAGCTCCAAGCAAACTCACGGTTTTATAAAGATTGTTTTATAACCAAAACATGAAGCGTCAACTAATGCAACACATGCAAAAGTGAACTTCACGCAAAAGCCAACGCACTAGCTTATCCTATTTGCAACACATGCAAATCAAAGCATAATGCGAAAACCAAATACAACCAAGCATAAGTTTAACCCATTCGCAACACATGCCAAATGGTTAACCCTCATGCAAAAACCAAATCCAAATGGTTTGAGCTCGAGTGAACGCGGAATGAGATCACCAACACATGATGAAACTCAAGCGAAAGAGGCAACCCCTCTTAATAGTACGGCGATAAATAACTAGACACAAAGACTAGAAAGTCCTTAGCCTATCTACTTATACCTTCGCCGCCACGCGCAAGCAATCCCCTTTGGGGTCTTTATGATCATCACTTTGATACTCCCCCGGGATCTCTACTCGACTCCTCTTCGGGATCCACTCTTGACGCCCATCAACTCATGATGCCGTCCTTGTCCCGTTTTCATTATCTCATTCATCTTTGGACCTAACTCAAACATAACTCATGAAACTTATTAGTCCAAGATGCATGGTTGTCTCAATTATCTCTTGCACTCCATTAACACATAATGGTTGCCTTTAGATCAATTGAGCACAACCTAAATCAATTGAAATGATTTAAGTGTGTCTTAAGTACAATAATGCAACTCATGCTTTATTATACTTAAGAACTATTCATTTGTCGTCACTTAATCCCGAAACACCATCAACACATGATGAAATGTTCTCTAATGATTAACACGACAAATGAACTCAATTTAAATTATCATTTAAATTGATTCTTCAAGTTAGAGTGTGAACTCCCCCTAAATATGTGCATCCATGTATTATATGGATTGGGAAACATGATGCACATTTTGTGGTTAGTGTAATGGGGACATTCATACTTTAACTTGAATCCAAAGTATGCAACTAATATTAAGATGAATATGCAAACATACCTTGGGTTTTCCATTTTTCAATGCGATGAGACTAAACAAGGATATTCTAAACAAACATGTTAGTCTCGTTATAAGATATGTCATTAAGAACAATATCGCATTAGGGGATAAACTCAATATCGGATTTGTCATTAACACCAAAACCATAACTAATGAAGGTTGAACTTACAATCTCCCCCTTTTTGGTGATTAATGACAAATCCAAGCTTAATGAGCACATTTGGATTAAAACTAACATATCGAGAGAGTTTAAGCTATTTGAATACATATGCATATTTTCAACAATATAGGCATTGACAATTTTAGAATGCATATGAGAATTAATTCTCCCCCTTAATCATATTAAGCTCTCTTTTAAACCAAATGCCAAATGAAATTAAGCTTCCATAATTCTCCCCTTTTGGCATTAAACACCAAAATGGAAAACTAAAAGATTATCTTGAAAGACATTCTCCCTTTTAAACATTTATCATTAATAAGATTTATCATTATTTCCTTATGGCATTTTTAAATTTGAAAAACATTCTCCCTTTTATTTAATTATCCTCCCTTTTAGCATTTAACCATTTCTTTTTAATGAAGGTCATATAAGAATTAGAATGCATACTTATGACCTTGGAGTGGAATTTGAAGAACTTAAGCCAAATAAAAAAATAGGCAATGAAATCCCAAATGAAAAGGATATACAAGGAATAAAACAAGTTTTCATTTGAAATATGGCCTGATACTAAAAGAAGAAAAACTCGAGAATAGACCATATTCGGATTTTGGATACCACTTTAAAAGAAATAAGCACTTTGCAAATATGGATACCACTTGTAAATACAATTAAGCATAAAAAGCAATGAAGGGTATCATACGGTTTATTTGAAACGCATTCAAATAATTCACTCCTCATTTTATTAGGCTTTGCAAATTTCAATATGATTCTTTTAAAGAATCCAACACTTTGCCTAATAGGGACAAACGAGGAACCCAAAGGAATAGATACCACTTGAGACAATAGATACCACTTGTAAAATTAATCTCAAGGGTTTGCTTGAAGATCCAAAGGAAATGAGCCTTTTCAAATTTTGATTTAAGAACAAAGCTCAACGATAGATTTTCCTCTTTTAAGTATTTCAACACATAAAGATTCTCACACAGAGAAGTCTTAGGCGGTTGAACTTACAATTTGAATTTGAGAGGAAATTCTTAATCAAGAATGTGGGTATCGGAGTAATGCTACAAAGAGGCAATGAAATACCACTTGTAGGAAATAATGAATTTAATGATACCACTTAAAAGGAATCCATATAATCAAGGATATCTTATAAGAAATGAGCAATAAAGTCCAAGATACCATTTGGAGAAAAGAATCTCAATTATATCACTTGTAAGCATATGGATGAATAAATCCTCAATTGATACCACTTAGGATCAACTCACGAAGAATTGATACCACTTGAAAGAATAATCGATAACATCGATGGGTATCGAAAGCAATATAATCAGAGCATCATATACTTACGGGTATTGAAAGCTCAAGAAGAATCGATAAAATCCAAAAGATTTAGTATCAGAGCACAATAAAGACATGATCTCACCTGGAAGCATTAAAGTGCCCAAAACTTGCAATGAATAAACTCCCCAAGATGTTTAATGAATGAATCATGGAGTTATTTGCATTTGAATTGCACAAGTTTTGTCTTTTCAAAAGATCAAGTGAAAAACACTCTTTAAAATAATTAAAGTGCTCATAACTGATACCACTTGAAAACTTGATCAAATAAATTTTAGAATTTTTCAAATTTTGCACAAATAAACTTTGGGATCATAAGAAGCTATTTCAAAAAGAATTTTTGAAAAAGGAAGTTCCAATCAAAAGATATCCCAAAGCAAACCTCGAGAAAAATCCAAAAAAAACAGAACAGCCTGTGCCATGGCCGGTCCAACCGGTTGGGACCCGGTCCAACCGGCCCTAAGGGCGGTGCAACCGCAGGGGGGGCGGTTGGACCGACCCTGACAGGCCGAGACACTTCAAATTTTTGCAAATTTTGACAAAAACAATTCAAATGAAGTCCAAAAAATATGAAATTTTGCAGAGATGAACTTTGGACTAATTAGAAGGTATTGCAAAAAGAATTTTCTCAAAAACAATTTTATTTTGAAAGATATGGCAATTTACGCTTTGAGGCATAAAAGGAAATTGATTTTCACGAAAAGCCTCAAAATGCAATTCAATTTGGATTTCATGCAATTTTGATTTTCATGGCTTAGTTAGGTATATCAAGATTGTTTATAGCCAAGATTTAATATGAAATCCAACTCGAATGCCATAATTTTTGCATATTGCTAGAATAGGCTATTTTGGATTAAATCAAATCGTTTTGAGCCAAAATTAGATTTCAACATAGAGTTTTCATTTTGAGAACTTGTAAAACATTTGAAATACATAATAGAATACTTTTACAAGTCTTTTCACAAATTTGGGCCTTTTAAATATGATTTTTGACTTTTGTCCTAAATAGTCCAATGAAGAAGCAAAGTTAAATCCAATTTAACACAAAACTTCAAATAAAGCAAGGGGTAAGATATATGGATTTGAATTTTGTGTATGAGTCTAAAATACCATTTTGAATCACAATTCTACACAAGAATTGATCCAAATGGTGAAACTCACTAAGTGCAATAGTATGACCATTATGAGTCAAGTATAATTTTCTACGAATTTCAAAATCAAATATCTTTTGACAAGTTGGTCTTTTGAAAATCTTTTGAACACGAAAGTTGTCAAGAATGACCAACTCTAGGATTTTTGTTTTGGAAATACTTTTAAAATCCTTTTACTTTTATTTTTATGAAAATTATAAGTTTAAATCCAAAACAAGATACTAGTAACTAGCTTTTGAAGTTAAAACTCATTTTCCTTTTAAAATAGATTTTGTGAAGCCAAAACCTTTGAGAAGCAATTCAAAAGCATTTGTATATATTTTTCAACTAGTTTTTCACAAGATTAGTAATAGTATACAAAGTTTTAAATTTTGGCTAAATGGTTGATTTGAAAATATATATATATGCACTTATATTAATATGGGCACACGTAGGGATGTGGTACACATGAATATGAATTAACACTCCCCCTAAATGTGCCACAACCTAACTTGCTCAAGATTGCAATAAGAGAATAGATAAGAGGCGAGAGCAAGTGGCCATAACAAGTAATCTAAATTGATATTCATTAATATTGCATTATAACCTACACAAGGCTATAAGTTTAAATAATAATCAATTTAAATACTTGTTACCCGAGATGGCATTGGCTCATGATGGACTTGATAATCTTCTTGCTTGACACCACTTGTAGAGCGAATGTAATCCTTCTCCTCTTGATGTGCAAGCGTCCAATCCATCTCTTTATTGCCTAAAATTCTTTTAGGCGGTTTTTGGTACCCAATCCTTGTTGGGTCCGACAATGTTAGTCACAATGGATTTAGGAACCCAAATGGTCCTAATTTTAGCATTTTTAAATTGACTAACATTACTAGAAATAGTTTTTGAGAATTATTCCTCCTAGGCAAATGATTGGCATTTTTATGAAATAGCTTAGGAGGACAATGATATTTTGCAAAATTATTTCTAGTTTGATCTCTTCTAAGCATGTGATAATTAAAATTATGAAATGGCTTAGAGGATCTAGCAATTCTAGTAAATGTTTTGCTATTATTTTTCCTAAGCATATAATCATCATGGTTTTTCTTATTCTTAGGAAATTTAGCATTTTGAGCAAACACATATCTAGAATTACTCTTCCTATACAAATGAATATCATTTTAGTAGGCATAGGGACTTGACAAGTTTGGCAAACACATTGCCATTCTTGTCCTTCCTAAACAAATAATTATCATTTACAATAATAGGCTTAGAGTTATACCTTTGGGACAATCCTCACGAAATGCCCTTTTCCCGGCAATTGAAGCACGTTCGCCGTTTGGTCCTCTCTTGACCTTTTGTTGTGCTCAATGCCGGTTTGCCTCATTGTTGAAGTTGTGGCCTTGTTATCCACTTGATTAGGGCACACGGAGGCTAGATGGCCCTTCTTGTTGCACGCCTTGAAGCACTTGATGGTCTTCGAGTGGACGCGTTGTGCCTCGTCTTGCTATTCTCCTCTTGGAGTTGTAGCCGAGTCCTCGCTTGTCTTGAGGCGCCTTGGCTTGCTCAAGATTTCATCGAGGAGGGCTTTTCCTTTAACGCACCTCTTCAAGTCATTTTCCAATTTAATGACTTGAGCTTTTAGCTCATTGTTTTCCTCTACAAGGTTAGCCTCACAAGACATAGAGGAAATGCTAGCAATAGATTTTGAGCTACAAGGCATATCAATTAACTCATTGCAAGCGGTGGATATATCAATTTTTGATGAAATATTAGAATTTACTTCTAAGCATGGCATTTCATCAATTAAATCACATGAAATACCTATATCCACCTTAGACTTATAAACTTCTTTAAGAAGGAGTGATTCATGATTTTCTTTAAGTAAATTATAATCACTTTGAAGTGATTCATGTTCAAGCTTTAGAATCTTATATTTTGTTTTCTCCTTCCCAAGATAATTATTGAGCTCCTCTAACATATCCATTAAATCATTATAAGAGGGCTCATCATCATTTTCATCATCACTTACCTCATTTTTACCTTTTGCCATGAAGCAACGAATTTTTGATATAAGTGAAGATTCGCCGTCGCATGAGGCGGAGGTTGAGGTTGATGGTAATGCTTGTTCATCACTTGATGAAGAGGTTGAAGAATCGTCAACCGACATTTCCTCCTCAATGCAATCCTCATTTGATGTGGACACTTCATATAATTCTTGAATTTTGGTCCACATTGCATGCGCCGGAGGTTGCATATTAGATTGAAAATTTCTCGCCACAACGCTAAATAAAACATTAGTAGCTTGAGCGTCGAGATGTAGACATTTCTCCTCTCCTTTAGTTGGAGCAATATCATTTATCGGAGAAGAAATGCCGACATCTACGATCCACCATATTTGTGGGCTCATGGATTTAAAATGATTAATCATAAATATTTTCCATGAAGCATAATTAGAACCATTAAGCATTTGTGGATCGTGTGAGTGCACTAGACCACTATGCGCCATCCTTTTTACTCTCTAGACGGTTAAGCCTAAAATGAGAGTGACCGTGGCTCTGATACCACTTGTAGGGTCGAGGATGCGCCTAGAGGGGGGGTGAATAGGCGTTTTAAGAAATTCGATCGCTCACTAAACAATTCGCTCTAATCAACCCCTATGTCAAAACCTAATCAAACATATATGCGGAAGCGATAAATCGGTTTTGACAATTAAAGCCTAAATCAACTAGGCTCACTATGTGCACTATCTAAATTATGTCTCTACACAAGAATTGCTAAATTGATCAACTAAATAATACTAGCAATTCTAATTCAAGCAATTGATAAATATTCAATAATGTAAAGAGCTTGAATATAAATGAGACAAGAGACAACCGATATTTTTCCGTGGTGTTCGGAGACTTGCCGGTCTCCCCTAGTCCACGTTGAGGCTAGCCCGACCACTCGGACCGGCCCCGCCGAGCACCGCCTCTTTCCACTAGTCGTGGTTTTTCACGCTATGGCGAGGCTCAACCCGAACCTTCACAAACTTGCCGGGGCTTCTCACACCTCGAGAGCTCCCACGCACGACGCCTACGCCGTCTAGGAGTCGGCAACCTCCAAGAGTAATAAGCCGCTCCTCCGCTTGAACTTCACCGAGCACAACACATGCGCTCCGGCGATCACCAAGTGCAACACATGCACAAGGACCTCACTCAAGTGCAACACATGCACAAGAGCTCACTCAATCACTTCCTAATTGCAACACATGCAATTAGTCTCACTCTTAAGCTCAAGAGGCAAATGGAGAAGAGCAACACATGCACACAACTCCCACACACAGCAACAATACCAGCCCCAAGCCCCCCAAGGGGGTATTTATAGCCCCCACCAAGAAAACTAGCCGTTTGGGGGCGAAATGGGCAATTCGTGAATGCGGTACTACCGCCCTCTAAGGGCAGTTAGAGTAGTACCAGAGTCTCAATCTGATCATTAACGACTACAAATCCAGATTACCGCCCTCTCGAGGCGCAGAGTACCGACTTCTTGATACTACCGCTCCCATCGAAGCGGTAGTCTTGGGCCTGCACTGCCGGAAAACACCGCACATCGGAATAAAGCTACCGCAGTAAATCGCCAGTAGTACCGCCAAAGCGGTACTACCGCACCTCCATCGCAGATCGCCGCCTCTGAGAGAAAATCAGAATAAACTCCAAATCCAATTCTCCAAAAACCGAAACCCGTTCTTTGAGCCTTAAAGATGATCAACGATGATCAACACACGTGCAAAACACACTTGCACCAACTTAGCTCATGCTCAAAGAATTCACCAAATTGCGTAAAACGCATTCCGCAAGCAAACATCAACTTACGCGTTCAACCCTCTAGCCATGTAAGGATCAACACATGACCCCGACACTTTGCAAAACACATTTGCAAATGCCAACACATGCTCTAGAATCGAAACGCATAACTCCAACGCTTATTTGCAAAACACATTTGCACAACCGCAACCAAAACCAAATGACGAAAACACATTTCGCCAACAACTCAAGATCTATTTGCAAAACGTATTAAGCAAATCAAACTTAAGTTTATGAGATTAATCCCCCTAGCCATGTGAAGGTCAACACAAGACCCGGTCAACTTGCCAACACCCGTTGCAAGCCCCACTCACATGCTCTCGGGATTCAGGACTCATAAACCTCAGTCTATTCGCACAACTAACTTGCAAATAACACGATAAACACCATTTCATGCTTGAGCACTACTCTTTGCAACACATGCAAAAGTCTAGCTCCAAGCAACATCATTCACGATGCATGAACTCTCTAATTGCAACACATGCAATTTCTAGTTCCATGCAACACCAAAACCAACTCCACATCAAAACCAAATCAACCGTATGAGCTCTTTACTGCAACACATGCAAGCCTCTAGCTCCATACAAACACACAAACATCAAATCATGCTTGAGCTCTCTCCTTTTGCAACACATGCAAAACTTAGCTCCAAGCAAACTCACGGTTTTATAAAGATTGTTTTATAACCAAAACATGAAGCGCCAACTAATGCAACACATGCAAAAGTGAACTTCACGCAAAAGCCAACGACTAGCTTATCCTATTTGCAACACATGCAAATCAAAGCATAATCTGAAAACCAAATACAACCAAGCATAAGTTTAACCCATTCGCAACACATGCCAAATGGTTAACCCTCATGCAAAAACCAAATCCAAATGGTTTGAGCTCGAGTGAACGCGGAATGAGATCACCAACACATGATGAAACTCAAGCGAAAGAGGCAACCCCTCTTAATAGTACGGCGATAAATAACTAGACACAAAGACTAGAAAGTCCTTAGCCTATCTACTTATACCTTCGCCGCCACGCGCAAGCAATCCCCTTTGGGGTCTTTATGATCATCACTTTGATACTCCCCCGGGATCTCTACTCGACTCCTCTTCGGGATCCACTCTTGACGCCCATCAACTCATGATGCCGTCCTTGTCCCGTTTTCATTATCTCATTCATCTTTGGACCTAACTCAAACATAACTCATGAAACTTATTAGTCCAAGATGCATGGTTGTCTCAATTATCTCTTGCACTCCATTAACACATAATGGTTGCCTTTAGATCAATTGAGCACAACCTAAATCAATTGAAATGATTTAAGTGTGTCTTAAGTACAATAATGCAACTCATGCTTTATTATACTTAAGAACTATTCATTTGTCGTCACTTAATCCGAAACACCATCAACACATGATGAAATGTTCTCTAATGATTAACACGACAAATGAACTCAATTTAAATTATCATTTAAATTGATTCTTCAAGTTAGAGTGTGAACTCCCCCTAAATATGTGCATCCATGTATTATATGGATTGGGAAACATGATGCACATTTTGTGGTTAGTGTAATGGGGACATTCATACTTTAACTTGAATCCAAAGTATGCAACTAATATTAAGATGAATATGCAAACATACCTTGGGTTTTCCATTTTTCAATGCGATGAGACTAAACAAGGATATTCTAAACAAACATGTTAGTCTCGTTATAAGATATGTCATTAAGAACAATATCGCATTAGGGGATAAACTCAATATCGGATTTGTCATTAACACCAAAACCATAACTAATGAAGGTTGAACTTACACCATGATAAGCCACCAGCTGTACACTGCGACAGTCAGATATAATTCAACACGTGGAGCTCTATTGAGTCCTTCACGATCTCTTTGCCTACAATGGGCACTCGGCTGGAAAGGAAAACTAGTCGGGAAACCACATCAAGAACTGGAAGCACTCGGCGTGAAGCTTGACTTCGGTTGAGTTGCGACTCGGGAAGGCGGCATTCGACGCATAAAGCACTCGGGCTCTTGTGGAGTATATGGACCGGGTATTCTGCATGGCGGGCCGTGAGGATCACCCAAGAGAGGATGGGCCAAGCCAACTACATGAAGACAGTATTGCTCAGAGGCGGCTGCCATGCGCAAAGAAGGAAACCCCAAGATGGAAACCCACCACGCTTAGGGAAGATACAATTGTAATCCTAGCATTTGTCATGTATAATCGGATAAGGAAAGAGATATAATCTCCACCTCAGATCCGAGTGGGACTATTTTTGTAACCGCCCTCCTCGCTATATAAAGGAGGGGGGGAGGAAAACAAGGGCGGGACAATATCTCATCGCCTATAAGCTAGCCACATATAATTCGAGCACAGACTAGGGTATTATCTCCACCGCGAGAGCCCGAACTCAGATACATCGTGCGCCTTGTGCTACCATTGAGCTTTCGATCCGGCGTTTAGCCCCTTTTCATTATTGTTTGTAACAAACCTCGACCTTCGCCTCGAAAGCGATTATGGTCGAGACCGGTTCAGCCGATCCACTTGGTGAAGGTGTCGACAAAGAACAATCAGAAACCTCTTCCCCGGTTTGGGGAAAGGGCCGAGATGTCCGGCCCCATGTCGAGAAGGGCCAAGGCGGCGGGATGGTCGGGAGCGTAGGTGGGTGATCGACTTCGGGCATGGAATTGGCATACTCGGCGGTGCGGACGATATCACGAGCATCTGAAGCGCGAGGGCCAATAGTACCCCATGCGAAAGGCCTTCCCGACCATTGTCTCAGTCGAAGAGTCGCCCACAGAGGCCGAGTGAATGTCATGTAGTAGGTACTTACCCTCCTCGTGGAGATGCACCGCGTCGGGATCTAAACATTGCGTCTGTGAGAGCTCTCCTCGACAAGCGTGTATAGGCCCGCCTGGCGCTGACCGGCTCCTCTCGGCAGGTCGGGTCAAGGTGTCGCCCTGAGAGGAAATTGTGAATGGCCTCGGCCCAAGAGGGAATACCCTCGACCATAGCGACCATGGCCTCTTGGTCGGAAATCGACGGGGCCGAAAGCGTTTCCAAGATGACGTCGGGTGGGATATCGTTGTCGGAGGAGCCGAGCTTGGAGAGGAAATCCGCACTGGAGTTATCCCGCCTGGGGATATGCTTCAGCTCCAAGTTTTGGAACCACTTCTCCATCTTGCGCACCTCGGCGAGGTACTTTGCCATCGAGTCTCCCGAGCATCGGTAGTCCTTGTTGAACGGTTGATGACGAGCCGAGTCGCCCTTCACGACCAGACGGGCGACGCCCAAAGCCTTGCAAGCTCAGAAGCGGCCAGAGGGCTTCATACTCCGCCACATTGTTGGTTGCTGGGAAGCCAAAACGAATTACGTACCTCAATTTGTCGCGCTTGTGGTGAGGATAAGGATCCCACCCGAGCGCTTGAAGGACCTCGAGCCGTTGAAGAACATGACCAGGTATGCCTCTTGACACGAAGGTCGGGGAGCGGTCGCGACGTCTCGCTTCGACCATGAAATCGGCGAGCACCTGCGACTTTATGGCCGTGCGAGCCACGACCTGGATGTCGAACGCCGCTAGCTCCATGGCCCATTTGGCCACTCGCCCGCCACCTTCTGGGTTTCTCAGGATGTCCCCGAGCGGGAAGTTGCTCGACGATCACGAGTGCGCTCGAAATAGTGCCGAGCTTGCGAAGCCATGAGGAGAGCATATAATGCCTTCAGACCTAGGGGTAGCGCTCGCCGGCCGTGCAAAACCTCACGACATAATAAATGGGGTGTCTTGAGACCCCTGTTCCGCCACCAGACAAAGACTAACATTGTGGGGGTGGCGCGAGATAGAGCAAAGAACTTCTCACCAAAGTTGTGGCGTTGTAAGGAGGGTGGGGGACGAGCAGCACGCCTTCAGTCGCCGAAAGACATTGCGCCTCTAGAGTCCACTCAAAGCCCCCGTGCTTGCGCAGGGTTTGGAAGAATGGGAGCCCTCGCTCGTCGAGCCTCGAGATAAACCTGCTGAGGGCAGCCATACGGCCAGCGAGGCTCTGTACTTGCTTGATCGAGGTCGGGGGTGCCATCTTCTCGATTGCCTCGATCTTTTTTGGATTTGGGCCGACCCCTGAGCCCCCGATCATGTAGCCAAGTACCTTCCCCAACGCCGCGCCGAACACGCACTTCTCGGGATTGAGCTTGATCTTGTGCTTGTTGGTCGCCCTCGGCGGGGCTCTTGACGATGATGTCGTCCACATAGACCTCAAGGTTCCACCCGATCTGGGGCTCGAAAGTCTTGGTCATCAGACGCTGAAATGTGGCCCCGTGATTACGCAGATCGAATGACATGGTCAGATAGCAATAGGTGCCAAACGGCGTGATGAAGGAAGTCTTGTTTCGCCGTCGATCGCCCACTTGATCTGGTGGTATCCCGAGTAAGCATCCAAGAAACTCAAAGATCTTGGCATTCGCGGTGGAGTCGACGATCCGTCGATCTTGAAGCGGGAAGTTGTCCTTCGAGCAAGCCGAGTTTAACCCGTATGGTCGACGCACATTCTCCACTTTCCTCCCTTCTTCTGCACGATGACTGGGTTGGCGAGCCACTCGGAGTAGTTAATCTCACGGATGAATCCGACCTTCAGGAGTTTGTCAAGGTTCTCCTTGATGACCGCGACCTTCTCCGGGGAGAAGCGACGCAGCTTCTGGCGCACAGGTCGGGAGCCGGATCCCACCTGCAGCTTGTGCTCAATCACCTCCCTCGGGGCGCCGGGCATGTCCGCGGGCTCCCAAGCGAATATACCCTTGTTGGCGCGAAGGAAGGTGACGAGCTCGAGTTCCTATTTGGAACTCACTCGGCGAGACGTGACGCACTCGTCGGTCGCTCTCGCCGAGCGGCACGGCCTTTGTAGCTCCGCTAGGCTGGATCGCCGCCTTCTGGCGGGCGCTCTTCGTCGTCGCCTCCGAGCCACGCTGGGGCAACATGCCCGCAAGAGCCAGGGCCTTGATCTCACACCCATGTGCCGCTTGCAGATCGCCTCGCACGGTGATGATGCCGTTGGGGCCAGGCAGCTTCATGCATCGGTGGCCATAATGGTTTGCGGCCATGAACTTGACCAAGGCGGGCCGCCCGAGGATGGCGTTGTACGGGAGGTCGCCCTCGACCACCTCGAAGGTGACCAGCTCGGTGCGGAAGTTGTCTGAGTCGCCGAAGGTAATGGGCAAGACCACCTGCCCCAAGGGAATGGTCGAGCTCCCGGGCACGATCCCGAAGAAAGGAATGGCGATGCTCTTGACCTTCTTCCGGAATCGATCCGGTCAAGCGCCCGTACTGCAAACAAATTAAGAGAGCCGCCGTCGACCATGACGCCGACCGACCGCAGATTGCCGATGGTCGGGTCACGACCAAGGCGGTTTTCGTGTCTCGGGCCATACAGAGAGCGTCCTCCGAGAGAAGGTGATGGTGGCCCCACCACTTGCCGCCGCCGATGGGCTTCCCAACGACCACCAGTAGATGGTCACGGCGCGCCTTGACTTCAGCGCTGGATGGTAGGTCGACGAGCCACCGAAGATGACATCGATCCGGCGCCGCCTTTTTGGAACTCCAAATCGTGGTCGTCGTGTTCGGCAAGCATTTATCCTGTCTTCTCGGCCGGTCGTCGCCTTCGGAGCTGAGCATCTCACCCCGCCCATCGAGAAAGCATCCATCTTATTTTGCCAAGCCCGCAGTTCGCAGTCGTGGCCACCTTAGCCTTTGTGGAATAGGCGAACTTGACTCGTGCCCGTCGTCCTCGGCCCCCGGCCGAGCATCGTCCGCCGGGACCTGTGTCGTTAGCCCTCCCGCTGGGTCTTCGCCTGGTGAGGTCGCGGCCGACCTTGGCGAGGCTTAGAGTCCTCCCGAGGTTGACCTCGGACCTCGAGGACCTCGCGCTGGCCATCCGCCGAAACGATCACCCGCGGTAGGCCTCCGCCACCCCTGCGATCGCGCTTCCGCTTCTTGGAGGAGGTGCCGTGGTCGGCGCCCCTGGAGCTGGACGGGCCGGCTTCTGTTTGGTTTAGACTAAGCTTACCTTGGTCGTAGTCGCGTTTCCAGTGGACGGCGTTGTCCGCGTCCGCATACCGTTCCGCCATGCGGAAAAGCTTGTTGACACCGAGCCTCGATGTGATCTCCAGGTCCTCGGTGAGGTGTCGATCACGGACCCCGAACTTGAAGGCCTTGATAACGGCCTCGTCAGAGATGCTCGGGTCGGGTTCCTCGTCGCGGATGAATCATCGCACAAAATCGCAGAGGCGCTCGTTCTTGCCCCGATGACACGGTCCAGTCCTTCTCCCTACCCGCCGCCAGAATAACTCGAAAGTTGGAGCGCGGGCGCTCTGATTTGGCGCCACGACCGAAGGAGCCGGGCTTACGGTTAAAAGCCAGTCTCGCGGCCTGGCCCAAAGACGGCCGGAGGTAGTTTGCCATCACGAGCTCGTCCCCCCCGGCCGCCAAGATAGCGGTAGAGTAGATGGACAAGAACTCGTCAGGGTTCTTGGTCCCGTCGGCGCCGATCGCTGGCTTGAACCGAGCCGCCACCGCGACACGCGGCGAAGGCCGCTCGAGTACGCCATGCAGCCATAGGGCGGAACTGGTGCACGCCGGTCGTGGTCGTCGCCGACAAGATCCTTGCTGCTTGCGGATTCGGAGTCGAGGCTTGTTCGGCGACCCGACCTGCGGTGGGAACGCCCATGGTGCCGGGCACGGGCATCACCTAGTTGGTAACGCAGCGTCCCGACCCAACGGCGCTCGGGCGAACGCCCCGGAAAGGTCCGCAGACTGCCGCCGATTGACTTCGGTGTGGTCTGCTCGGGCTCGCCCTCACTGGCGTGGTGCCCGTGGGACGCCGGTGCATCTGCGTCAAAGCCTCATCCCGAGCCCGTTGCTCGGGGGCTGGCTCCTGTGTAGGAGGCGTCCGGCGTGGGTGACGGCGCGACGTGTTATCAATACTCCTCTCGAGCGGGTCCTCGAAGTGCCGGCTTTTGCCGCGGAGGTACGACCTCGGCCGCAGCCCGTCGAGTTCTTCGCCAGGCTCGCCAAAGAGTTCGACTCGCCCTATCGGGGTCGGCCATGACCCGGCGATAGCGCGAGGCGCCCCAGTGGGAGGAGCTTGGGCGCCCGAAGATGTCTTGGCCTTCTCTGGGCCTCCACGGAGAGCGATTATGGCTTGGTTGATGGCCACCGCACCATCCGGCGAAGCGTCTTCAGAGTCTGCGCGATCACGGCCATCCGCTTCTCGCCGCTTGAGCGCCCGCCATCGAACGTCTTTGCCGAGTGGCGGCGGCGGCGAAAATAGGGACACGAGTCGAGTCCGTGCGAGGAAAATCCGTTGATGAAGTGCGCCATGCTCACGGATCTCGTGTCGTTCTGCGAAGAGCAAAACAATCGGGCCCCACGGTGGGCGCCAGCTGTCGACGATCGGGATCGCCAACCGCAAGAAATTAGGTGGAGGTTGGAGTGTTATGGGACCCTAGATGCGTTTTGCTCAAACGAAGAAAAAAGCGATCGTGGTGATGGCCGGAGCAAGACGACAACGAGCACGAGATCGAAGCTTTATATTGGTTCGAGCCCCGTAGGTAATAGCTTTATCTCGATCGCTCTGCGGCGGTGATTCTTGTTATATTGGTGTCTGAGAAGTGTTTACAACTCAAGACCGTAGTGGTGACTCCTAACTCGAGTCATGGCATCAGGCGTTGTCTTATTTGTGCTTTGAACTCGCGCGTCTTGGCCTTTATACCTCCTTTACATGCAACGGTGGCGAGATCCCTGAAGTGGCCTTCATGCACGTTGAGGGTCAAGCAGAATCGCGCCGGACTTCTGCGCAAGACTCTGTGTCATCCCTACGACCCTCGCCTTTGGTAATCGCCACGATGCTAGATCCGAAATCTAAGGGCGGACCATGGCTTCGAATGTGATCTCGTCCGAGCTCGAGGTCGTGCGGGGCCGCGGTTGGGTCCACCGCGCTCTAGGTCGAAGGCAAGCATGCACTTTGCCGTGGTCGGGGCCCTCCAAGCCGGGGACCTCGACGCTGCCACGGCCAAGCAAGGAATGCCCAGCCTTCAAGGAAACATCGACCCCGAGCAAAGGCCGGCCCGCACCCGAGGTCGCGCGGGGCTCGAGCTCAAGGCCGTGCGCGCTTAAGGGCACTGGCCGCTTAGCCGAGCAAGAGCGTGCTTTCGGGGCGAGCAGGGGGCGCCTGGATGCGCGCTGACTGCCAAAGGGTTGTCCAGCCCCCGACAGTTCGGTTCACCCTCGTACACCCAACCAAACGCACCCTAGACGTATTTTTGTAATAGTTTTGTTCATAAAAATATAGCGTATTTCATATTCCAATACAAATTAGTACGATGTTCCCTATATACTCTTAATAAGTATATATCTATACTTTGTATTCTCTGTATCCATGTATTGAATATATCGCTTAGTGATAATAATCAAGGTAATCGAGTTATTTTATTATCTTTTTAATCTATATAGAGAAAAAGAAATAACCCTTATAAAGTTTGATGGAGGAGTATTATATATAACCTTACATATCTTGCGACAAATCGTGCCGACCTGTTGTTGTCCTTGTCCTTGTGTTGTCTCTTGTTTCGGACAATACTGACACATAACAATGTGTGAAATATATATATGATCATGTGTTGTCATCCACTGAATCAATAAATAATTGTTGAATGCTTACAAGTACTACTGTACTAGGAACTAGTCGGCAAAAAGATCTTCCCTCAATCATCCCTCAATCAATGGAGTCTTGGAGAAAAAGAAGGTTGAGTTGAGCTGTATGTTTTTGGAGGTTTTCGTTTTAATTAACCACAGTTAATTTCCTGGCTGGATCGATTGTTATTACATACATGCAAGTGGGTCCAATTGTAGTTATGAAATGCTACCCCTTTCAGACGAGTCACCACTCACCAGTTAACGAAGTGCATGCATGCCTTTCTCATTTCTCAACAGTTGGAGCTTTAATTCCACCCAGTTCGTCGTTACTATCTACATTCTTAAATAGACCATATTTTAAGATTTTACACTTTAACATATATTGATAAAATAACTCTAACTTATTTATATGTTACTTTAATATATAGTAATAAATAATTTTAGAAATAACGAATGGAAAAATATGTAAAAAAGTTAAAATGTATTCTAAAATTATAGAATAATATATATTTAAAAATAAAATTTAAAAGTTAAAATAACATTTTATTCGAGAACAGAGCACGGTATCAGGCCAGGCGTTGTATTATTTTTTTTATAAAGTGAAGGGGAGAGCATCTTTTGTTAAAAGCTTATAAATGTATGGGCAGACCAGCCGTCACATTCAATTAATTCGACGTGGTGACTGACTGGTGACACAGTAAAGACAATGGGGCCGCACTGCTCTCTAATAAACTACAAAAAGTCCCATCTTTCATCTCTCAACTTTTCGTTGTTTAATTTTACTCCTTTTAAGTGTAATACTCCCATTGTTTCTGAATGTTATTCTAGCTTTTAAATTTTATTTTTAAATACAAAATATTCTAAATTTAAGACAGCTTTTATATGTTTTTTCTTTTACATGCCTCTACCATTCATGATTTCTAATGTTATTTATTACTTTGGAATAAAGTAACACACAATTAAAGCATCTAGGCCTATAATTTTATTTAGCTTTTGGTAATTAATGACAAACGTGTTAAAGTACTAAAAATTTCTCTTGAATTTGTGAGAATAGGTTGGTATTTGTCGGCACATGAAAAAGAAAGAAAAACTTGTGAAGCAAAAGGTCAATTAAAGAAGACAAAAAGCTCAAAGTCAAGGTATAATGATGTTAAGGGCCTTTTTATATTGTTTCGTCGATCTCAGAATTAGAAGTAAAAGATCAGATTGTTAGAATAGGTACCGTACTATTAAGGGGAATAATGCCTAGTAGCTTGAATTTGATTAAGGTCTTTTGGCTTAAACTCTTTTCAAAATCATCCCTCAGTTGCATTTGGACTGGGTTCTCCAAAGTCGTTTGTGCATGTTCAGTGAAGTTGGTACTACCGCCATGTCAGGTCCGATACTACCGCATGGATGTAGTACCGCAATATGCATAGCGGTAGCCTTTTTCCAGAAAGCTATTGCTAAGTCCTTTTCTTAAAAGCACTGGACCGGTAATACCGACGTGTCGGGACCCGATTTACCAAATCCGACCCCTCTGTGTTTACCCGTGCTAGTCTAGGAAAAGCTAGCACACACAGCGCAACCAGTGATGATAACATAGTCATACCACAAAGTAAATAACAATAATTAAACAAAAGGGAATAACTTTGTAACCATATTATTACAAGTAACAAGCCTTATGGCTTAAGTTGGTAAGTAGCACTGAAATAAACAGAAACAACAAAAAGAGCCAATCCATTTGCCCACAGGCAATCGACTGGGGAGCGCGCCCTAGTAGTCTGGATCGCCTTCATCGAATCCACATGCAAAGAAATCATAATCACCTTCGGCTTCAGCAAACTCCTCTGAGAAAATTTGATGTTGCAAGGGTAAGTACACACCGTACTCCGCAAGTCTTGAAAACTTAATGCATGATAACTATATGCAAGGCTAAACAATGGAAGGCATAATATGGTTCATTTGCATAAAGCAAAATGTAACTTGAAATAACAATAGTATTTTCGTGAAGCAGTATTTGACAAAATGTAAATAACAATAATAATTTGATGTATAACAGTTTCATAGGTTCCAACCACCCGATTGGCTCCAACCGCCAAACCAAAACCCGCAAGTTCCATCCACTCACGGTTTTCCAAAACCATCATTTTTCATTTAAAACCAAAACCAGAAAATCTACAATGTGCTAGCGTACCTCGCCTGCCCATGACCGTAGGTACGGCTACTCAAGTAGTTTTAACTCTGCAGAGATTGTACACTTTACCCACAAGACATGATCGACTCTTGTTGCTTAACACACTTCCTTTGATGTGTCGGCAGAGAGATCATGACAAGGCTTTTACAATGTACGACACCGCTACCAACTTCGCCCGCTAAGGTTTCACTGCTGTTAAGATTAAATCCACCCAGTACAGAAGCCTCCTCTTGCGCCTTGCAAGTGTCTACCCGACACCCACATTCAACCCAATGGCGAAGCTAATGACGATACGCACAAATTACTTAGCCAGGTCGTACCCATATAGACTTGTGGTTGTACGGTAAAGCTCGGTCCAAGGTAACACACGCTTCGATCCTTAATTGACTAGGGCGGAACTAACACTGTACAATATCTCGTGCATCCCGCACCCACCAAACAACCACCCGCCCCGGTCTAAACCATTTTCATTTTATTTCAATTAAATAATACCAGCAATACCCATTGCCATAATTTCACAATTAATTTTGAACAATGATTGAAAGAATTTCCATAATAGTAAGGTACCGAAGTATTTAAGCAAGACTAAGTAATTCTACCATCCCAAACCACAATATTTATCAACAAATACAGTGCTTAATATTTTCTAAGGTGTCAAGGTTGTCACAATTAATGTCAATGAGGGCATAACAAAATTGGCATTTAGCTAAGCATTAAAACTGCATTTAAACTACTTTACGCAAAATCATAAGCATGCATAGTTTAAAACAAAATAATATTTTCATAAAATTGGGTTCAATATGTTCAAGAAAGACTTACCTTCAACGCCTCCCGCTGGTGCTACCTCCGCCGGATGATCCGCTTGCACTTCAACTACGTTGTCTATACGTAAAACGAGAATAAAATGAATAAAACAAATTCAAATAAAATCCAAAAATCAAAATGAGGGTACTGGCAGATAGAGCATGATTTTAGACGAATTTAGAAATTTGAATCACTCGATTTGGAATTCGGACGGAGGAGAACGGGGCTTTGGAAGTTTCTCGGGAGGGAAAATCAGAAAAAACCCTAAGGTGACACGTGTCGGGCTGTGATCGGCTGGATTCAGATTTTCGGAATAAATCGGAAAAAGGAGAAAAGGAAGCCTACTAACATGTGGGGGCCACATGTCAGTGGCTCGGTCTTTCGTGAACCGAGTGCACAGAGGAGTTCACGAGTGATGCAAAGACACCCAAGATGAGGTGGCTCGCCACGTGGGCGATTGAAATTTGAGATGGCGTGACGCAGGACACGGGCGCCACGTGGAGGTGACGGTTACCGACGAGGCGGCCGACGCAGTAAGCCACGCGGCGTGCATCTAGCCACACGACGCAGATCTAACGGCGGTGAGGTGAAAATGAGGGTGGTGCGACGTGGGGCGATCAGAGTCGTCGAAGGAGATCGGACGGCGGAGAGGTGGGCTGCGGGGCGACTTATCGGGCGAGACACGCGGTGAAGATCTGGGCGTTGGAAGATGATCCGACGGTGGTGGAGTGAAGGCGCGACAGGGAAGACGTGGCCCAATCCGGTGCGCTGATGGGCGATCGGACGACCGACGTTGAAGGAGGGTTCGTCGGCGAGGTAGCAGCGTAATCCCACCGGAGCTGGAGAAGATGACATGCCAAACGGCGGAGAAGAGGCGATTAGCGATCGGGTTTGAATGGGTTAGGAAGGGTACGGCGAGATGAACTCAATGGAACCAAAAAGCACGGCGGAAGCTCACCGGAGAGGGAGGAAGAAGCGGCGGAAGGCTTCATCGACGGCGAACTTCGGCGAGGTCGTGCGGCCACACGGAGACATCCCCGCCGACGAGGAGTGGGGGAAAAGAGGCGCGGGGTGGCAAACCTAGGGAGAGGTGCGGCGCGGGCTTATATAGCCTCGGGAGGCGAGAAAAAACGCGGAAGCCGAGGATGGCTGCGCTAGGGTTTGCACGGGCGGCGACGCAACGCTCGGGCGACGTGGCGCGATCGGGTCCGTCGGTTCAGCACTGATCGGGGCGGTGCAAAACGTGGAAAGAATCTCGCATGTTGGATCGGAATCGGACGGGCGAGGCGCTAGGGTTTCGGCCGAGATAAAACGACACGGGCGCGGGACAGCCGTTGGATTGAGATCCAACGGTGGAGATTGAAGTAAACTAGGGTTTCCGGTGGAGATTAATGGGCTAGGCTGGTGCATTGCGAAGCGGGCCGGGCGGAGGGGAATAGTGATGGGCTGGGGAAGGAAATAGAAGTGGGCCGGCGGGGAAGGGAGTGGCCCGAAAGAGATTAAAGAAAAAGAAAAGGATTTCGAATAAAAGGAAATAACAGAAAATCCAAATAAATTTCAATAAATCCAAATAAATAGCAAATAAATTCTAAAAAGTCTCCAAAAATACAAAAAATTCTATAAAGCACAAAGAACCCAACAAAAACAAGAAATCTTTAATTTGATGTATGGTTTAATCAATTTAAATCCTTTTTCTTTTAAAATTCAAATTAAGCTGGAATTAAATCGAATAAATTGCAACAGGTTCGATTTTGAAATTCGAGCACAAAGAAACTCAAAAATTGGAATGTTACACGACGTGTTAGAGACAATACTACCGCAGGTGCAGTAGTACCAAGCTTTTACCCGGTAGCTTTTTAACAAAAGCACCGTTCAGCGCATTTTTCTGTAGCCGGAGCTACCAACATGTTAACTTCGGTACTTTGTTCACAGAAAGGGTGTTTTTGAGTATCACCTCTGTATTCTGAATGCCGGTACTACCGCTGTAGAAATGTCGGTACTACCGGAACTTAGTAGTACCGCAAAATGTATACCGGTAGTTATTTTACAAGGATGTTGTTCTTTGAGCCAATCTTGCTTCAAAAGTCAGTACTACCACACTTTGTGTGCCGGCAATACCAGATCTCATTTAATTGCTCTTTCCTACCGCATTTAATGCGCCGATTCGATTGTTGGAGGAGGTCCGATACTACTGGGTTTTGCATGTCAGTAGTACCGAGATTCCTGATTTTTTTATAATTATTGATTCTAACAATTGGAATTATAGGTGGGGCTATAAATACCCTCACACCTGTATCAATAGAGCTTCTTGGACACTCATTAAATACCTTATGAGCGCTAACAAGTCTCCTTTATTTTTTTGTGCATTAAATTCACATTTTGAGAGAGTTAGGAGTATTCAAGTATGCATTTCAAGTTTGAACCATTTAAACACTTGAATCAAAACAATCATCACCCCTATATTCTTTTAGAGGATTCTGCATCCTAGATGGCTTGGAGGCGTGAGAACCGATAATCTTCTCAAAGGAGTTTGTAGGAAGGCCCGGTGGTTTGTGAAGGCCAAAGCTCGTCTACCCGGAGCCGGAAAAGAGCTACCAATAGTGATCGAGAAAGGCTCATTTGCGCAAGAAGCCGGCTTGAGTTGGTCAAACTATCTTAACGTGGATTAAAGGAGATCGGCAAGTCTCCAAGATCACAGGATAGAAATTTGTGTCCCTCTCTTTGTGGTTTGATCACTTGTATTTAAATTGAGCAATTTATATTGCTAGTTTCCTTATCAATTGATCTTGTACCTAGGATCGATTGTCAATTTACTTAGATATAGTTTGTTGGTGCACTTAGTGAAATCTAGACTATTTAGGCTTTCATTGTTAAAAATATTAATTCTAGCTTTACTTGATCATTTGTTGCAACTAGAGCCAAAGAATTTTAAAAATCTCCTATTCACCGTCCTTTAGTTGGTTATCCTTGATCTTACAACAATTCAAAAGTAATAAGTAAGCTAATAAAGAAGGGCAATTTGGTCATTTTTACACATACATTGGTTGAAGTGCAAAAACATAAAACATCATCTATTCAGGAACGGAGGAAGTACCATTTACAATGAGTTCTCTATGTTTCAATATTGTTTAATTTTGGTTGTTTAGGCCCAAAAATAGCGTTTTTGATCAGCACTTACCCACGTGGCACGCTACGTTGGATTCAAGTTAACGGACAAGGCTATTTCCCCCGTGCTTAGAGAGAAGGAGCGGATGACGCTAATAAGCAAGACATCAGCTGTGGTCATCGAATAGCAAAACATGATGCTAGGGCCATGACAAGTCCATCGTCCATAATGGTGCGACTAAGCTGGGCATCAATGGCTATCTGGATAGCAAAGGCAACAGCAAGACAGCGTGAAAACCCAAAAAACAGCATGCGAGTGCACAAGAAGCTACACTCTAAGGGGATACTATTGGTGTCAACTACCTGACGAGGCGAGCTCCGTGCAGGCCCACGATGACCAGTGCTAATGATAGAGACATGACAGCGTGGTGGTGATACGGTGTTCCAAAGGCTAAATTGACTAGCATAACACAATTGCCTACTCTTGGAACATGTTATGACATGGATTTTTACAAGCTTTGCTCGAGAAGAAGAAACTATACTGCAGGAGAAGGTGGTGGTATCATCACCAGCGTGAAGGAAGAATGCTGCATTCCCGATGATCTTGAGGTGGAAACAAGGAATAGAGGTGTGGGTGAGCTAGAGGAAACCTAGGTGATGTTGATGGATGCAAGTGCCAAGGTAAAACCTCACCTCTCGGTGGTCTATGGTGTTTGGCATAGATGGGCAACATGTATGGCCACTTGCCCAAGAGGAAGAAGACGAAGTAGCTGCCCTGATCCTAAGGAAGAGTAAAGATAACAAGGTGAGCATGAGATAGCAAAGGATGAGTTGAACTCAATTTAGAAGATGAGGTGAGCACGAGATAGTAGAGGATGAGTTGAACTGAATTTACAAGAAGGCCGGAGTTATAACTCATCCAAACACATACTGGGGCTCGATAGCAGCGACGCCAAAAAATAGAGGAGCTCATGATTGAGCTAGCTCTCCCTTTCTAGTGCTAGAGGATGGAGAAGGAGATAGGGAAATGGAGCGGAGGTGAGGGTGAACTCGTTGCCATGCTCGATCATGGCTTAAGTAGACGATAGGGCTCAGGGCAATGTCCTTGTTGAGCTCATATTCGGCACAACGTGAGGGTGACGTAAGTGATGACTCAGTAAAATGAATATAGCATAGCAAAATGAGTGCAACAATTTGAAAAAAAGTAGGAAACAAAATAAGAATTTGAGTAGAAATCAAAGTACAAATCCGAGTAGAAATTTCAATGGCACGTGGGTCCACTAGCTTGAATCCAATGCGATGTGTCATGTGGGTCAATACAGATCAAAATTGCCGCTTTCTGGCCTAAGAGACCACAATTAACCAGTATTGAAAGATGCGGGACTTATTCTAAACGGTATTTCACTTGAGAGACCAAAATAAAATGGTGACAAGAGTTGAGGGAGAAAGATAGACATTTCCCTAGAAATTATGCCCTCCGCCTGGCAATATGAGTCCATTTTATTAGAAGTGTCATTCCACTATATAAATTCATTGAGAAGATTAAAGATAGCAATATTTATTCCTACTCAGCACTTCTACTTTAATGCTAAAAATGTGAATGAGGAGTTGCAATATGTTATTTAGTATGGGTACGATTGTTTAATGATATTGTTTTTTTCTTTCTAAAATTGTTATTTTGAGGTTACCCTCAGACTTGTTGGTGCAGACAAGCTTGGCAGGGTGACACGTCGCCTTAGCTGGCTCTGGTACACACCACTGGTCGTTCGGTCGACAGACGAGCAGAGGCTGATCAGAGACTCCCGAGCTCGAGACCAGGTTAAGGATGAGATCTAGATGGCTCTTCTGAGCTCGAGACGCGATCGATTCGAACGGAGACATCAGTTGTTTGAGGCCATATGAAGAAGTAGAAATTTCCTTCCCGAGCTAAGATGTTTTGCAATTTGAGTCTTTTCTAGTTAAAATTCCCCGTGTTGAATTTTTTTCGAGTTGAAGCATGAAACTTGCAGAGCTAAAATTTTTTATTTGAAATTTCTATGTCAGGAAGGAAGAAAGGGATCTGCGAGGAGAAGGCGACGGGGAGGCCTTGAGCTTTTAAATCTCGAACTAAATACTCTCTAACATTTTCGTAGCTCTAGTGCCTCCTTAATGCGTACGTACGGCGGACTTGAACTTACATCGTGAGACGGCCGGGGAGAGTAGTAACCACCTACATACCCATCTATATATGTACGTATATATCACCGGCGTCGACGTCTCACCGCCGGCCGGCTGAGACCACGTACGAGGCACGCACGAAGAAAAGACGGTCGAGACAAAGCGTCGACGTAGCATGCAGGCGAGTGCACCTGGGAGGGAAGACAACCGCGACAAGAAGAACCGACAGCAGAGCACGAACACGAGCCATGTTCGGTGCTCACCATTGCTATGCCTGCTGACAAGGGCATGGTCCAGCCAGGCGGTAATGCGGCGGCTCACAGGATCCGACGCCGATGCTATTTTTGGCTATCTTTTTCGCTGAGGTGACGTGTCCTTGGCGCATCCCCGCCCCGGTCAACCTCGCGGCGCTGGTCCGCGGGCTGCAGTGCAGCCGCCGCTAGCTGCCTACATATACGCCTCGTGCTCGCCACCAGTGGCGCTCCACGCCCAAGGCTTTCGGTTGCGTCGGTTAGCTCCACCACCACCTGGCGCCGCCAAGCGACGACGGCGACCGCGCGCGCGAGAGAGGCTGACCACTCGAGCCGACTGCCGAGCGGCTCCTGTACGTAGTCGCGTACGTCCATGGCTCCAGCCGCAGCCGCCGCCGCCGCCGCGCCGGCGCTGCTCGTCCTGCTGCTCCTCTCCGCCTTCGCCGGCGATGGCGACGCGGCACCACTGCGCCGCGGCGGGGGACGGAACCTGGGGCAAAAGGTAATACGGTTTCTTCCTCCTTAATTACATGTGGCCATATCAAAATTGTGGGCTTGGTATCCGGTTTGTCAACTTATTTAACCTATAATACGATCCAGTGATAGAATAACGCTAGTGCCAGGATTCAGGCCTCCACGTGGGGTCAACGAACTAGCGTAGTATGCCATCCGTCAAGGCGTCGAGTTCGTATTTCTTTAACGATTTTATCTATAAATATATAATCATATTTTGTCTAGTGTAAAATTAATATGATGTTCCATCCATATGCCTATAATAAATATCTGTTTTTACTCTATATTATCTACATGTATGAATTAAATGTAGTGTTTAGTGATTATAGTTAAGAGTAATATAATTATTTTTAATATCTTTTTAGTCTATATGTAAAAAAAGAAAGTACGTCTGCAAACTTGGACGGAGTGTGTATTTGCTTCTCTTTCTTTTTTTTTTCTTGCGGGGAGCTGAAGTCTTTGCTTGCGCATGGAAAGGTAGTTTTTTTTGACGGCCACGTGTGTGTGACTAGGCCACGAAAGCTTTGGGCACAGTACAGTAATTACTGTATGTAATATGGGTAATATGGGCTACCGTCTTCACTACCTTACGGTCTGGCGTACCACCTGGGTCGAATATTATCAGTTGATTACGTATTGATATACACAGTAGTGCGTAGTGTATAGTGTATACTCCTCCGTTTCAGAAATATACCATGTTTAGAGCGCGTGCAATAGAATTTCTCTAACCTTGACTGCTAGTTTATAAAAACTATTTAGATTGTTCATATGAAAATTGGTATTATTAGAGTAGTCATGAAAAATAATTTTACAATATAATAATTTTACATTTTTAATTAACGTATTTATATAAAAAGTAGTGCTCAAAGTTCTGTATTAGAGAGTATCAAGTGGTGAGAAAAGTAGTGCTCGAAGTTACGGATTAGTGCTCTATGTATAATGTATCAAGTGGTCGATCATCACAGTGCTGACAATCGCTTATCACACTTAAACACCTCTTAACTAGCTTATTAGCGAGAGATGCCAACCTATATTGATATGCTCTTCTAAGTCTGACAGAAATCGGATACTTTTTAAACGACGAACATGTATAAACCTCCGACTGCAACCTATCCATGCAACACCTGCATACAACCCTCCACGTAAGACGGATCGAACGGTCTCCCCGTTAAACCCCTTCTAATCACGCACGCGCATACGCAGGACGCGAATCTCAAAGCAGCCCATTGCGCGCCGGCGCCGGCGCCGGCGGCTCCGGCAATGCCGGACACGCCGGGCCAGTTCCGCGGCCAGGCTCGGCTCCCGCGCTTCGCGGCGCCGCGCCGCTACGAGCTCCGCTTCCGGCCCGACCTCGTCGCCTTCACCTTCTCCGGTTCCGCCGCCATCGCCGTCGACGTCTCCGCGCCCACCCGCTTCCTCGTCCTTAACTCTGCCGACCTCACCGTCGACCGCGCCTCCATCCGCTTTCAGGTACGCGCCGGCCGAAACAACGAAAGCAGCGACAGACAAGGAAAGTTCTCACCTCACCTTTGCACCTGTTCCTCGAGCCAAAATTTCTCACCGTGGTCGAGTCCTCGGTGTCTGTTCTTGCAGGATCTGGCGCCGGCGGAGGTGTCGATGTTCGCTGACGACGAGATCCTGGTGCTCGGGTTCGACAAGGAGCTGCCGCTCGGCGAGGGCCTGCTCAGGATGGACTTCAACGGCACGCTCAACGATCAGTTGAGGGGCTTCTACAGGAGGTATATACACACGGTGTGGAAGCATCTCTCATGGAAGTCACTGAGTCACAGTTGAAATGGAAAAGGAAAGACTTCCGAATTCAGTTTTTTTAGGTTTTCTACCTTATGCCGTGATCTTTGTATAACCTCAGGGTTCATGATCACCCATAGCAAATCATGGCTTTGTAGGGAAAAGAGATAAAAATTTGAAAATGTCGTTTGCCCATGCTTGCTTGCGCCGAAGAGATTTGCGATTCACTGACCAGTGCCAAGAATGCACTTGGTATAAATATTGGTAACTTTTTTTTGTGCAAGCAAGTGGTTGGTTGAGAATTTGCTATGAAACTGTGCTATGAGGAGTTATTTTGACAACTTGTGCGTAGGATTAATTCATGCGGGTTTCTTCCTGGTCTTCAAGTTTTTTTATTGCCATTTGATTTCAGCAAGTATGAGTATAAGGGGAGACAAAATATATGGCGGTGACGCAGTTTGAGCCTGTGGATGCTCGACGATGCTTCCCCTGCTGGGATGAGCCAGCATTCAAGGTGATTATGATAGCAGTACAGAATGCTCAGTAATCAGATTTTGCCTGATACTTGATGTAATGCATTTTAGATTTCCGAGCAACATTTTTACTGTACTCATAAGTTGAAAATATACATGTGGAACCAAATTCTACTTCTTCATGACTTTATGTTCCCCTCGTAATATCAAAGAGTTCAGATCTATTTTCCAACATTTTTCCTCTTGCTATTTCAATTTTTCAGGCCAAGTTCAAGCTAATACTTGAAGTTCCATCTGAGCTGGTAGCTCTGTCCAACATGCCAGTAGCTAACGAGAGTGTTGCTGGTCCTATCAAGACTGTCCGTTACGAGGAATCACCTCTTATGTCAACCTATTTAGTGGCCATAGTTGTTGGGTTGTTTGATTATATAGAGGGTGTTACATCACAAGGTATCACCTCCATTTTTTGCATTACTTTGACACGATCCATTCAAAGTGTTGTAGGAGTCATTTTTTTTCCTTTCCCTATACATTCACTAATTTATTTAATTCTATTCAGGCACCAAAGTTCGTGTGTACACTCAAGTTGGTAACAGTAATCAAGGGAAGTTTGCACTAGATGTTGGAGTGAAGTCGTTGGATCTCTATAAAGAGTAAGATCACAACTTAACCTTGCATCTAAACAGGTTTCTAAAGAAGAAGCATAATTGATGTTAATGAATTGTCTGTCCAGGTGTGGTTGTTACTGGATAGAATCACTAACAAAATGTTTATTTTCTCAACGATTTAGTTACTTTGACATTCCTTATCCACTCCCCAAATTGGATATGGTTGCTATCCCCGATTTTGCTGCTGGAGCCATGGAGAACTATGGATTGGTCACTTTCCGGGAAGTATATTTGCTTTTTGATGAGCAGTCTTCATCAGCATCCAGCAAACAGAGCGTACGTATCATACTCAGAAAGTTGTTTAGTTACATTTATTTTTACCATTTACGGTTCACTCCTTAAATAATTAAATAATGATGTGTGACTATTATACATAATTATTCTATAATTCATTCAGTTAATAATGAGTTTATTTCATAGTTAGACCTTTTTCTTGGGACAATCAAATTCCAGCTGCTTGAACCTCCTTTCTTTATTGATCTCAACATCTATTCTATTTAGGTTGCAAGTACTGTGGCGCATGAATTGGCTCATCAATGGTTTGGCAATCTTGTAACCATGGAATGGTGGACTCACTTGTGGCTAAACGAGGGTTTTGCTACATGGGTAATCAATTGGACGACCCAAAATTTCAAAAATTTAATATCAGGCTACCATTGTACACTGAATGAATAGACTTTCTATTTTAATAGATGAGCAGTTTAGCAGTGGATTCTTTTTTTCCACAATGGAATATGTGGACGCAGTTTCTTGATGCCACAACTCTTGCTCTCAAATTGGATTCGCTAGTTGAGTCTCATCCTATTGAGGTAACCTCACTGTTTGTTAATATGCCATTGCCTGGTTCAGTGGCTGGAAAATTGTCGCATTTCATATGTTGTGCATCACTTTGTCTTAAATCATAGGTGTTATACACTCTAGTGTCGTATAAATACGATAATCTATTGTGGAGTGCAAATTTTGACATTGGTAAGGATGATGCATATTATCTTAGTTACATTCCTAATACATTCATTGGCTGATTCATGATTGACTCTTGACATGTCTATGGAATATTGAAAGTGATGCTTAAATCATTTTAGGTTGAAATCTTACTATAGAGATCAACTTCAGCAGATGCATCAACACAGCTTCAGCTGCTGGTGTTAACATTTTCACTTGTCTAAATGCAGCCTTGTAATTCGTTTCACTATTGTTTTCCTGTGCGGTCAGGTTGAAATACACCATGCAAATGAAATTAATGGTATTTTTGATGCCATTAGCTATGATAAGGGTGCTTCTTTACTTCGCATGCTACAAAGTTACCTTGGTGCAGAGCGTTTTCAGGTTTGATATCGGTCCTCCTTGAAACTTTATCACAATCTTGTCATTCTTGTCTAGACTCAGCATCTTTGGCTTCAGTATACTGCTTAAAAGTTTGTGAAATCACCCTAAACCATTTCCTTTTTGTTCTTGGAGGAAGCAGTGACACTCTGATGTCATTTTTCCCCTATTCATTTGGTGGAAACACTATATCATCTGTGGCTATTCAAATACATTACATGTGTGAATGGTCCTTGAACCATACTAATTGGCACTCCTGTTCTTTTGTAAGTGGTGTTTTAGGGAGAGATCATTGTTCTTTAGATGCCCTCCGGTTACAAATATTTGTCTTTTTGGACATCGACATGGTCTTCAAAACACAGCTTTGACTACTAATTTCTATTATAATACATTTATAAAACCTAGTAAAATTATAATATTATAAAAGTACTTTTCAAGACAAATATATACATGATTTCCATGTATCAAAATTATTTTTAAAAAATATTGACAATTAAAGTTTTGAAAGTTTCACAGACAATCAAGGACAAGTTTCCCATTCCGGTCGTCGAGGAGCTTACGGATGAGTTGCATGGTGCCACGATTTTCTCCAAACTCGACCTTCGTTCGGGGCTATCACCAGATTAGGATGCGGGAGGAGGACATCGAGAAAACCGCATTCCGTACCCACCATGGTCATTTTGAGTTCGGGTTATGGCGTTTGGCTTGTCTAATGCGCCATCCACATTCGAGCCCTCATGAGCGAGATTCTTGGAGACTTTCTCGAAAAGTTCGTTTTGGTTTCTTCGGCGATATTTTGATCTTGAATTAATCGCGGAGGAGCATGTTCAACACCTCGTCTGTTCTTCATCGTTCGCGCCATCACGGACTTCATTAAGCGAGCCAAGTGCACCTTTGCTGTAGGAGGTGGCCTACTTAGGCCCGTTATTTCCAATCATGGAGTGGCCATAAATCCGTCAGAAGAAGGCTGCGAGCAATTGCCGATTATTATGCATCGACCCGCAGGCGTCCTGCTGACTTCCTTGGTCTTCTTTGGTTATTACCGCCGGTTCATCCATCAAGATGTCCTCAATTGTCGACCCCTCTTTCGCCTTCTCAAGCGTCGGGGCGTTTGATGGGATTCATTGCTGAGTCGCCTTTGCACCCTCAAGTCCGCTTCTACAATCGGCGCTGGTCCTTGACTACCCGACTTTGAAGTCCCTTCAGTAGTTGAATGTGGCGCCTCGGCGGCGGCATCGGTAGCGGTTCTCCAACAAGAGGTCCATCCTATTGCTTTCTGATCGGAAGCTAGCGAGCGGCACATTCGCCTTTGCCGCTTATGAGAGGAGCTCATTGGGCTTTCCGATCCGATCGCGGCGTAGTCGTATCTATGGGGGCTGACCCGTGGTACGCTTGACCACGCTTAGCAAGAAGTACCTTCCGGAGCGTGCCTTGGTCACCCGCCACGCAGAACATTGGCTCGGCAAGTTGATGGGGTTCGACTTCCGAGTTGAGTATAAACGAGGGCATGCCAACCGTCGCGCAGATTCCCTCTCGAGAATGCATGGCGGAAGTCCTCTCAGATCGCCCTCTCGTCTCCGTAGTAGGTGGTCAATCGAACTTGAGATGTACTTACGTTGTATGCCATCGCGACAACCCATCCTCTTGGGTCAAGTGGTTACCATGGGCGGAGTTACGTTATAACACTTCCTATCACTCCAATCTCCGTGATGGCACCCTTTGAGTTAGTCTACGAGTCGCCGTCGCCAAGCTTACTTAGTACTCTCAAGGGCCACTTCCATTGATCTTGTTATTTGCAAGTTGGTTGATCGGGATGATCTTTTGGCTCGAGCTCGGCGGCACCTTCTTGCTACTTCAACAACGCATGAAGCGGCGATATGATGGCGGACATCGGAGGTCTCCTATTCGGTGGGCTCTTGGGTGCAGTTGCGCCTTCAACGACATCGGCAACTATCCATGCGCCCCTCGAGCCAGCACAAGCTTTCTCCTCGTTTTTATGGTCCATTTCAGGTCCTTGCTCGGGTGGGCGAGGTTGCTCTGTCCAAAACAACAACTATTTGTGACTGGAGGGGGTAAATTATGTTTTACATTTTTTAGTGCAAGCATTTCTTCCCAAATTTCCTTGCCCTTGTTTAATGCATACTCCATTATACAAGACCATTTATACTTCATTGGTCACATAGACTAAAGTTGGATGGTTTGGTAGATGAACATATTTAATTGAGAGGTGCTTCCATGCTTTTCTTTTTTATAGCTGTACAAATATTAAAATAGGAATGAAGAGTAGATGGTGATTAGTTACCCCTTCGCTTGCTTTAAAATTTGTGCAACTTGTATTAGAAGGAAAAGCATTGAAGCACTGTTCTAATTGATGCTGTAGAAAGTGACAACTTTAATAGGGGTCATCTTATGTGTTTCTTAGGGCAAGTTTGTTTTTTTGCTTTTGATTCTTTAAAAGCCGATTCTGGATTGTGGTTGTAGAGAAGCTGATTCTCCAAAAGTTGGAATCCAAAAGCACATATGAAGTGGATTGTGGATTGTAGTGTATATAGATGGACTGGATTGTAAGAATCAAATTCTAGAATCGGGCTGTTTGTTTTTTATTCTGCTTATGGGGCTAGAATCCAGAATCAAAAGCAAAAACAAACAGTCCCTTAGTATGGATTGCGCTAACAGCCTGCGACATCACTTACTTTATAGAAGAGCAAAGAAGTAAACTTTGGCTATTTTTTACTTTTTGTTGATCATATCATAAATCTATCAAACTACACACTCGAGAAAACGTTGAAACTCATTTTTAACTAATTACATTATTTAGTGAAGGCCAATTAATTACATTATTTTTTTCTATCTAGTTTTCTTCCCTGTTACCGTATGGCTCCACAAAAAATTCTCCTAATGCATCCGCTTGTTCTAAACTTTTGAAACTGGTTACTCTCTTTCAGAAAGCGTTGGCTTCATATATAAAAAAATATGCCTACTCAAATGCTAAAACCGAAGACCTGTGGGCTGTTCTTGAAGAGAAAACTGGTGAACCTGTTAAGGATTTGATGACTACGTGGACGAAGCAACAAGGGTATCCTGTTATCAATGCAAAACTTAAAGGGCATGTTATGGAACTTGAGCAGGTGGCAATTTACCTACAATATCATCCTTCTAGTGTATTGTGCATTCATCCACATGTGAACCACAAAGTACATAAATACATGTATCGCTTATTTTAAATTCCCTTGTTATTTTGTTAAGGTATAGTTGGACCGGTTAGAATTGCTTCTTTAAAAACCCTCTAGTCACTGGTTATGACAAAAATCTTGATCCGAGTTTTTTTTTTTTGTTCCTTGCTATTTTATGAAGGTATAGTTGGCTGGTTAAAAAGGCTCTACTTAATGATGGGCAACCCCTACAGCCATCTATCCCCCTTTAGTCAAAATGCAAAGAGTGATGATGCACCCCCCACACACACACACACCCTCACCACAACAACTACACACACACAAAACCAATGTAGTTCATATTCCACACATGCAAAATTCTGAGGTTAAATTTGTTCGTATTGTAGAGTACTTAAAAAAAGACAAGCAGTACATATAACACAGGCCTTTTGATTTTGGGGGATTTTTGGAATAGTGGATCATGCTGCAAATGGGGGTTAATGCCCACAGTGAAATCAAATTAACTCTATGATCAAAACCTGATCCAGGCTTATAATTTTGACTCTTCAATCTTCTGTTAATTCTTATTCATTATTGCAGTTGTGTAGGTTTCTTCTGATTTCATCATAAACATATGTAACAAAAAAAAACACAAGTATACTAGTATATCAGAATAGGAGTAACCAACAAAGAAAAATAACGTCCTTTGAAAAGACAAAAAAAAAAGTCTTTCTGAAGTTAATGCTTCTGATGATCTGATCCATTCTTTCTTGTTTCCCCATAGCCCATAGTTTGTGCCTCGTTCAAAGTGCATAGGGCATGTGGTCATTATTCATTAAAATGTGTTCTAGTCTTTGCATTTTTTTTATGGGCTTGCTTATTTTGATCTATCACATCGAAGTTAAAAACATAACTGATATTTTATATTTGTAAAATAAAAACAAATAATGAAAATAGTAACATGTTGCCCACATGGACTGCTAGAATTGCTGTTGATATGTTATTTTGCTTTAAGAATTTGCTGAGTTCTTTTTGTTGCAGGCCCAGTTTTTGTTAGATGGATCCTCTGGCCCTGGCATGTGGATTGTCCCTATAACTGTAGGTTGTTGTTCAGATGTTACACTGAAAAAGTTCTTATTGAAACATAAACGTGATAAGCTGGATATAAAGGACATTGCTTCACAATGTGGTGACCGGGAGAAGGGTGGGAACTTTTGGATTAAATTGAATATAAATGAAACCGGATTTTATAGAGATAAATATGATGACGGACTTGCAGCTGCACTTAAAAATGCATTGGAGGCCAAGAAGCTCTCTTCAATGGATAAAATCGGTATACACAAATGTGGCACCGTTAAATTTTCTTTGCAATGTTTTGGTGACAGGTATTATAATATTAGCATTGCAGGAATTGTGGAAGACTCACTTGCCCTTTCTATTGCCCGCAAGCAAACATCGACGTCATTGCTACATTTACTGTATGCTTATCGCGGGGAAGCTGATTACAGTGTTCTTTCACACATAAACTCTGTATGTACATCTTATATGCCCAATTGATTCCATTATATTCAAGTTTTCTTTGAACATTAATTGCCAATATCTTTTCCTTTGGCTTGGCAGGTAAGTTCAAGTGTTGCTAAAATATCATTTGATGCTACTCCTGACTTGGCTGGTGACATCAACCAACTTTTGATCAAGCTTATTCTGTCACCTGCTGAGTATGCCCAACCATGTCTTTTATTACCTGCTATTGAGTCTCTTAAATCTTAATTTATTATTTTCACAAGATATCATCTTCTTTCTACTTGTGCATGTTTGCCTAAGCATGCCTTCTTGTGTGGCCAATGCATGCACGATTGTACAAAGTCTCTTCAGTTTTACTGTTTCTTTGCTACAACTGTTCCTCTGTTTCCTCACTTTGATCTAATTTTTCAGAAAGTTAGGCTGGGACCCCAAGGATGGTGAGAGCCACCTGGATGTAATGCTTAGACCAATTCTCTTGGTTGCCCTTGTCCAACTTGGACATGATAAGACCATTGATGAAGGAATTAGGCGCTTTAACATCTTCATAAATGATCGCAACACTTCTCTTCTTCCTCCAGATACTAGAAAGGTGCTACCTTTTGCCCTTACTTCACATGATGCTACTATGTTTACTGCTTCTGTTTGTAATTTGCGTTGTTCTACAGGCTGCATACCTCTCTGTGATGCAGAATGTTACTAGTTCAAACAAATCCGGTTATGATGCTCTTCTGAAAGTCTACAGGGAGTCAGCTGAAGGGGAGCAAAAGTTACGTGTCTTAGGTGTGTAGCTTTTCGACCATCTTAAACTAACAAAGCATGCTGATGTTTTGGGTTGTCCTGAAAACCTTGTCTCCTTGTTTCTAGAGATATTGTCTTCTTGCCGGGACAAGGATATTGTTCTTGAGTCATTGAATTTGATTTTCACTAATGAGGTAGACCCTAAAATTATTCCTTTCCATGATTACAGTGGAAGGTCCGAATGATCTTGTACTTCTGTGTTAACTACTAGTAAGCTGTTCTCAGGTCTCATTTGTCTCATGCTTGTCAGGTCCGCAATCAAGATGCATATGTTGTCCTTCAAGGTATTAGAATAGAGGCACGTGAAATTGCATGGACCTGGTTGAAGGTACAATCTCTTTTAGCGGGTATGGAAAGCCCATTTATCTGTGTGTTATTGCCACATAAAAGCTGAGACTTCTGGACCATATTTGGAACGTTGGATTATTATAGGAATTTTGGACAAAATGAATATCCAATCTTTGGATGTTTCCTGTTCTACCAAATTCATGTGAGCTTTCTGTTTTCCAAACTAGACCCAGGGTGCTCCGTTATTTGTCAATAAGGGCTCACTTCAAGTGGAATATTTTTTAAGTAAATAGCCCAATTATATTTGTGAATTTGCTTGGTGTTCCATTTATATGTAATTTCTTTTCAACTCAGGTTTAAGTAGAGTCTGAATTTGGGGCACCACATCCCCGTTTTAAAAATTAGCCCCAACTCCTTTCACTGTAGTTCCTTCTTCTGATACCTTAGAGAATACTGATGGTTCACGTTTGTGTTAGCAGACTATGAAATATTTGAAAACGTTCTGTTTGCATTTTTAGCGAGCTCTATCTGTATGCAGGAAAACTGGAACAAAATTTCGAAGACATTTTCCGCGAGCTCGCTAGTGTCAGGTTTTGTCAGATCCATTGTTCCGTTGGTACGTTTCTGCTCACCAATTTCGTATGTTTTAATTCCCATCATCAGGCCATTTGCTAATGTGCATTCCTTTGTTTGTTTCTTGTCAGTTCTCCTCCATGGAGAAGGCAACAGAGATCTCCGAGTTCTTTGTGACCCGCACTAAGCCGTCGTTCGAGAGGACGCTGAAGCAGAGCCTCGAGATCGTGCGGATCAGCGCGAGGTGGATCGAGGGCATCAGGAATGAGCCCAAGCTTGCACAGACGGTGCATGAGCTGCTAAACAAGCCCTGATGTGCTGCTGCCAGAGTGTTTATGCTTTCTGATGTTGTACCTTCCTGGGGAACCTGGAAGCTGTTTACCTGTGTTTTGTTGGTTGGTAATAACGTGCATTCCTGTCTCATCGTCTGTGAAAAATGTCTCCTGTAATGTTCTTGGCATGGAGTAATTGTGAGCCATTTGGTGTCGATTTTTAGCTGAAGCATTGTTACAGCAGTTCTCCAGAATCTTTGTGATGAGGGCAAGAAGCATAAGCTGCATAGAAGCCAAACGGATACTATCCTTATTGATTTTCTGTGAATGTGCCAGATTGTGTCAAGGATAGGGATGGCAATGGCTCCGGTCCCGTTTCTCCGTGGGGAGTTTCCCGGTTAGGGGATGGAGACAGGGGAAATCTCTTCCTGTGAGGAAGCTTATCGGGGAAAATATTACCCCCGTAGGGTATCGTGGGGACAGGGACGTTCTACCGTTCTCTGTCTTCATCTCCGCGTTATCAATAATAGGTGGGAGTAAATGATCATTTTCAAAAGAAAAAATAATATACATGAGGTTATTATTAATAAACATACTAAATATGAATTACTCTAGTGATTCACTCACACTTGAATCATACATGTACCATTACTCTAGTGATTAATTCATATAGCATGTGATCTTTTATATAGTCTTTTTGGGGATTAGCCTCCATTGGGGCTCCGCAAACCCGTCGGGGATCGGGAACGGGGGGAATTAAGCCCCGTGTACGGGAAAAGGACGGAGAAATTTTGCTTATCGAAGATCGGAAATAGAAGGACGCTCCCCATGGGATTTTTCTGGTTGCCATCCCAGTCAAAGACTGGAGCCATGATTCAGAGACTAGTCTGACCACACTGCACTTCACCAGGCACTTTGTTCCGACTTTGCAGTGTCCAAATGTACAGGGTTTATCTATCATTATTCATTCACACTCTTGTGATCCTGTCCCTCTATTCACAAATATTGACAGTCTCCAAGAAGTATGGATCTTCAGGAATCAACTTCTATCTGTCACAATATGTTTTTCAAAAAGTATTAACAATATAACATTTGTGCCGTTATGGAAATGTTTTTGACAATTTACATTCACAAATTTTGTAGATTGGTTTTTTAAAAACCTTTTTAGGTCTATAAAAACATTATAAGAGGTGCTTATATACATCTCTTTTTAAAAGTTACACAAATATTAAAGCATGAATAAAGAGCATATGGTGATTACTTGCCATTTGTTTGCTTCAAGATTTGTACAATTTGTACTAAGGGGTGATGCATAGAAGCATCTCTCAAACTTTTTTAATGCGAGTTTTTATAAAAACAATCATGTTTAATATTATTTGGTTAAGATAATGTTTAGCAAACATCTTGTTTGGTAAAAAAAATGATTTCCTTTATTATTATAGTTTTTTTTGAAAAAACACGTTGAGATTATTTTTTTCTTTTGGGGTTTAGGAAAACTAGATTCGATTATCCATATTTATATCCTAAACTAAACAAGTAAGACTTTTTATTAGTGTGGTGGTGGAACCGTGGATGGTCGACTCCACATTATATGGTTCAAATTCTAGACCACATTTAATTACACGCGAGTGCAATTCAATAGCAATGTTGTGAGGTCACGGATTTATACTCAGCCTCCATCTATCTAGTGTGCTCGCTTGTGTGTGCATCTTCATTGTAATCTAAAAAAAATCATTTAAATAAGATTTTGGACAATTAGCCTTTAAAACCGATTGAACGAGTAACATTTTTTTTGTTTTTGTAAAACTAGAGATCCAAACAACCCCTTAAGCCCTAAACATTCTGGTATCATTTTACAGCTATTTTTTGACATATATATGGTAAGGTTTAAAAATTAAAATCATTTGGTTCCAGACATCTCTCTATGTTGGCAGAAACCAAATCTTGCTACCTTAACTTATTCAGAAAGATTTTACAACATACTTTTGGTAGAGGATTGGATCATAAATTTTATAGATTGTTTTTTTCTAAAATATTGTTTTTAGTTATTGTTCAGTTAAGATGTTGTTTAGTTACTAAGAGCATCTCCAACAATTCCTAATATTTAGACTCCCAATATTCTTAAATTGGGACCTTCCCAAAAGTTTTTGGGCCTACAAAATACCTCAATCTCCAACAGTTCCCATATTTTCTCAACAAAAACCATTAAATTGGTCCACAACAGCTAGTACGTGATCGATTCAAACTCAACTTTCATGAGAAAAAGTAGCATATATAGATTGATCATCCTTGACGGGACGGCACCACGGCAGCCGAGCAGTATTCGTTTGGTACATACGTTTCGTGAGGACCGGACCAATGCAAAGGTATCATCGTCCATCCCTGTGGCTATCATCTTCCAATTCAAAAGTAACAAATATTCACCTCCCTGTGGCTATCATCTTCGGCCGCACAATCGATCAGGTGGCATACTGCAGCATGAGTCATCGTCCATCCCTCTTCCAAAGGCTTTTGGACGAATCGTCGTCGGATGATGATGACGAATTTATTTTTGCCGCTGCTCAAATCTCTCAACGTTATTCACAACCTACATGAAAACATGGTGGTTCTGCCCCCGGACATCAAGTCAAGTATCGGGAGAGAGAAGGAGGGCACTTAAGAATGTATCAAGATTACTTAGCGGATGATCCTACGTACGGCCCAACTGATTTCAGGCGAAGGTTCGTATGTATTCGTTTGGTTCCTTTAATTTATATTATACATTATAAGATTGGTCTCTTATTGTTCTTGGTTGCGCAGGTATAGAATGAGCTGTGATCTATTTTTACGCATAATGCATGTAGTAGAAGATCATGATGATTACTTCGTGTAAAAGAGAAATGCAGCCAATACACCTGGATTAAGTTGCTTCCAGAAGGTCACTGCAGTATTCCGTATGCTAACTTATGGAGTACCAGCAGATGCTATGTGTCGGTGTTTCGTATAACCGGCAAGTAAATTTGTAAGTATAGGGGCCGTGCGTTCCCTCTCCTTAAATAGTTAGACGAAGGGAGTCTCGGATGTATACTGGTTCGGGCCAAATATCCCTACGTCCAGTTCGTAGTGGTGGTTTGTATTATTCAAGGTGCGGTGGACTACACGGGATTACAAGCGGGGGGCTAAGGATAGGCCCTTAGCGTTTGTCCGAGTGGAGGAGCTCGGGGGTGTTTGCCTAGGTCGGATGGCTCGGGTGTGGATGCGAATGCTTGGTGAGAATGCGTATAAGAGTCGGATGAGAATGCCCTGCCTCGAATGAAAGGGTCCTGTCTCCCCTTATATAGGCGGAGGGGGTAGGTTACACGGGAGTTTGGAGAAAAGAGGTAGGGGTATGCTACGCCCGGGAGTCCTTGGTCTTCGGTCTCGATGACTGACAGGTCCCTGCTGCCCCACGCCGAGTTGGTAGACTCAGCAGACGGTGTTAGTTGGGAATGTGCGACCGCCTCCGTGCGCTGTCGACGATGCAGGACGCCACACGCCGCGCTCTGGCGCCGCCTCGGGAGCGAGCGTGTCTCCCTATTGCACATGACAGGGCAAAGGGACGGGCGCCTGACTCTGGCGGCCCCCTGGCTACCTTGGGAAGGAGCCACCTGCCCCAGCACGGCCGTTGTGCCCACGGGGTGGGTGACCAGCCTGTGGTCGACTGTCGATGTGGCGAGGTCATTGAGTCGAGCTGTTGGGGCCCGACCTAAGGCTAGGTCGAGCTCGCGGAGGCCGGCCCGGGTCTAGGTCGGAGCCTGCGGGGACGTCGGACCTGGGTCTAGGTCGGAGCCTGCGGGGCCGTCGGACCCGAGTCTAGGTCGGAGTTCCCTTGGTGGGCTCGTGCAAGACCGGGGACCCTTCGGGACCCGATGAGGCCCATAGCTGAGCCCAAGGCGGACCATTTGGTGTACCAGCCAATATTGAGTGATAATCCCATCTGTGAGGGATGGAGAATTTGGTAACACCCCCTTCAGCACTCTGTGTTGCTGCCAATCTTGCCGTCATGTCCGTATGACTGAGAGAGAGACGATCTTGAAATAGATGTATACTTTGCTGTGGGGTACCCCTGGTATAAGTATTCGTCAGTAGCCCCCGGGGCCATCTGGAACGCGCGTGTTCCCGTATGGGCCCATCGTCTTCGGGTCGGTCTATCGAGGTGCGAGTAGCAACTGTATGTAACTCGCGCGTCATATATTAGAAAGTTACCAGCCTCCGCTCGCTGAGGACTCTTGTCGATCCGATCTCTTGGAGACCAGTTATTGTATCGTGCAGCGAAGCGGCGGGTTCTCCGGGGCAGCGTACGGCTAGATCGGCGGAGTCCGACCGGCTTGGTCGGCCGGCTTGGACCGGGTGCACGCGAGCGCACCCGGTGGGTGTAGCCCCCGAACGGGTCGGAGATTTGGTCAGGGGGTTACTTCGATCGGTAGGCATTCTACTGAGCGAAGCGAGGATGGACTCGATCGGCCCCGAGCCCCCGAGTGGACCGGAAGGCCACCTTGGTCGGCAGCCCGACTGACTTGGTCGGCCGGTTTCGACCGGGTGCGTGTGAGCGCACCCGATGGGTGTAGCCCCCGAGCGGGTCGGAGAGCCGGTCGGAGGGTTACTTTTGCTAGCTGAGCCCAACCGACTTGGTCGGAGGGGCCTGGCTCGACACCGCTGCGATCGGTGCGGACGCCCAGATGCCTCTAGACAAGGTTCTGGTATCCGTGCGCTAGTTTTACGTCATAGCCGGATGCGGCCTCGGTCGGTAGGGATGCCTGAATGCCTCAACGAGGTTCCGGTTCCCGGGTGCTCGTTTTATGTCGTGGCTGGACGCGGCCGTGGTCGGCAGGGATGCCCGAATGCCTCAACGAGGTTCCGGTTCCCGAGTGCTCGTTTTACGTCGTAGCTGGACGTATTAGTAGCGCTTGTTTTACGCCGGAGCTAGGCGAGTTAGTAAGGCTGGTTTAACGCCGGAGCTAGGCGAGGCCTTAGTTGGCAGGGATGCCTAGATGCCCCAGCGAGGTTCTGGTTTCCGAGTGCTCGTTTTACGTCGTAGCTGGACGCGTCTGCAAGGCCGGTTTTACGCCGAAGCTAGGCGGAGGGCGTCCATCCTGAGTCCTCGTCGGGCGAGGCTATCTGCGAGAGGAGTGGCCACTGTCTGTCCCACGTGTACGCTCCGTCCGCAGGTGTGGGACCTGGAGGGGGTGAGCAAGCGCGTGTTTACCAAACGTAGGTTTGAACACCGTGCTCGTGGAGCTACTACCGGGTTATCCGAGTGGGCCCTGGAGATCACGCGACCTCCGAGCGGACGATCCCTACACCGGGCGTCCGACCCGCTGGGGGCGACCCATAAAAAACCTTTCTTTACTCGATCCTGTGTCGGACTCCGAGCCGTCCGCCGACCCGGAGCACAGCTGGCTGCTACCCTTCGAGGGGCTCCGCGAGAGAGTGTGAAGTATGGTCTCGGACACGAGTTAAGACGATTGAGTCGTCCGCCAACTCAACTAGAGGCCCGCTGGGGGCTCGTCTTGTCCTCGCCCCTCACTCGGTTTGCCTGCTGGGGCGGATTGAGGCCCACTTGGTGGATTAGGCCTTCGGAACCCGCAGCGCTAGGCCAGTCGTTGAGTGTGAGCTATTCGAGCCCTCTCGCCACCTCGAGACCGCAGCGGCCTGGTGGGCTTTTCGTACCTGTTTCGGCCTGATCGATCCGGCCTAGCAGTGGAGATCGAGAGGTTGCGGGGCGTGTCGCTCGGAGCGATGCCTTGATGCCTCCTGCTGGATTTTAATGGCGTGGAGGCAATTAAATGCGAAAGAAATGATTGGAAAATGATACGTCTCACCAGCGGCGTGGCGCGGCGCTCTGACGGGACGCACGACGCTTCGACCGAAGTGATGTTCGCTTGATTGGTGCCCGCTCGGCCGATGCCTGTGCGGCTGGTACGTGTTCGGCTGGTGCCTGTTTGGCGCCTATAAATCTGGCGCACAGAGTGCTAGGGCACGCTTCTGCCTTTGCCTTTGCTTTCCCCCCCCCCCCCGCCTTCGCCTGAGACGAAAGAGCAAAAAGAAAGCGAGAGGGTTCTTCACCTTTCCCCTTCCCGCCGGCCGCATCTTCGGAGATGTCGTGGTTAGAGTGCACCGCCCAGCCCAGCCGGGCGCACGGCCTGGAGAGGAAAGGGTTCCTTCCCCCGCAGGATGCTTCGAGGTGGAGGGTGCCGACGGGGGCCGTGGAGCCTGCGCCGGAGGATGAGGAGATCGTCGTGCCTGCCTCGTTTTACGAGCGCGGGTTCGGACTCCCGCTCCATCCCTTCGTACGCGGGCTGCTGCACTTCTACGGGGTGAAGGTACACCACCTTAACCCCAACGGCGTGCTCCACATAGCAGTCTTCGTGACGCTGTGCGAGGCGTTCCTGGGGATCGAACCCCACTGGGCGCTGTGGAGGCACTTCTTTATTGCCCGACTATGGAAGGACAAAGCGGCAGATGGTGCGGCGTCCATGGGGGGTGCCGCTCTGCAGCTGCGCCCTGGCCGCGCGTCGGAGTACGTCACCCTGGAGCTGCCGACATCGAACCGAGGGTGGCACTCCGAATGGTTCTACGTTCGGAACCTGGAAGGCAGCACCCCAGCCTTCTCCGGTAGGCTTCCTGAGGCGAAGCCCGAGTGGGCCTGGGGCCCCGATCGACGGGACAAGAAAAAGGTGGAGCTAATCGTCGAAGAGATCAAAGCCCAGAAGGACCAGGGCTTGACCGGCGACGTCGTCGTGCGCGCATTCATGAAGATGCGCGTCCAGCCCCTCATGCACAGGGCGCGCCCCATGTTTCAGTACAGGGGGGCATCCGACCCCCTGAGGATGGTGGAGGCAGAGCTCGCTGCGTCGGAGCTCGAGGCCAGGGTGGCCGCCGTGCTGGTTGGGAGCGCCACCGTGGCGGCGGGTGGCCACCCCGACCCCTTCTCGGCGGAGAACCCCCCGAACTTGGTAAGTCGAGTGATTATCTTTTCCTTTTCTCTGCAACCCTCAAAGACATTGTCGTCGGCGCCTTTGTGTCGCCGGGGTTGGGCAGATGGTCTCCGCACCATTGCCAGTGAGATGCAAGAGAAGGCCAAGGCCTGGCCGAGGCCATAAGCTTTGACGAGTCCGCCTGCAAGAAGCGGAGGGAGGAGAAGAGGAAGAAGATGAAGAAAGAGCGCACGGCGAGGACCGCGCAAGGCGAGGAGGTCTCCGAAATGACCATCGTCGACACGGCCGATTCGGAGTCGTCCTCGAGCCACAATGGCGGTGGCCATGACGGCGACCCGTACAACGCGTACGACTTCAGGTCGCCAACTGTCGGTGGCCCAGACGCGGGTGTTGGTGTGGGTGCTGCCGTCGCTGCACCCCAGGCGGAGTGCCCCCGACGGAGACGCCGTCGGGAAAGTGGAGGGGCGATTCGTCTCCGCCGGGCGGGCCAGCGAAGAAGATGCGATTGGAGTTCCCCCGCTCGGAGGTGGCCCGCTCTGGAGGGACGGCGACGCGCCGAGGGCCGGCACCGTCTCTGTCGCTGGCAACGGTCGTGGCGTCGGACGTCGAGCTGTCGCTACCGGCGGCATTGGCGCCAGCGCAGGAGGAGAGGGCCCGAGAGGAGCTGGAGCGCGAGGAGGCCCTAGCGCCCCTTGGTGGGTCGGGGCCTCGATCAGGAGCCGAAGGAGGCAAGGGAGAGGTTCCGCCGCCACCGCCGGGACCACGGCCGGGCGTGGTCCGCACTCGCCGCGACTCGCCATCGCCGCCAGGCCCGCCGGAGAGGGCGGCCTCGACGCCGGAGGGGGCGGCCCAGACGTTGGTCGCAAATGGAGGCGCCAGATAGCCTTTCGCAGTTCCGACGCCTTTGGCTCAGGCTTGGCTGGTGTCGACGACCCGACCGGCAAGGCGCAGCTCGTGTTGGACGACGAGGCGGAGGACAGGGCATGGGGGCCCTTCTCGGAGGGCGCTCGGCGAATCGAGGTTCGGGTGAGCCAGATCCGGGAGGGTCTGGTTCTCGCCCTCGAGTCCGCCGACGAGGCGCTGAACGCCATGTCTGAGGTAACCCGCCCGACCAGCAAGGTAAGCCAAACCGAACCCTAGCTTCGGCTTTCGAATAGCTTTGGCGGTCGGTGGGCCTGATAGATCGCTCATGCCCTGCAGGAACTGAAGGTCCGATCGGTGGAAAAATCGGGGCTCCTCCGGGTCCTGCATGGCCGGAGGACGGTGGCCGAGGAGGAGGGCGACCGTCTGCTCTCCGAGCTGCACGACGCTCGGGAAGCCCTGGCGCGTGAGCGGACGGGAGCGGAGGGGGTCCGTCAGGAGCTGGATCAGTCCTCCAAGGCGCTGGTCGAGGAGCGTCGGATAACCGAGTCCCAGGAGACGAAGATATCCGAGCTCGAGTCCCTCCTGGTGGCGGCCAACAGCGCCAAGGACGCCGCCGTCGCCGCGGAAGTAATCATCATGATCTTCTACTGGGGCATAGTATTACTAGGTACTAACCCATCTCTGCTCTTCTGCTGACAAAACTCTCGGAATTCAATACAAGTGTTCTTCACCTTCTGAGCACCAACACTGCAAAATACAGAAATATACAATCAGGAAGGCCCCACCAAACTGCTTTAATGAAGGAAAAAAATAGTTTTCTGTAATGAATGGGGTATTTCTCAATAAATAACTCCTGAATAAGTTTTAGAAATCTCATTTATGATAAGCTGCAGGCTTATCATCAGGAATTGAAATTACAGTGTTCAGTTTTTTGTTTTTGCCCTAGTAGCTTCCTCACTGCTTCTTTGCCTGTATTCCTGCCCAAATTGATCTCACTTTTTCTTTTCTTTTGCTGCTTTCTACTGATCATTAGAACAGTGGGATCATGATCTGCTCCAAAAGCTGCTTGGATGTGATGTGATCTCTGGGTCAAATTGCAGTTTGGTTGGACTTTGAAAAAAATGCTATTCCTTTGTCTTTCTTATAGGATAAAAGTGTATAACAGAATTGTTGGAATGTTCATAAGCTAGTTTATAACAGAATTGTCGGAATGTTCATAAGCTCGTTTATAGCAGGATTCCAACACTCAACACTAGTACAATGAAACCACAAGTACCTAGCTACAGAAATATATGACATGGAATAAATTAAACATTTCAATTCTCAGGAAAGTAAACCTTACTCACACAAACATCCTACAACTAATTTCTTTATAACATGCATCAGAAGATCTGCAAATGATTTTGCCCAACTCTTACAGCTAATTTCCAATGAAAGATCAGGTAACGATGAAGGCCAAGAAGTCTAGATCTTTAGAAAAAGTTTCAGACAATATCAAATAGAATGGTTCTACAAGCTTCCAGTCAATTTTGTAATCCCGCTGCTAAAAATGATAACAATTTTTCCGAGGGCACATCATGTATGTATGATATATATGAAAGAGAATTGTCGAATCTGATATTTATGAAGGAACACCCCACAAGCACTCTAAGTATCAGTCCTATGACTAGACAGTCTCAACAAAGACAGACAGTGTAGTATTTGTGGATAAGTTTAGTAAAAAATTACCTCTCTCTCGAAGCTATTTAGAAACATGACGAACAATGATTTCATTTTGTAGGTTCTTGTAGAACTGTTGCAGATGGTCAGGTATTGAAGTAATGTACATTGTCATAATCCTCTCTTCCTCTAACATTCTCTTGAACTGTAATTCATTTTCCTTTATCTCTAGATTTTTTTGCCTCATTTGCAGCCCTCGCTTGTTCAGCTGCAACCCTCGTTTGTTCAGTTGCAGCCCTTATTTGATCTAGCTGAAGCCTCTCTTTCTCTAGTTCGTACGACTGATTGAATCTTTCCTCTTTCTTCTTTTCTTCCTCTGCATCAGACAAGCCTCCATGTAAGAATCACCTCCACCTCGCCGCAATGCTTCTTTGGCTTTCTTCTTACCAATTGGTCTCTTGGGGGCATCGGTCTCAGGACATGTATTCTCAATGATAGGATCAGTGCTACTATCAATAGCGATGGCAGTGCACCTTCCTGGACTAGAATACGTGTTTGCCTTTGATTTTTTATTGGCGGCTTTTTTAATATCCTCCATCTGCTTGCGCTTCTCATGCCACTTTGGTTGATTCCACAAACTATTCCAGCAATGCATGTATTGGAATGATTTGTGGTCCTTGTCTTCAGCTTTAAACAAAGCCAAGGCTTGAACAAGCTGCACATGTCAATGAAGGTAATCTTAGTTACTACAAGTTTGCATGCATTGAAAAGACGTGCCTAAGAACCAAAATTCATAAGAATTACCTTGTCTTGAAAAGTAATCCCACTTTGCCTTCTATCCTCAATCCTTGTTAGACATCCACAGAACTTGTTTACGTTCTCTTGAATAGATGCCCATCGATGTGATATTGAACTCAGGCTCCGATCTGATGCAAAGTCCTTGTTGGTATTGTAGTAATCAAAAACTCTCTTCCAAAAAGTACCACGAGTCTGATTAGTGCCGTTCACTGGATCCATACTAATGTTCAATCATGCTGACACAACCAATGCATCCTTCTCTTCACTGAAATTTTTCGACCTTTTCTGATTTGGTCTTGATGAGGGAACAACGGGAGATGGTTGCTGCTCAGGCGAGCTACTGAAGTCATCCAAAGAAAAGTTATTGTTGTCCTCACTCGTCAAGTTACTATAGTATCCTCCCATTGTCAATAACACCTGGCCAATACAAAAACATATCAACAGTGAGTTAGTAGTGTGAACAAGCACTCAACAGCAGCTAAAATAAACTTGTGTTCTTTGATGAAAAACTTTGTAAACCCCACATATTTTGGTAAACATTAACTTCACATTGGGACAATCCAGTTCTGCAGGGTTGTCACCAAGCATGCAAATAGCAGCATAACTGAGACAAGGAAATGTTCAAATCTCTAGACAAAAGACAACACTGATCAGGAAATCAGTGTTCTACTTAACAAATTCAATCCCAACGCTTCTTCAGAGTTCAGAGAACCATCGGTTGTAACTAATGCAAGAGAAAACATGCATACTGACAACATTAACAGCTAGCTAGAGGCTGTATGTTGTTTCTGCAAACAAATCGGTTGCTACTAATGAAGCAACAAGAACTCTGTTTGAGTACAACCCACTAAATTGGGCTCGTAACCTCACCTTGAGACTTGAGACTGGTATACCTAACCTCACCTTCTTCTACCCAAATTCAGCATTTTCAGTGGCTTGTGTGAGATTTCATACTGTTCTACATTATATTCCCTAGTACATAGGATATGAACAGCCACTACATCTGTAATACTGTAACTCACATCAGCTATTTGGAGCCATAGACGCAGCCGAGACCGATCGAAAATTGACATGAACTCGGGAGTGTTCAGAAATCGCATAAGAACGAGCAATCAGCAGGATTGGGAAAGAGGTCGCATCTACCGGAAAGGAGGAGAATCGCTCCTGCTCGTCTCGTCGGTCCCGGCGACTGTGTTCGAGGCTGCAGGCGGCGCGCGCCTCAGCACTGCTTGGCGGCGGCGCACCTCTGGGCTGAGGGCGGCGGAATCTGACGGAGCTGCAGGCCGGCCGCGCTACTGGACGCCCTCGGGCTGCAGGGCGGAGGCGTGCCTCCGCACTTCTGGTCGGCGGAGCCTCAGGCCGCAGGGCGGCGGCGCCCCTCGGTCTGCAGAGGATGGGGTGGGGAAGAGCTGGAATGGCGCGAAGAAAGCCCGCGCACGCGATTTGGCCGCGGGAGGGGCGAGAAACTTCGATTGGGAGCGCCGAGACCGCGCAGAAAAATGAGGCCGCCAGGGTGGTGTTTAGGGCGAGCGAAAATATTGGGAGGAAGAATGAGGAGCTGTTGGAGTCCATTTTTTTCAATCAATCCCTAAATCACAATTTGGGAATGGTTTTCAGGCACTGTTGGAGATGCTCTAAATACCTTGTTTGGTAAAGTACGATTCTATTTGTTCTTCAAGATTTCTTTTTTTAAAAATACGCTGGGAGGATTTTTTTCCCTTTTGAGTTAGGAAACTAGATTTCAGTATCCAGGTTTTATCCTAAACTATACAGTTTTCTTATGCGAGAGGAAAATAAACAAAGTTTTTCATAGTTGGCCTGCAAAGCCAATTTTCATAAACGAATTTTCAAAACCAGAGATCCAAATCACACACCTCGAGCATAGTCAACATTCTGTCGTCATTTTTCAACTAATTTTGAACATATGGATGGTAGGGTTTTGACATTCATATTATCTGGTTCCACACATCTCTCTGTGTTGTTGGCATATACGAAATTTTGCTACGGCTACTTATTCATGGAGATTTTGCGAGTTGTAGACAAACAAGATAAAGGGGAAAGAATCACAGATATGTAGGTCACCAACCAGCCCTGGGGCACACACTTTTTTCAGCCATCCCACGAGGTGTGCGCGCACGTGGCAGCAGAGAAGTGATCACTTTTGCAGCATCCTTGTCATTGAAATCGCAAATCTTGCCCCTTCTCTACTAGAATTGCAAATCTCCCCTGACCGTGCTTTCGCGCTCCCCTACAACGGAAGGCGACCTCCAATGCTCGCTGGCCACGGCAGGCCACCTCCCGCGCCGCCTCTCGGTTCGGGCTAGCCCGTCGCTCCCGCGCTCACCGGCTATGGGAGTTCATGCTCCCACGTCGCTATGTTCACCCGCTCCTGCGCTCCTAGAGCGCGGTATGCTTGATTCCATGGTAGGTGAATGCAGGAGCTTGTTCAAAGGAGTGCTAGATTTGCAATTTCTATAAAGAGGAGATTAGAAAAGTGATCACTTCATCCCCGAGAAGTGAGAAGCTTTGTTTGATTGGCCCGCAATGTACTTTTCTATTATATTTATTTTTTTCAAAATTGTAAATTTAGTTTTCTTTCTCACCACTGAAGCAACGGTATATGATATTTATCACCTATCACATTTACACATCGTAGCACCTCACCAGCCTTAATAGGTAAAAAACTACCACATATCTCAAATAAGACCTTTCCTAAAGTTGGAAAGATGGCCGGCCTCCGCACCGTTTGAGCCGAGCCGGCGGCCCGGCTCGAGCCAGTCGGCCGGCTCGGCTCAAATTTTTTTTTGCGATTTAGTCCTTTTGTAAATTACGAATAGATCCTTCGCGATTTTTTGTGAGAGGAAAATTTTTTCCTTTAAATTCGCGTTCGGGTCTCTCGTGCGCTATTTTACGAAAAGGACCTCCCATTAAATTCAAATCGCGAACAAGCCCTTTTCTAATTTTTAAGGATAGTGGACAGGTCCAAAAATGTAACATTCAGGTCTTTGCTCTTTACGTCTAGATCCTTTCTCCATTTTTCTCAGGAAAAAATGTTTTTGTCACTAGAAATATATGTGCAGCTCTATCTCTAGACTTTTTCCCCACCTCGATTTCCCATCTCGATCTCTAATATTTTTTAAAGCATGTATTATTACTCCACGGACGCGTCGGTCTCTAATATTTTTTAAAACATGTATTATTACTCCGTGAACGCGTAGAGTGTTAATCTCGACAAAAGAAGGTTGTCATCTCTAATAATTTTTCGCCTTTTTCCCTTTAGACTTTTTCCCCACCTCGGTTTTCTAGCTCGGTCTCCAATATTTTCCAAATAATTCGTCGAAAGAGATATTTCTACTGACTCTATCCTCGACTTTTTCCCCGCTTCGCTCATTATTTCGACGATTTAAAAAATAAAACGCCGCCAAAAAAAGAAATCCTCTGAAAAAAATGACACGCACGGCGTGTTACGTATGAGTCTCTAATATTTTTAAAACATGTCCTTTCTCTGTTTTCCCAAAAAAGTCTTTGTCGCCGTAAATATTTGTGCAACTCTATCTCTAGACTTTTTTTCCATTTCGATTTCCATCTCGATCTCGATATTTTTTAAATCATGTATTATTACTCCATAACGCGTCGATCTCTAATATTTTTAAAACATGTATTATTACTCCGTGAACGCCGTAGAGTGTTAAGCTCGACAAAAGAAGGTTGTCATCTCTAATAATTTTTCACCCTTTTCCTCTAGACTTTTTTCCCTTGCGGTTTTCCAAATTTCGGCCTCTAATATTTTCCAAATAATTAAATCGAAAGAGATATTTCTACAACTCTATCTCTCTATTTTTTCCCCATTTCGACGATTTAAAAAATAAAACGCCGCCGAGAAAAAAAATAAAATTTTCCTACGGAAAAACGACACGCGCGGTGTGTTACGCCGCGAGTTTTTAATATTTTTAAAAGCATGTATTATTGCTCGGTGAACGTGTAGAGTATTAAACTCGACAAAAAAAAGTTTGACATCTCTAATAATTTTTCTCCTTTTTCTCTCTAGACTTTTTCCCTGCCGCTGTTTTCCAGCTCGGTCTCCAATATTTTCCAAATAATTCGTCGAAAGAGATATTTCTACAACTCTATCTCTTTATTTTTCCCCGTTTTGCTCATTATTTCGACGATTTAGAAAATTAAACGCCACCAAAAAAACATTTTTTCTTAAAAAAAACGACACGCGCGACGTGTTAAACACGTCGCAGAAAATAACACGTACCGCGAAGTAGCAGTTAGATATTGAGCGGCCGAGCAAGCTTTTCTTGGTAGCTTTAGAAGTAGCACATAATTAAGAGACTAATCATCGAGGACTTAATTAATTAATTAAGTGGTTCAATCGAGTAGGATTGTGCGACAAGGACTACTACATAGGAGGTTGAATCGGATAGCTTTGCTCGGTAGGATTTGCCCAGCTTTTGTTCCGTAGTACGTGCTGCTACTTTCGTAGGGTGAGAAGAGGATTAAATTTGTAATTTTATCTGAGAGGGTATATCCTGTGTAATCATTTATTATATGTGTAAACATGTAATCAAACGATCTGGAACATCTAACCTATATCCAACGCTGACTGCTGGCAGAGGGTGTTCAGCAAATTTCAGGAACAGGGAGAGAAAGAGATGGAGGGTGAGTGGGAGGGTTTAAACAAAAAAATAGCATGCAACGTTAGATATAGATTAAGTACTTCGGATCACTTGATTATATATTTACACACATGATATTTTCCCTTTATCTGGAATCTGGATCACGCAAGATTTGATAGGAAAAAAAAACAGTGCAACGGGCCCGATTCGTTGGAAGCCTTCCCCTTCCCAGTTTCCTCCACTCCCCCTTCGCCAACGGCAGCGGCCGGCGGGCCGGCGCCCTCTCCTCCTCCTCGCAGCCGCCGCCGGTCTCCACAAGGTGAGCGCCTCGGCCTCTCTCCTCGTATGGCAGTTCGTCGAACCTTCCCGTCGCGTTCGCTTGCTGGATTCGGATTCTTAGGGTTTGGTTCTCCTTTTTATTTGGACGGGTCTGATTCGGTTTCTATTTTAACGGTGCGCTTTTCCGATCTGGATTTCTAGGGTTTGGCTCGGGCCCCGGATGGTGGGGGTGGAGCCGCCCACGACGCCCGCGCCGACGCCGATCGCCGCGGCGGTTAGGATGGCGGCGCGCGTGGTGAGGCCGAGGAGGGTCTGCACTAGGCGCTCCTGGCCGCCCGGCTGCGGCCGATTGCCTGCTCCCCTGCCTGCCTCAGCAGCTGGTGGCGATGGAGAGAAGGGTGATACCCATGGCTCCGTCGAGAGCAGGGCGGAGGATGTGGCTGCCCCTGCTGTGCGCAGTGGCGCCCTCCCACATGCCCCGCCCGAGCCGGGGCCGGAGGGGGTGGAGGAGGAGAGGAGGGAGGGTGGAGGGGCACAATCACCTGTTTATGGGGGTGCGTGGTCAGCGGATGGTCTGGGAGAGAGCAGGGTCTTCGATGTGATGCCGCTGGCGTTTGCTGCTTCACGGCATTGTACTGTTGCTGCTGCTAATGGTTCTGTGGAGAACGACGGGGATGGGTTCGGTTCGTCGCTGATGGGGGTGAGGGGAGGCGACGGCAGTGGTGAATTGGTCGGGGAGGAGGATGTTACTGGTGATGGGGATGGCAGGGAGATGGGAAGCAGAGTGGGTGGTGGTGAATTAGAGAGAAAGGAGGATAGCCATGATGGGGGCAGAAAGAAGAGGTCGTTGATGTCTGTTGTGAATCTGCCACCCAAGAGGAGGGCGATCTCAGCCATACGGAGATCTCCACCCAGCTGTGGGAGGGCCACTGTTACTCTTGCTGGCAGCAGAGGTGAGGAGGAGTTGCTGTTAAAAGCCACACCTATCAGTGTTGCCAGTGGTGTTGCCTGTGTGGTGGAGGCCATGGCCACGGTTCTAGTTTCAGGCGGGGGTGCTTCTCCAGTGTTTGGCCTAAACGCTTCTAATGTGGAAGTGGAAGCCAAGAGAATGGAAGATGGAGCTAGCAAGGCACATAGTGGGATCCAAGAGTCTCAAGTCGCCAGTGATGATCTAGAGGATTTTGTAGAAGCCAGGCATGACAGTGCCCCCCCACGAAATGTTGTTACAAAAGCTTCACCTAGCCATCGTTTCAATGGCAGGATGAACGGGAAGAGATCACTGTATGAAGGGAAGCATGTAGCGCTATCGGTGGGCGATGGTAGGGTGAGAAGTAAATGCGAAGGCAGTTTGCGGGGGGAAAGTACTCTTAAGATTCCTGTGAGAGGTCATGTTGATGTGAAGACTAAGGGCATGACATTGGAGGGTGACAAGATGAATAAGGCACCGCTAGATAGCGTAGAGGCCACTGGAGAAGGCAAGATGAAAAGCAAGACTTTGAGCACTCAAAGAGGCGTGGTATGTTCAACTATTAATATGAAGCAAGACAAGGTTGCTCATAAGCTGAAGCCTGTTGGCATAGGCAAGGACACTTTGCATACGTCAGCTGAGGAATCTAAGTTCAGAAAACAAGTTGTGACAAATCAAACTGAAGAACACGATGATTTAGACCTTGTCACTGATAGGCTAATTGTACAAGCATTGATGGCTCCAGATAAATGCTCATGGACACAGGGAAGGAAGTCTATTGCTAGTGTTTCACAATCTCTTACTCATAGGAACAAGCTGAAGAAAAAATATGCTATTCCTAGGAAAGAATTTTCCCCAAAAGTGACCCCTTCTAAGTTGATCAGGCATGAGGCAATAAAGGACCATGAAGATCCTTACCCGGCAGATGATGGCAACTCTAAGGCACTAGTTGTGCATGAGGGAAAGAATGAATTGTGTGTCACCCTCCCTCCTTGTGCTCCTTCTGGGGACCAAGGTGCAGATGCTCGAAGCAAAGTTAGGAAGTTGCTCAAATTGTTCCATGGAATATGTCGGAGGCTTATGCAAGTTGAGGAAAAACATATACGTAGTGTTGGAAGGATTGACATTGAGGCTGTTAATGCTATAAAGAAATCAGCTGTATTTACTAAGCTCGGGCCTATTGTGGGCAATATTCCTGGTGTTGAAGTCGGTGATGAATTTCACTTTAGAGTTGAATTGTCAATTGTTGGGCTCCATCGCCCGTACCAAGCGGGTATTGACACTAGCAAGGTGAATGGTATTCCCATTGCAATAAGCATTGTTGCTTCCGGAGGTTATCCAGATGAATTGTCGAGCTCAGATGAATTAATATATACTGGCTCTGGAGGAAAGGCCATCGGCAAGAAGGAGGCGGAAGATCAAAAGCTTAAGCGTGGCAATCTTGCCTTGAAGAATTGCATCACAACCAAGACTCCAGTTCGAGTGATTCATGGGTTCAAGGGTCAAAGTAGAGGTGAAGTCGGTCATTCTAAATCCAAGCAAATCTCGACATTTACTTATGATGGGTTGTACATGGTAGTGGATTGTTGGCAAGAAGGCCCAAAGGGCTCGATGGTCTTCAAGTACAAGCTACAGAGGATCCCAGGTCAACCCGAATTAGCTTTACACATAGTAAAGGCAACAAGGAAGTCCAAAATCCGTGAAGGGCTTTGTTTGCCTGATATTTCTCAAGGAAGCGAGAGGATTCCCATATGTGTGATCAACACAATCGATGATATACATCCAGCGCCATTTAAGTATATCACGGAAGTCATGTATCCCAGTTCATATGTAAAAGAACTTCCAAAAGGCTGTGACTGCACGAATGGTTGCTCGGACACTAATAGATGTGCTTGTGCCGTGAAGAATGGAGGAGAAATCCCATTTAATTTCAATGGTGCAATTGTTCATGCGAAGCCTCTCATATATGAGTGTGGCCCATCATGCAGGTAGGGTTTGCAAAAGCTTCACCAAATTGAAATAACATAACCTAACTAGACAGGAATAACCATTTTTATAATTTAACTTTGTTTCATTTTTGAATCACCAATATAAAATCTGGGAAGGTTTCTTATATGCTGCTGAAATTTCTACGCAATGTCGTACTGAGGTTGATATGGTGGGTTTGTATCCAGATGTCAGCGAAAACACACAGCAGCAAAAAGAGTGTGGCATATAAAACTGAATTGTTCACCTGAAGTTAGTAGGTTTTGACAGGAAAAATATTCATTCACATTGGATAATTAGGTTAAACAGAATTCGGTTCTAAAACCAAGTGAGCTAACGAAATGCTAACCTCTACGTGCAGGTGCCCTCCAACATGCCACAATAGGGTGAGCCAGCATGGTGTCAAAATTCCGCTGGAAATATTCAAGACGGGAAATACTGGTTGGGGTGTAAGATCCCTCAGTTCTATCTCTTCAGGCAGTTTCGTATGTGAGTATGCAGGTGAGCTATTGCAAGACAAGGAAGCTGAACAGAGGCAGAATGACGAGTACCTGTTTGATATTGGTCATAACTATGATGATGAAGATCTTTGGAAGGGTCTTCCATCAATTATTCCAGGTTTAGAATCTTCGACCTCTGAGACAATGGATGGTGATGTTGGCTTTACAATAGATGCAGCAAAGTGTGGTAATATTGGAAGATTCATCAACCATAGCTGCTCGCCAAATCTGTATGCGCAGAACGTTCTCTGGGACCATGATGTCAAGAGGATGCCACACATTATGTTTTTCGCCGCCGAGAATATTCGGCCGCTGCAGGAGCTGACATACCATTATAATTATACAATAGGTGAAGTCCGCGACAATAACGGCGAGGAGAAGGTTAAACATTGCTTCTGTGGTTCATCCGAGTGCTGTGGCAGGCTTTACTAAGATATTGGTGACTGACGATAGTAATGCTCATATTTCAGTGAGTAAATTTCACAAAACTACAGGTTTCTGGTACAAACCATCACAAAACTAAAGGTTTCTTAAACAAACCATCACAAAACTATAGGCTTTAACTTATATTTCACAAATTTGCAGATTTTAGTTGGACTTGCATCACAAAACTACATGTTTTAGTATTGACCGTTTCTTGTAACGGTTTGAAAATGTGGACTCACATGTCAACCTCCCACCCGAGTGAAACGGGAAATAAGGGTACGTAAGACTGCTATGTGGCCCCACACTGTCAGACCTGTTACAAGGAATGGTAAAGTCTAAAACATATAGTGTTGTGATATAAGTTTTAAAATATATAGTTTTGTGAAATAGGAGCTAAAACATGAAGTTTATTGATAGTTTGTAATAAAAATGTGTAGTTTTTTTTAAATTTACACTATTTCAGTGGACAGCAGTTCTGCAATGCCATTGCTCCTCCGTTTTACTTTTCGATTCATCTTGCACTCGTCAATGACATGTAATGTCCGTTCTTTTTTTGTCTTTTCGATTCATCTTGCACTCGTCAATGACATGTAATGTCCGTTCTTTTTTTGTTTGTGTGTTGCTTCATAGTTAAAATATTACTGCATTTTTTAGAGCATATGAGCTGCATTAGCTCACTCTTTCTTTTTGTAAGAATTTGAACGACTAATGGGAAAGCATCACGGCCCGTTGTACTGGGTTTAACACGAGGTTTTCAAGCAACTCCTGTGACAGAATTTTGCAGAGTCAAGCTTGTCGGTGCTGCACATTCACCTGCTGAAATCTTCACATGAATCTTGAGGAGTGGAAGGTGCGAATGCACAGATGCAAGTGATGGGCGGTATTAGCTGGCAGTAGCATTGGACCTTTTTTGTAGAATAAGTTGTCCATTGAACTAACAGGACTAAAAACATGGTGTCAGCTATGTCTATATGCACAATGTTGCCACCAGTATAGTCCTGATTTTTGCAAACTGTGGATGCATGATATGGCCGAAGTATCAGGATCGCCTGCAACAATGGATAGGAGCCTGTATAGTCTTCCTTCACTAAATACGGTGCCTGGATGTACTACTGGAGGAACTATTGTGAGCCATTGGAATGCTTGTGCAGGGGGCTGCAGCTGCCATATCATAGCCCTGTGGTAGAGATCACGACGTTGTTGCGATTGAGGCTGTACGATCAAAGCTGCAATTTCCTTCTTTGAGAAGATATACACAACACCATTTTCCTACCATGTCATTTGCTCTAAGGGTGTGTTTGGTTGGTGGGATGAGGTTGAATAGGATGAGATGTTTTGTACTATGTGGTTCTATTGTTTTGGGTGAATAGACTGGATCAGCATCTATAGTGAATATTCCTTAAATCTGTATCACACTATTTAGGATCGGATGGTTTCATTTAAACAATCAAACACATAGATAATATTTTTTGAACTATTTCATATATATACCATTTGGTACAAGTAACCAAGTACACCAAGGTGCAGACGGTGGATAAGTATCTCAAGGGCCAGCCCGTGGCCGCCAGTGGAAGCACCTCTACCTCCTCCACGCCGCCGACAGCGCCTCGACACCACTCCGATTGATTCTCTTTGCTCAAGTATTAGCCATCTTAGTTTGTTTTGCACCCTTGCTCCATCCATCGCGTCACTGAGCGGCTGTGCTCCCTGTGAAGTGGCTGGCAGAGTGGCAGAGGCAGGCAAGGCTGTTCTCCCACCCACCATGTGTGATTAGTCCTGTCGAGAACGGAGTTCACTTGGTTTCGTCCAGGAGTGTGTTGATTGAGCTGGCGGTGTTGACGCTGGGATGTGTTTTCGAGCTGTTGTGCACGATTTGGCATCCGAATCATCGATTATTCCTTTTATGTGAAAGGGGTTAGGGTAATGGATAGGAGGCTGTGGTAGCCTTGCGTCCGTATTCCATTGGATAGCATGGTTTATTTGCCGTGGACTCATGTATTTGTGTATATTAGGGACCTAGGGTATTAGATTTCATTTAACATATGTAGGGTGTGTTTGCAGTGCTTTTAAGTTAACTTTATCAAGTACCAACAGTTGTGAATTTAGTGTTGCGATAGTTTACTCTCCCTCTGTTGATGATGCTTGCTCAGATCTCATAGTGGCTCTTCGGTCTGTTTGAGCTAGTGTTCACAAATTGTTGCTTGTTGTTTATTTTCAGGCTGGGAATACAGTTGCGATCAAGAAAATTCAGCTAGGGAAGTATAAGGAAGGTGTGAACTTCACAATATTGAGGGAAATCAAACTACTTAAGGAGCTGAAAGATCCTAATATTATAGAGCTAATTGATGCTTTCCCTTACAAGATGAAATAAGGGCCTAATGGCCAAGGTTTTGTCCGCAATATTCCGTACCCTCTCCTCCGCCGTGGGAGTCGCGTCCGAATATTGTGGACACCCATCGCTATGCGTGAATCGGCAAATGGCATCTCCATTCCCGTTCGCCCGATTGCTCTGTGTGCCATTCTCCTCAATGATGACCACTTCCTATAGGCATTCCAAAGGGAAGTGCAATGTCTTGTGCTATGTTGGACCAAGTCAATGAGATTGGCCGCCCAACTCGTGGTTGAGCGGGATCCGAAGTTATTCGTTGCCCAAGACATCGGTCCTTAAATGCCAAAGACTCACCAAATGACACACCACAATCCATTGGTACCAACTGTACCACCACCACATCACATCCATTGGCCGTCATCGGTTGGGGATTGGACAAGCATCCACCTTCCGTGGTCCGCCTAATCTTGTCCCGTCTGCATCAGTAGCAATTTTATAAAACCAAAAAATCACCCATGCCAATCCTTCTGAGATTAAGCATTTGTCTAAAAGTATTAATTGTATGATTGGCTACAACTACGAGGGTTCAATATTTTATAACCTAGGGTTACAAAGGAATTTAAGACATCACAACAGGTTAGTCATTGGGTTGTGTCTAATCATGTCATTCGAAACTACCACATTTTCTAGTTTCGTAAAGTATGAAGATAATGCAATACGAAAATATATACATATTATTGTAACAGAACTGGGTTCAACATGTTCAAGGAGTGTGGCTTGCCTTGCGGATTCGAGGGTTCGCCTAAATAGAAAGTGTTGATGTCGTGTCTGACTTCGAACGGCTCTTGCTCCTGACGTTGTTCCGAGAACTGCTCCGGCTCCAAGTACTGTTCCTGCTCCGAGATTCGTGCCGACGGTTGCTTCGACGTCGAATCTAATGCGAGAAAACGCAAACAATAAACAAACGAACAAATAAAAACAAAGAAAGAAAATTGGAAAAAGAATCAGGGAGAAAATGGCCGGAACAGGGTTCAAGGGTATTTTGGGAATTTTCTGGACTTGATATGGCGGAACGGAGATCATTTTTGGATTCAGTGGTTCGAAACGGTCAAGAATATGTATTTTTGGCATTTTTGGAATTTTGGGAATTTTTGGGGAATTTTCTAGAAATTTCTTGGATTTAAAATGGTTTTTCGGATTTTATATAAATTAAAATCCGAAAAGAAATTGAAAGAACTCTTGTGCATTAAATTGCACAGAGGTTATGATTCGGCCTGCTGCAAGCGAAGCAAATGGGTCTGGCCCATCGGTCATGCCGGCGGCCGACAAGGGCCCGAGGCAGCCTTGAGGAGAAAGGGACAGAGTGGTGGCCCGTCGTCGAGAGAGACGGAGGAGGGCTGGGCGGGGCCAGTGTCGGTGAGACAGGCGAGGACCGCTGGTGGGGTCCGGTTAGCGGCGAGAGCGGCGAAGCGGAGCGTCTGACACGGACGCGAGAAGAGAGAAGGCGATCCGTGAAATAAGCGACGGAGCTCGGAAGAATTAGAGAAACTGAGAGAGGAGGTTGCAGCGGACTCAGCGGTGGCCTGAGTTGGTGAAAGAGAAAGCGTGGCGTGGCGTGAGCTCAACCGGAGATGGGGAAGAAGCTTTGGGCGGCGTGGATGAGCGGCCGGAGGTGAAATGGATGGGCGGAGGGGAATAGGGAGTGTTGCGAGCTCTGGGAAGCGAAAATGGTGGCTCGATGGGGTTTTATAGCGGGAGAGAGAGAGAGGTGTCTTGTGAGGGAGAGAGAAAGGAGGAACACTGCAAGGGCGCGAGGGGACCTGAGCCAGGAGGCAAGGCCAAGTGAGGGAAGGGGTAGGGCGGCGGCAGAGGTCGGCGAGGCGCAGAGGAGATCGGAGCGAAGGCGCCGAGCTGGGTCCGTCTTAAGGGAGAAGAAGGAAAAGAAGATGGTCGTCGCGTGGCCAGCCAAGGAGAAAAATTTCGAGCCTTTGCAAAATGTTGGGCGGAGGAAAAGGAAGGAAATGGGTAGGAGGAAATGAGCTGGCCGAAAATGGAAATGGCCGACAAAAGGAAATGGCCTAAAACGGCAAGAATTCCCAAAAGGGCAAGGATGGTCAAATATGGCTCAAATAAATTCAATTAAATCCGAGAAAATCCAGATAAAATCCAAATAAATAAATAGGACAAAGTTTTGAAATTTTTGGGTTATTTCAATCTACCCCCCTTAAAATAAATCTCGTCCCCGAGATTTACTCCTCAGGGGAACAGGTTGGGAAATTCTGCTGCAATTCCGATTCCTTTTTCCGGTGGGTTTTTCAATAATGAAATTCTTCCACAATTCTCGGCATGCTCTGTCATTCCTGTTTCTGTGTTGACTTTCAGTTGACTTGATGATCCGGATGTGCTCACTGTAATGGGGTAGCTTTATTCTGCCAATTAATTCCTCTTAAGCTGTTCTTAGTCATTGGTTGATGAAAGTATTTCTTGAATTGGGGTACTTGGATGTAAATGTTTCTTGACTCTGAGTTCCTGTGCCCTGGTTTAAAGAGTGTAACTCTGTCTTTACTTGAATAGTTGTTATTTTTCTGTTTGTTGTCTGCATGAATGTTCTGTGGCTCTAGGGTAGCTTCTGGGTACTTTCCACTGACTTTCACATGAGTTTCTGTATTGCGAATATCTGGGGCTTGAATAACCGCCTTCCTCTTATCCAATTTAATGGAATTCTACAACTTCTAGGAGGGCTTCAAAAAAAAGGGTGATGCTCTTGATGATCTCCTGAGCTCATTTTCCGATATCCGATGGGCATCTTCTGTTTAGCTGTCAGCCTGTGGGTGGTAGGTTTTATTAAATGTTGATCCTGTCCTCTTTGCTCTAGGTGAACTTCTCCAAAATTTTGGTCGTAGAGTGGGTCTCTGGTTCTGACACTACTTCTTTCGGAATTTCTCTCCAATCTTACGATAAATATCTTCCTGAACTTCATTTCTGCTGTAAGCTTGTCTAATTGCAATGGGGTGGTTTACCTTGGTCAACCTGTCAACTGTCATCCAATAATATTGAATCCCTGTTGAGTCCTCGAACATCCTTGTGAAGAAATCCATTCTGACCTCATCCCATTTCCTGTCTTGGGAAGGAGAGCTGCGGGAGACTAGTAGTCTTCTGAGGGTCAATCTTAACTTTCTGACACATATCACCGTATGAGACATTCTCGGCTGCTTTCTTTGTCAAAATCAATCCTCTTATATTTTTATTTTTACATATATAGTTATAGGGCCACAATATCCCTTGCTTTATTTGGCGAAAGCTCTTGAGAGGTTGGCATCCGTCATTCTCTTCCTATACTGTTGAATGTCCTGGTCTTCCTGTTGGGCTGTTTTTGATTCTGATCCAATGGATTTTGGTGGGGATTCCAACTGAGTGCACGAATCTGTCATCACTTGTAGGTTGGGACTTCCCTCTTTTTTTCTTTTTTTCGACTGGCTCCTCAGTGTGAGTTAAGTCACTTTCTCGTTAATTTGTCTGGTCATTCTGGAATGATTAAAATCTTGAATATTTCTGAGGTGAGAGTGCCACTGCATTCACTTTTCACTCACTTGGGCTGGTCTGCACAGTTACTTGTCATCCTTGGTCACTCACAAGGGTGATTCTTTTGACAATTCAATATTGCCTTATGTTGGCATAGTGAATCCCTTCTTAGTACGACATCCAGTCCTTTCATTATTTTTAACATCAGCAAACTGGTTTTGATCTTAATTCCTTGAAGGGTCAATTACAGATCTTTACACTTGTACCGAGTTGCTAACAAAGCCTTCAGAGGTTTCGAGGCGTAAAAGAGGCGGCAATAGCAAGGTATCTAACCATTCTTTCAAAATCCGATAAAACAAAAGCAGGGGCACCCTTGACTAAAAACTACACTGGCTGCGACTGAGCTTGGAGCTCCCTGTTGACGTCATCTGCGGTCTCCACGCCTTCTTTGGCGGACGGTGATTTATCCGTTGTTTCGGGCATTGGGGCTTAGTTGGGTTTTGATGGGTATCTTCCTTTTAGCGATCCTCGCCGCTTTTTGGCTACCGATGCGACGACTTTGTCGAAATTTGTTGGATTAGATTTGGAAACTTGAGCCTTGGCCACCTCAGAGGGTAAATGCTTCTTAGGGCAGTGATGTCGGATATATCCTGTCTGTCCGCAGTGAAAACAGTTGGCGGTCTTGTGGGGGCAATCATTAGTATAATGATTTTCTTTGCAATTGAGGCACTTCACGGTCCTGAGTTGAGGCAAAGCAGGTATCGGTCTCTGTTCTTCCACAGCCTGTCTTTCATCTTGGCAGTTGAGGGTAAGCTCTGGCATCTGTGTCTTTAGCAGCCTTGGGTTCTGCATCTTTAGTTGCGGTGCCTTTCTTTTCCGAGTGCTTTCCAAGTCGTTCCGGGTTTCCTCGGTGATTATTAACTTGTCTACCATCGTTGTCAAGTCCTCGAAATCAAGCGCTGCAACATGGAATTTCAGACTTTTCTCGTAGTCCTTCGTAGAATCTCTCCATCTTTTGGCTTCGTGATCCACTTCTTGAGGGCATATCGTGCTAGTTGATTGAATTGGTGAAAGTATTCCAAGACTGATCTCTCACCTTGGTGGAGAGTCAAAAATTCTCTCTTTTTAGCTGCCATTAAGCCCGCAGGGATGTGGGCTTTTCTGAAGGCTTCCTCAAATTCTTCCCACGTGGTTTCTTGTCCGGACTTCTGTGCCTGGAAGTTCATCCACCAAGCGGCGGCTGGTCCTTGTAGCTGGTGCGAAGCATACAATACTCGTTCTCTATCTGAGCACTGAGCGGTGCCAAGTTTCCATTGAATGCCATTGATCCAATCATCTGCTGCGAGTGGGTCTGATGCACTTGAAAAGATGGGTGGTCTTGTTTTCTGGAAATCAGACCATTTTGATATTCCAACATTCCCATCTGGCGCACAGTGATCATTGTGATGGTGTCCGGGTGGTCTAGCGGCGAGCTGATCTAACATCCTCTCCAGTAGTTGTGTTTGGCGCATCTCTGCCTGATGCCTGTTCCTTTCCATCATGGCTAGCACTCGGGCTAAGTTGGTCGGATTTTCTGTTGATTCTGCTTCCTCACTGAGGTGCTGGTGTGGTCCGACTCCCACCATTTGGCTGGATCTTATTCTTTTTCGGTGCTGCAGCAGGTTTTGGGCAAGCAGAAGGTAAGTAAGATTCAGAGTATGGGGTAAGAGTGGAATGAATAGGTAAGGGGCTTAGACGAAAGGAAGGAGCTTTTGAGTTTGGTGGGTTTATACAGATATTTAGGACAACACAAAATAACGGAGATTGGGGAACTTAGTTTTATAGATTATGGAATCACACCCGGTACCATCTTAAGGTCCAGTACGACCCATGTTACACTACCAAAAGACCTATTACGACAAAAGGGGTAAGATCTAAGGCTAACGATCTACTACGGCGGAAACTCCTTGCTGCCGACGAGCTGGGTCAGGTCTACCACCTAAAAGCAACTATCGAGACTTTCTAGGGATGAGGAAAACCTATGCGTCATCTGCTAACATGAAAATTTTGAAGTCGGTTGAGAATAGAAAACCTTAAATCACTTTTTGGAAACAGAGATTTAGGTAAGGTAGAAGGAGGTGAGAAGAAGAGAAAGGTAGCAAATATGCTTATATATTTTTGTAATCGATTTTGCTTTAAGTTTAAATAGTCTTTTTGAAAAACAATTCCTAAGCCACCTTAAGGTCTTGATCTATTGGTCAAGTCAAGCTCTGATACCACTTGTGACGGACCGCCCTTTTCAGGGGGTGCGCATAAATACCTTCGCAGCTACCCAGGATTTTAGCTGCAGGTAACCAAGTGTACATTGCTTGATAAAAGCGCAAATGCGAACATTTTATAGATGAAATAAGGGCCTAATGGCCAAGGTTTTACAAAGGTGCGGCTAGCACTGAATACATTACAGAACACCCACAGAAACGCTGAGCAGATAGATCAAGGCCTCCAACACAAAATAGCATCGTCATCTACGGTCTTGGAGCTCGTCATCCTCACATGAAATCTATGGAGGATTGGGAGCAAGGGTGAGTACACAACCGTACTCAACAAACCACACGAAAAAATCAATATTACATGCAGGATAAACAAAGGTAGGCATGTGTTTTAAGTATTGTGGATGCAAGTTGGAATCATCCATTTTCACTTTACATTTGAAACACAAACCATAAATAGTAATATATAAATCATGGGGGTCATTTGCAAAGTTCACATCCTCGATGTGTTTTAATTATAAAAGCTACTGGGCGCCATACAGAATCACCCTAGATTAACTCGGCTTCATTAACAGGAAGCACGGCGATTCGAATACCATTGATATCACTCGCAGAGGTGCTCACTTTACCCACAAGATATCATCTACCGTTAGTGCCAAGCGCCAACAAACATGCAACTTTAATGCATGCGTCGGCCGGATAATCATAGCATTTCGTTGAACTTCCTTCTTTAGCTCCTACCCAAGAGGGCTATCCAAGGTCCGCAATATTCCGCACCCCTCCGCCGTCGTGGGAGTCGCGGTCCGAATATTGTGGACACCCTTTATGCGTGAATCGGCAAATGGCATCTCCATTCCTGCTCGCCCGATTGCTCAGGTGCCATTCTCCTCAATGATGACCACTTCCTATAGGCATTCCAAAGGGAAGTGCAATGTATCGTGCTATGTTGGACCAAGTCAATGAGATTGGCCTACCAACTCGTGGTTGAGCGGGATCTGAAGTTATTTACGTTGCCCAAGACATCGGTCCTTAAATGCCAAAGACTCACCAAATGACACACCACAATCCATTGGTACCAACTGCATTCACCACCACATCACATCCATTGGCCGTCATCGGTTGGGGATTGGACCGGCATCCACCTTCCGTGGTCCGCCCAATGCTGTCCCCCGTACCGTAGCAATTTTATAAAAACCAAAAAAATCACCCATGCCAATCCTTCTGAGATTAAGCATTTGTCTAAAAGTATTAATTGTATGATTGGCTACAACTACGAGGGTTCAATATTTTATAACCTAGGGTTACAAAGGAATTTAAGACATCACAACAGGTTAGTCATTGGGTTGTGTCTAATCATGTCATTCGAAACTACCACATTTTCTAGTTTCAGTAAAGTATGAAGATAATGCAATACTAAAATATATACATATTATTGTAATGTAACTGGGTTCAACATGTTCAAGGAGTGTGGCTTGCCTTATGGATTCGAGGGTTCGCCTAAATAGAAAGTGTTGATGTCGGTTCCGACTTGAACGGCTCTTGCTCTGATTTATTCCGAGAAGCGCCCGGCTCCAAGTATCGTTTCTGCCCGAGATTCGGTGACGGCTTGCTTGACGTCGAATCTAATGCGAGAAAACGCAAACAATAAACAAACGAACAAATAAAAACAAAGAAAGAAAATTGGAAAAAGAATCGGGAGAAAATGGCCTTAACAGGTTCAAGGGTATTTTGGGAATTTTCTCGACTTGATATGGCGAACGGAGATCATTTTTGGATTCAAAGTGGTTCAAACGGTCAAGAATATGTATTTTTGGCATTTTTGGAATTTTGGGAATTTTTGGGGAATTTTCTAGAAATTTCTTGGATTTAAAATGGTTTTCGGATTTTATATAAATTAAAATCCGTAAACTTGCACCTTGTATTTGAGTTCATGGAGACTGACTTGGAAGCCGTCATTCGAGATAGGAACATTGTATTATCTCCGGCTGACACAAAGTCTTAGATGATGTTGATATGCACTGCGTTTGAGCCATGTTGATATTGCTGGTTCGAGACAGGAACAATATATGCACTGCGTTTGAGCCATGTTGATATTGCTGGTTTTGATGCCTTTGATTTTCCGTTTATCCATAAAACATGACACATGCTTCAATATTTGTTGATTTTCAGCTTACAGTTTTGTTTACTGCATCGTGAATTCGTGATTACTTTCTATTTTATTTCTTTCACTAGAGTTGTATTATTTTGATGCTGGTGGGTACTTGAATTTCCCCACATATAGGTCTTTGCATGATGGTACCGAGCGCCAGAATTATTGTTCGGCACAAAGCAGTAGAGATCTGTGGTGGATATTTGGCTACTGGTTATATTTTTGCTGCACAGCTTCTTAGGCGACCCTTTTAAAGAAAGCAATATTTGCTGAACATTACTATATGAGCTTGCAGAGCGAAATAATAGCTAAAAATGTAATAGGTCTGGTTAAACTAAGGTTGTTTCTTTTACTTCCATTCATTCATTATCATCCAATGCTATGTTTGATTTACCTCATATTGTCCCTATGTCTTTAGGGTATGGACTGTTAGCTATGAATTACTGTGAGCTTGTGATATTTTGATGACTGTTTCTGTTACATCTTTTTAGGATGTATAAACTACAATGTATAATTCTCAACTTATTTTACTGTCAGTCATCCCTACTTTTCTAATTTGATATGTGAACTGTGTCATTTGATCATATAATGCAATTGTCAGTGATGCTACAATCAAATGGAATTGGGACATTCCTTTCAACATCCATTTTGCCTCTTTCTGAAGAGCTCAATAGCTGTTAGTTTCAAATTTTAAATTCCTATATTTAAAAATAGCCGTTTGAATTTTAAATTCTTGTTAGAATAAATTTTAAATTTCCATATTTAAAAATAGCCGTTCGAATTTTAAATTCTCGTTATAATAAATTTCAAATTTTAATTTCTATATTTAAAAATAGCTATTTGAATTTCCCAAAAAAAAAACACTGCTTATATGGCGGTTATGAAATATCATTATAATATAAGAGGAGAAAATAGAGAGTGTGATTTAAGGAATACTGTTGGAGAGGGAAGAAATATAGGGAATAGAGTTTTTTAAAGAATTTTGTATATGAGAATATAGGAATTTAGATTTAAGAAATGCTATTAGAGTTGCTCTAAGATACCGCATCAGCTCCATTTCCCAACCATGTCATTTTACTTTTGATGTAACGTTTATAAACAAGTAAGAATTCCCCTAACTAATTAAAATCCAAGGTGCAACGCAAAACCACAGACGAGCTCTCTCGTCTTGAAAACGCGAGTTAGACCATCCAGGGTTGGCCAAAACTTTGTGGTTATTGTACAGGCTCAGGCCGTATTTTGAACACACGAATTTTAAACAAATTTCATACAAACAGTTGAATTCCCACGAAAAAACAAGAAAAAAAAATCCGGCATTCCCAAAGGACCCCACCCGGTAGTCATATCTTCTCGGCTTCATCGTCTACCTCCCTCCCCAAGCTCCTCTGCTCTCCTCTAATGGCTCTGCTCTTCCCACTCCCCGCCCTCTCCCCCAAACCCCCCTTCCCCTCCGCTCTCCGATCAACGAGACCGCGGCGCGGCACCTGTATCGGCAGCAGCGTCTCCTCCCCTCTTCCTCGTCGCGCCTCTCCTTCCCCATCGACCTCGTCGCCGGACAAGACGCCGGCGCTCGACCTCACGGATAGGAGGAGGAAGAAGAAGAGGGCCCTGAAGCCGAGCTTCGAGGAGCAGTCCCTCCGCCGCTGGTCCGCGCGAGCGCCCTCCCAGCGCGCCTCCTTCCCCTGGCAGCAGCAGCAGCATCACCAAGAAAGCGAAGGTACGAACGACCAAGAACCCAATAGAGCCGGCAGCGCCACATTGCGGTCCATCGTGGAGTACTTTAACTACGACTCCTCGGATGGCGTTGGCGGTGTGGGTGTCCGAGACGACGGAGCAGCAGGCGAGGATGGTGTGGTCCACGGCGAAGGGGCCCAGGACCGGGACGAAGGGTCTCGTTCCCAGCCGAGTTATCTTCTTGGGAGCCGGCCGGTCTCCGCGCCGTGGATGCACGGGGAAGAAGAGTCCACCATGGACCGGTGGGTTTCTGTTCCTGTGGGTAGAGGCGAGGAAGGAGCTGACAGGGATGGTGTTTTTGATGATGAGCTGGAGTCGGTGGATGGAGATGAGGAATGGGTGGACAATGGTGAGGTGCTCCAAGAGGAGCCCCTAAATGGGAGCTCTCAGGGGGAATTGTATAAGGATTGTGCCGCACCGACCGCAGATTCTTCTTTTGGGAAGGATTTGGTGATGGACAGAGGTTCTATAGGCGGTGAATTTGATAGAAGTATAAGATGGAGCAGCGTAAGCACAATTATTAATACATTGAGAAATTCGATGGAGGAAAGTAGTCAAAATGTTGCCATTGAGCGGTCTGAGATGGAGGATTTTGTCCAGAAGCTGGGACCTGTGCTCCTTCCATGGGAGAGGGAGGAGGACTATGGTGACAGGCCTGGGAAGCGCAGCAACACAGAGCTGGCAGAAAGGACTATCCCAGAGCCTGAGCTGCGGAGGCTTAGAGATGCCGCACTGAGGATGAAGGAGAGGATGAGGATTGGTTCAGGAGGGGTAACTCAGGCAATTGTGGAGAGTATCCACAGGAAATGGAGGGTGGATGAGGTGGTCAAGTTGAGGTTTGAAGGCCCTCCGAGCCTGAACATGAAGAGAACTCATGAGATACTAGAGGTACCTATTCCTATGGCTCATGTTTTATTCATTAGCAATTTTTTCAACTGAAATCTGATAGGCTTTTGTGATCTTGCTTTTGTCAATCAGGACAGGACTGGAGGCATTGTGATATGGAGGTCAGGAAGATCAGTTGTTTTATATAGGGGAATGAACTACAACCTTCAATGTGTGCAGTCATATGCCAAAATAATGGAGGTTGATTCTAATAAAAAAGCTAGTGATGCTGATAGTGTTGTACCCAGCCGTGTAGAGCATAACATGCAAAAGTCAAGTGCAGACAGTGTGAATAGCTCGACGTCTACCGTAAATTCCTTGGTACAAGCTACAGAAACATTTGATATTGATAGCTTCTTGGATCAGTTGGGACCACGGTATAAGGATTGGTCTGGTCGCAACCCAATTCCTGTGGATGCTGACTTGCTTCCTGGTGTAGTTCCTGGCTACAAGCCGCCATTTAGACTACTTCCTTACAAGATTAAAAGTAGTCTGAGAAATAAGGAAATGACGGCTCTGCGTAGACTTGCAAGGCAAACTGCTCCTCATTTCGCTCTAGGTACTGGAGTTTGGTTTAATGTTGCTTGCTTCTACCAATGCTCAATCTTCGATGAATTTTCACACTTCATATGTACTTATTTGTGGATAGGTAGAAACAGGGAACACCAAGGCATAGCTACTGCTATTGTTAAATTATGGGAGAAAAGTGCTATTGCAAAGATTGCCATCAAGAGGGGAGTTCCAAACACATGCAATGACAGAATGGCAGAAGAAATCAAGGTAAAGCAGTATAAAATTCAAGATAATTATTCCACTTATCTGAGTGCCTAGTTGCATTCTTATCTGTACTTAATCTGATGTCTGTAGTCTGTACTCAATTAAGTATGAGGTGAACCTTGCTTAAAATCACATGAGATTGCTTCATAAGTAGCTATTCTGCTTTTGTCCTACTGTCTTAGTAGGATGCACCATGCTGGCCATTACGTCCTAGGACTTGGTTGTTAATTCATTTGCTTAATTCACACTGTTTGATGAACCCTTTAAAAATCAACTGCTGAGAAGAAGTGCGCCACAATCTAGCAAAGAACACCACAGGGGGTCTATTAATGGATTTTGCTGTTTTTCCTTTGCCATTCCGTAGTATTTTTTCTCGTCCTCTGATAGTTCTTCTGAGATATTGAATGCTTGTTTGGTTCATTGGCATGCATGTCTGATGATTAAGTTTGACATATGATCATTGTGTTCTTGCTGCACATTGCAGCCTATGCATGTTTTGAGTCTGTGTAACAAAACACTTGCAGAAATTGACAGGAGGAGTGCTTCTATCGAGGAACAAGGAGTATATTGTTTTCCACAGGGGCAATGATTTCATAACACCTAAAGTAAGGCAGGTCTTGGTGGAGAAGCAAGAGCAAGCAATTACTCGGCAGGATGAGGAAGAGCTGGCTCGGCTTAAAGCATCAGCCTCGATTACTGCTATCCCTAGAGCATTAAAGAATCCTCTAGTTGCTGGCACACTTGCAGAAACTACAGAAGCAAAATCTCGATGGGGAGATTCACTTAATGATGAGCAGAGGACAAAGGAGATGAATCGCATGGCTCTGGCAAAACATACCTCTCTTTTGAGGAACTTGAAGAGAAAACTGATTTTGGTATGTTTCCTCAAAATACATATATAGAAACAAAGTTAAAATTTTTCAGTTTTAATCATTCATTTCCATGGTAGGATTATACTTTGTTTTCTTTGATTCTTAGACAAAGATGTCGTTGCAGTCTATGTGTATATTATATATATTCTGTACTTCCAGGCAAAAGCAAAAGTCGCAAAAGCAGAGAAGGTTTTGGCTAAAGTTCAGGAATTTCTGTCTCCAGCGGAGCTTCCAACTGATTTGGAAGTCATTACAGACGAGGAGCGCTTCTTATTTCGCAGAATTGGGCTGAAAATGAGGGCCTTTTTAATGCTTGGTACAACCGACACTTCACTCAACAGTTGCAATATAGGATGCATGTGATGAACATATTATGACTTGACTCTATGTACTAAAATTTCTCAGGTAGACGAGAAGTTTTTGATGGAACTGTACAAAACATGCACTTTCATTGGAAGCATCGGGAATTGGTCAAAATTGTTGTAAAGGGGAAGAGCTTTGCACAAGTAAAACATATCGCAATCTCTCTAGAAGCTGAGAGTGGTGGTGTCCTTATTTCAGTTGACAAGACAACTAAAGGATATGCAATAATTTTCTACCGGGGTAAAAACTACAAACGTCCCCAAATTTTGAAGCCTCGAAAGCTATTGACAAGGAGGCAAGCACTGGCACGGTCTATAGAGCTCCAAAGGCGGGAGGTAACTTAAGCACAAACTCTGATCTTCCCTCTTTTTATTTCATAAGTTGTAGCTATTTTATCTATTGTATGGGCAAAATTTTCAGGCGTTAAATCATCATATCTCAAGTCTGCGAGACAAGATCTGGAAGTTGAAAACGCAACTTGTAAGGCATTTATATCAGAGGTTTCTAGGATTTTAAATTTACATGTACTTCCTTGTTGACTCTTCTTGTTGATGCACTTTGCCTACGTCATCAGGTGCAGATGAAGGTTGCTTGGGAAAAACAGGACGTGGAGTCACTTCAAATAGCCGAGGATGATTTGTCTTCAGATGATGATAATATAGAGGTAGGGCATACATAAAACCTGGCAAGGTTTGCAAAATACTCAATTGCAAAAACGCTCCTGCAAGTCAGAGCGATTACTTGCAATTATAATTTAGAGGTGGCTGGGACATTGCACTTGCCCTCGCCACCTTCTATTATATTAGACTCGTGGCCATAGATAGTTTGCTTTGGGAAAACCCAGGGCACTACCAGAGGTTGATAGGTAGCTTCTGCTGTTGTAGGATGAAGGGGAGGAGGCTTACCTGCAAACTTACAGCAGCGACGATGAAGAGGATGCTGACGATGATTCCAACGAATATCTCTGAGTTGGTGCAGTTTTAACCGATGAAACTCCACTCCACTGTTCTTGCCTCGCATAATCGCATGCTCAGAACAAGGCAAAGTCCAGGGGTAAGGCAATGCATGCCATGGGGTGTGAGTTCTGCACCGCTACAGCACAGTAATAGCATGCAGTCCTGAACTCAGGGGTTGTACATCTGTGACTCACCTAAGGCTTACCAACACAGGCTGGCATGCGACACCATTCGGGATATGGGGAGTTGCGACGAGGCTGCAACTTCAGTGGCATCATTTGTATTTGCTGCCCTCATAATGTGTTTGCCGCGGTCACTCAAGAAGGTTTCCCTGAATATGTCCAGGCTGCGTCTTCCTGGAACTCTGAAAGAAAGGTTGCAAGTGAGTGTCAAACCAGGATCATGTGAATTCCTCTTGCAGCTGTTGCAAAATACTGTAGGTGATGTCTGAACATATTATTCTGACTCTATAGATGTCTTTGGGCATGTCTGGGACACACGAATTTCACATAAATTTTGCAGTAGATTATGAATTTTATGGGAATCTTGCAAAAAAATTTACGCGTTCCAAACGAGTCTTATTCTGACAACAGTCGCGTGATCTGATGGTACAACGCACACTTTTTAGCCCAAGCCCATATTTAACATTGGGCCGGGTTAACCATTTCTGGCCCGAGCTCAATAAAATTCCTCTTTCGTAGCGTCCTCGCTCTCTGCTTCCCTGGGTTGGTCTCTCCTCTTGTCTCCATTTCGAACTCTCCAATTCCCCGCTCCACCGCGAGCTATCCAATGGAGGCGGAGCCACGGCGGTGGGCGGCGACGTACACGAAGCACGTGAAGCAGAAGCGCAAGGCTTACCACGACGGCGCCCTCCTCCTCCACCCGGCCTCCGGCCGCCTTGTCCTCCTCGACGACGCCGGCGACACCATCGACTACAGGTTCCTCCGCTCCGGCGAGGCCGTCTGCGCCGGAGCCTCGCTCGCGTTCGACTCCCATCTCATCGACGTCGGCGAGCCCCAGACCTCGTCCGCCCCCGCCGCCGCTTCCAGAACCGCCCACCGAGGCGTCGCCGGGGCACGTCCGAGCGCGGTGAACCCGCGCCCTCCCCGTGCGTTCGTGAACCCTCCGAAGAGCTGCGGAGGCAGTGGCGGTAATGCTGAAGCCGCGGGTTTCGGCGACGCAGAGGCCGCGGATTCTAGGTTCCAAGGTTTGCGCGCCACTTGTTCTACGTGTCACGTGTGCCCTGTGGATGTTTGAAAACTGAACAACTCGGCGTGTTCTGAGTGTTGTATTGGATGTGCTTCTGATTTTAGAGTGGAGCGCTCTGTACACCACCCAACTGACTCAGAAGGCGAAGAAGTATCACGATGGCGTCGTCAGGCTTGTGCAAGTTGGTTCGCGTGCGAAGCAGGTAAACGGCAATGCACATTGTTTCCATGCGTATTCTGAAGATTGGAGATGGTGAGGTTTCCAATGAATAATGATAGGTTGATTGGCGTGCGATCAGTTTATCTTAGGGTGCTGTAGCAGTAGGTTGGATAAAAATGTTGTGATGTTTTGCGTGAATTAAAAATGTTTCAGATTGTTTTGCTGGATGAAGAGGGTGTAGTACTGGGCAGCAGGTACCTCAAGTTGGGGGAGTCTGTGGAAAGCGGGACGAAATGCCATTTCCCTAACTATCTGATTGAGATCGGCGAGCCCAAAAATCAAAGCAAAGGTTGGTTTTGTACATGCCCTAGTGTAGTCATGACTTCTATATCGAATCTATGGGCCTGTGCCTCATGTGACCCCGGACTCAGTTTTGCGAGCTATGGAATACTGCCTGGGGATTTTTTTCTCTCTCTATCATTGAAAGGATGCATTTCTGCATTGATCAATATGCAGGTGTAGAACCTAATTCTTCAGAGGAACCTACGATGGAAACAAGACCAAAGAGTGGGGATAATACAAGTAACAAAATGGGATTCGGTGCAACAAGTAAATCTATGAAATTTACGAGTTCACAAAAATTCCATGGTACCTGGACTTAAAGTTAAACATGAGTTAGTTATACTTCTCAGCTTACCCATTTCACAATGAGAACCTTGTTTGTCTCTGCAACTTGTATAGATCTTGAGGAGAGTAATTCAGAAGTTACTTCTAGTTCTAACAAGCCAGAGACTGGCAAGATTGAAGTGGCAGCTGTTGGCAGCACAAAGAGTCTTATGGGTTCAACAAACTCAGGTTTCAAAGGTTCATGTGTTGCCTCTCTATATAATGGATGTTTGTGCTGTGTACATATAACGTGTTATTATTATTTTGAGGCTTATATGAAACGTGCATTCTTTGTAGAATGGAGTGCCTTATACACCACCCAGCTAACTCAAAAAGCAAAGAAGTACCATAATGGTGTTATAAGGTTCATGCAAGTTGGTTCACATGCAAAGCAGGTTAGCAACTAGTGCTCAATTCTTAATTGCCATGCTAATGCAAGGTTGTTGTCCTAAAATTGCTTTATCAGATGATGCTGTTAGATTAATTATAATGAAATGCTGTGATAGTTGTCGAAAGGTGTTACAGTCTTATCAACTGGATTTTCAGATTATTTTGCTGAATGAAGAGGGTGGAGTGCTTGGCAGCCGATACCTCAAGTCAGGTGAATCTGTCGAAAGTGGGACGAAATGCAAGCTGCCTAATTATCTTATTGAAGTTTGTGAACCCAGAAATCATATTAACGGTTAGTTTTTTTTTCTTGCCCAAGGATGGCCATTTTGTATGCAATCTGTAGCTTATGAGATTCTGCATTTGTGCAAATATTTAGTTTCTAGAAAACATATCTTTTTTTGTTCTTTAACATGCAAATATTTCTTATTAGTGCATTAATTGATATGCAAGTGAAGAGCCTAAACACTCTTTGGAGAATACTTTGACTCACAGGGCCAAAGAATGGAGAGAATACAAGTGACTGGACGGGTGATAGAAGTAAACCTCCAAAGTTTGTTAGTCCATTAAAATTCCATGGTATGTTGATTACAAAGTCACACACCCATTAGTTGTATTTTCCTGCTTGCCACAATATTTCATAGCAAAAATTCAGTTGCCTCCACAATTTGCAGACCTTCAGAAGAGTAAATTTGGAAGCACTACTGACTCTAACAGGCCACAGGTTGGCAACTCAACATGTTCTAACGTTGGTGATCCACTAAAATTTCATGGTAATTGAGCTTAATATTACGATCAGTTAAGTTCTACTTCCTGTTGCCTAGGGGTGCAATCGGATCGGATAATTTCCGATCGATTGACCGATTGATAGCCGGCTTGGATTCGGATATTTTTTTTGGATATTTATCGGATTCGGATTCGGTTTCGGATATTTTGTTTCAGATCCGGGATATCACTATCTGTCAGATCGGTATATTCCGAGAATATGTTCAGATATATCCAAACCAATTAAGTCAGATATCTGAAAATCACGGCCCATATGTGCATATGGCCTAGTAGAAACTACGAAAGCGCAACCAGCCAAACTCCTCCATGGAGTTCCATGCCTCTTCATAGCGGATATCCGTTGGATCGTGCCGGTGTTTGGTGTTCAGCAGCTGGGAAGGGATGCAAGTAGTTCTTCAGCCTGTGCAATTGATGGGAAATTGAAATTAAATGACCACATCTCGTGCAAAGGATAGCGTCCACAAGTTGCAACAGGCTTGCTTTGTTGTTTCCTTCTTGCACTTGGTTTCTCACAAGGAATTAACGTATTGTTCCCTCAGTACAAAAAATTTTAGGGTTTTTTTATATAGATTAAGCAGATATTGATGAGTAAATATATTATTTTTTAAAAAATGAGTATTAATAGTCTCCAACACGTAGTCTCTTCTTCATTTTGTACTAGGACGAGTGGAGCAAACCACTTTCACTGCCTCTAGTTTCAAAAAATAGTACTTTCTGCTACTGCATTCGGCTAGTAAACAAGATTAAACTTTGAGCATTAGTATATTTCATAATTACCCACATTTGCTTGCTGTATAAGTGTACAGTAAAAGAACTAGAGTAATTGGTTAGGTTGAATTCAAAAGTCTTTTACAGAGAGTATTAAGATGGCAGTGAACGACATAACTAAACAAGAGAAATATGTGCATTATTTTTTGGTGAAATAAAAAGTATGTCAGTGATGTTTGCTAGCCCCAAGGCAATTAATTGTTCAGAACAGCTTGTAACTCTCACTACTACTAGTTATAAACTTTTGTAGTGCAACTGCGCTGTTTTTTAGACTATTGCAAGTGTGTATGCTGCAGTTTTATTCTGTTTTTCTGGAAAAGTATAGATATGAATGAGAAACAGAAGTTCGTCTTGCAACCGCAAAAAGCATTTAAAAACCCATCACCTCTTCGTATCATTGTGATATTATTTATGTATCATTGTTCCATAATTTTTTGTATGTGCGCCGTTGAAATTGATGTACTTTTGGAACTTTGTTGTACAACTTGACAAAATGACTTGTTAAATTGTGATAGTTTTGTTGCATTCGAACACATACGGTTGATTAATCATTGTGATATGTGTGTTATATGAGGTATCTATTCTCACATGTATCCGACAAAAAATATTCGGTACCGTATTGATTCCGCTATGTATTCACTTCAAATATGTGACTGATAATATCCGTGCCGTATTTGTATCCGGCACTATCCATATCCGATTTCGAATCCGACAAAAAATATGGTTTAAGATACAAAAAAGCGATATCCGATCGAAACTGAGTCGATTGCACCCCTACTGTTTCCTATATATCTTAATGCAGTAAGACTACCGTTTGTTTCTAGTATTTGCAGATCTTCAGAGGGGTCAATCAGCCTGCACTGTTAGTTACAGAAGGACAGATGTTGGCAAATCAACATTTAGTGACACGGATGATCCACTTAAATTTAATGGTACTTGGTTGGGCTTAATTTTACACACCATTTCTATTTTCCAGCTGCTTATATTTTTTTATGTAGTGAAACTCCTGGCTGTTTCCAGATTTTGCAGATATCCAAAGTGGTAACTCAGACTGCACTACCAGCTATAACTGGCCAGGGGTTGGCAGATCAAGTTCTAATAGAATGGATGATCCACTAGAATTTTGTGGTACTTGGACTTGATGCCACATAATCACATCCACTGTTCCACTTTCTGCTGATGTTTTTAATGCAGTAATAACCCATGTTTCTCCACAATTTGCAGATTTTCAGGATGATAAATCTGGATGTTCCACTGGTTTTATCAGGAGACAGGTTGGCAAATCAACTTTTGGTAACATGGATGATTCTTTGCGGACTGGTTTGTATGCCTTTACTTGACTGCTAGCTTTGCATGTGTTGCATGATTCCTTTCATGTAAGCAAATCAGGAAGAACAATAGATAAGTAATTGTTATGCACCTATGGTGAAAGCTAGATAGGCAGAGTGGTCAACTGGGCTACTCTCTGAGCAGCAGGGCTACTGTTATTCCTAGGAGTACCCAAGGATCATGGATAAGCACCTAAAATATGGCGATCCAATCAGCTGTTGTTGCGTAAAGTTTGTAATGCTTATCACTTAATGTGTCACATAGATAACTGGTTTGGTGAACGTGCATTTTAGAAAACAAAATAAAAGACAAGACTTCTCTACTAAAAACTTTTACAAATTGCAAGTGGTGTTGTGCAATGCCAAGGTTAGTTGTGATTTGTGAACAATATGTTTCGTTCTTTGAGACATATTCAGCTAAGGTGGATTCCTTGGGTAACTCCAAAGCACGAACTTCAAATTAGCTTGCTATAGGTAATGTTTAGCAGTTTAGGTTTCAGGACGTTCGTCATACGCAGTTACGCTTCGTACATGCATTGTGAAGCAACTATTGCAGAGTTGTATTAGCTGATAAGGAAAATGGTTGTTCCTCATTTATTCTGAATTCCTAATTTAATTAATTCAAGTTTAATTCACTGGGTAGGTAAATAGTGGAAAGGGTTCATGTGTAGTTGTTATGAGGACAGCAACTTAAGCAGTCCCTAGCCGTCAGGACCGTTTGATCGAGGCAATAGTTAAAGTTGCAGTACTCCGGAAGATCTGGGTCATCTTTTTTGATCTAACGGTTCACATACAACTGTTAAAGTTGCAATCGTAATGGGAACAACTTTGGATCTCTTTCTGTAAATAGTTAATCTAGATACAGGATGTTTTACATATTACAAGAAATATTTAATGTTTTGTGTTTCTATTTTTTTATTACAATGGAATAGTCCTGTAGGCCTCCATGATGTTCATTCTGCTTTACTTGTTTTTGCTTACTATCAGAATGATAATTGTCAATCCAAACAGCATAATTTAAAAGCAAATACTTAAATAGTCCCTGCAGTATGCTCCTATAGTAATTATCTATCAAGTTGAATGCTCATTTTTCTCAAGGTATCTATTGGTGAACCTTGTGGAATTAACAACTGGGATGACTTTGCAGCTACTCTTATTAATTTAGAATCATGCCCTTTATATTAATAACGATGTCATCTTGATCTTTAGCATCCCAAATACTCTCTATCATGAAGCCCCCATCGGATATCAGATTTTCTCAAAGCATTCCAGCTTCACAAACATGTTCATCAGCATCTTCTGATTCAAAGATAACGCTTGATATGAGTCATAGCAAGAGAGCTTCTAACATGTCAGAGATCAATAATTCAGACAGAATTGTTAGTGGTAGTATGAACTCTGGATTGTCTCACTTTGCTACCCAGCTTCGTGCGTCAGTGCAATCTTGCTTGAAATTAGAAACTGTGAGGGAAAAGAGCTCAATAAGCACTCATCATCGGAATGAATCATCAGGGAATGATTATCAGACCATCATGTAAGTGTTCTTTTTATATTTATATCCTAGAACATTGCCTTCTACATTAAGCTAAGCTCCAACCTGACAAATAGAATAACAAATAAATATTTGCTTTAATGATGCTCTTTAGGAGGCAAGCAGCTTTTGATGGTCTGGAATTGGCTATGGTAGATAAACCAGCATTTGACACATCCAATGAGAAAGAGAAGAAAGTAGATTCATCAAGCAAACATCATACTGGTAGTTCTAATGGTACCAGAAGTTGCTTTAATTACTTTCTTTGACTTTGGAACCGACTTGTACATTTTTCAAATCTTGCATGTCATTTGAGAGTACTTGACAAATGTTGCTTATGTTGATCCATATTTGACAGGTTCTGCCCCAGTTCTGAATGTTACTACCATTCTGGGCTCGCGAGAAGACAGATGCGGACCTGCAGGCCAGGTTTGCATTGCACCCCAATCCGTGAACATTTCCCTGAGGAGCAAAGTTTTATCTTTGTGATTTTGAGAAAGTTACAGCTTTATTGAACACCTTTCTGATTTATATTGACTGCCCACAGCTGCAGCTTCTTTCTCATCAGATCAGACTGTAAACATACTCGTTTGTAGTGTTACATCGTACTATGTTAGTCATTTGACTAGCTGTGCATTTGCAGCTCAGTGCAGTTAACACAGCGGTGGACGAGAAAAGTGGCAGTGGCCCCTTCTTTGCTCCAAGCAACCTGCCACGTAGAGATCCCAAGATTCAGAGATTGATAGATGACTGTCCTTCGTTTGATCTTGGCTTCTAGTGGAAGGTGCGGCTCTATTTTATATTCCACTATACCATTAGATAACATAATTCAGGCTGTTCGCTTCACGGCTTCAACGTAGTGTTTGAAGTTGACCCAATTTTGTCTTGGTTTGAGAATTGCCTCAGAAATATCTTTATTTTACTTTTAGATAATCTGGATTAGTCTCATAGGGCACGCCTTAACGATGCTCAATATTTGGGCATCTTTCATGCGGCACATTTTGAAGTCTTGAAGCAAGGTGGGCAAAAAATTCTTGAAATATTATCCAAGCAGTAAACTTCAGTTTTCATAAGGCATTGGCTAAGGCGAGGCAACTTTTGTCCATGACTCATAACCATATCTATCTTTCTATCTATGTAACGAAAACGATGCTTTCGCAGTAACACATTAGAAGCTTCTACTGCCCGTTTCCTCCCACTAGAAACCGGTCACTGCAGCACATGGTGGTGAAAAGGATTCACGTCCTAGCCGTGGACCAACAACCGCTGGACTAGCTATTTGGCCTGCAATAGAGCATGTAGCTCACGCAAGATAACGATTACTTTCTCCAATTCATTCAGGGTCAACGAGTACAAGAAAGTTTCAAAAAAGGAAAATGCCTTTGTGAAGAAGCTGTTGATTCCTGTGGTTTCATTTGCTGCAAAGCTGACCATTCCTCAATAGGGATGTAATCGGATCGGATACGGTCGGATATTGTTCATCCCGTATCCGTATCCATATTTTTTATCGAATACGAAGTCGGATCTGAATGGTTTGGATGTGAATACGAATCTATTGAACTTCTCCGAATAATATCTTTCTCCCGGATACTATCACTTACTTAATACGGCTTAATCTTGCATCGGATTCAATACGGTACGAATATTTTTAGCCGGATAAAACACGAAAATATAGATCATTTATTGCACATGTAATATCTTGAATGGTAGATTACTTATGAGTTATGAATAATTATTGACAAAATGTGAAGAAAATAGTACAAGAATTTACTATAGTTGCATTGTACATAATTAAGAATTAATAATGAACGACTTTGAATGACAATATACATGTGGTGCATCTCATTTGCCCATACTTGCGTTGACACTTTGGCAATGTCATGAACATCTGCCCTTTGGCATTGTTTCCATAGTTTGAGACATCTATACAATAAACATCAATATGAGACACAACAACAAGTTCCATGACTTGTGCAATGTGGCATTTGGTAGAATGGTAGTTGGTACTTGGCACTTGGCATTTGGTCTTCACCATCATTGGAAATGTCACGTGCCAGAAGAAGGTCTTCGTTTTGAATGTAGACTACCAAGAGTGGTATTGGTACACCGGTACTAGTGCCGAGGATGCGCCACTAATGATTCGGTGCTTTTGATTGGAGATGTCTCTTAGAATTGCTAAATTGATCAAACAATTAATACTAAGCAATTCTAGATCACAATTGATTAATATGCAAAAGGTAAATACTTGAATGTAGAGAAATCTTTAAAATTTTGGACCGGCTCCGCTCGAGCACCCGATAATATCCATATTTTATATCCTAGGAGGGATATTATCCGATTATAAAGGCCTCCTCAAGTCGGATATTCTAATTGCAACAAATGTAGTCTCCGCTCAAGAGGCGGATAATTACTATCCATATCCGTATCCTTATCCGAGATAACTATCCTTATACATATCCGTATACCGCCAACCAAACGACTTTAGTGTACCGCTCAGTAAAAAGAGCTTGTGGTGCACTTGGCGTTGACACTTTGGCGATGGCGCTCATGTGGCATTTGGTAGAATGGTAGTTGGTACTTGGCACTTGGCATGGTGCAACACATGCAAAAGTCTAGCTCCAAGCAACATCAAATCAAGTAGACTACCAAGAGTGGTAAGCTCTCTCCTGCAACACATGGTACTAGTGCCTCCTAATGCAACACTCTTCAAAGAAAAGCCAACGCGATTAGTGACCAAAGGTGCTCTTTGATTGGAGAAACTCGATAATATCCATATTTTATATCCGGATATTATCCGATTATAAATTCGGATATTCTGTATCCGTCGGATAATTACTATCCATATCCGTATCCTTATCCGAGATAACTATCCTTATACATATCCGTATCATGTATATGGAAAATTCTTCATATTAAATTTGATTGTATTGGAGTATAATATCCATGAGAAAAACTATTCAAATCGCTATCCGAATTGATTCGACTCCCCTAAGTATGTGCATCGAAACATGATCGGAAAATATCCGACTTCAGGATTTGTCATTAACACAAGATTAGATTTGTCATTAACACCAAAACCATAACTAATGAAGGTTGAACTTACAAACCCCCACCGTCTGCCTCAACAACTTATTCCATATGTAGAATTCAACTTTCAACTTATCCCATTTGTTCTTAAGTTGAGTCTTGTTGAGTTTTATGCCTGTTCTTTCTTTAAACCTTTTTCTAATCTTTATGTAACCAACGAGTTCAAGTGCGTGTTTGGTGGGTTTTCAATCTCCACTTGTTCAGCAAACAACTCACAAATGATTCTAGTGTTCAAATCATTCCACTCAACAGCCATCTGGATAGATTATCATCATATTGTGAAATATTATCAGAGTATAAAAATTACATAAACAATTTCTGCATAAACAATTAGGGAAATGATCAATATCTAGTGTTCAATTTATTCTTGTGTATGTGATAAATATATGCTACACATAGGGTCCACTTCTATTCATCACTTGATAGTTTTCACTCAACAGCCATCTACACAACTAATGATATAGATGTCACTGAGCACAGTCATCGTAGCATTGCTACACCTCTATTGGCTGGTCAGCTTGAGCAGAGACCTTGAGGCCCATGACCAGCATAAGGATTTGGTATGTGAGCACACAAATAAACAATATTCAGCAGCACACAAATAAACAATATCAGCTTGCACCCTATTCTCAAGACCGTATCTTCTTAACGAGCTTTATTTTGCTTTCGAAAATTTTGCTTTTTCAACCCCCTGCGAACTGTTTTTTTCAAATATAGTCTCCCTCCAAAATCATTTATAGATTTAGTCCCTCATAAGTCACCTCCCGCGTTCAAAGAGATTGGTAGGTCGATTGCTACGTTAAGATTCCTGCTGAGCTCCCCTTCCTCGGTAAAAATCAAATCCACCAATTAATCACTAATTTAACTAATTAAATCGCTAAATTAATCAGATATCCTCTTGATTAGCATGTCCTTCCTAGCCAAGGGGGGATTGGTAGGAGGCTGCCGTTCTTGCTGAACTCTCGGCAGATGACCTGTGTTGTCTGTTGTGCCTTTTGACCTTACTAAGGGGGCTAGTTTCGTTAATTCCATTGAAAGGAGCTAAATTTGTCAAAAACAAATCTTATGGGGGCTAGAAAATGACAACTTCTTTGCTTTAAACCTAGGGTGTCATTAGGGTTCTTCATAAGACTAGCTATTAACATTAATGAGCTATTGTCGAGGTTCTCTTAAAATTGATATAGTTCGACGTAAAATTATTTTATTTATTATTTAAGTAATTATTTTAAATTCAAGCAAACCAGCCCACTATGGAGCTGAACTGAGTCTCATTAACTTTTTTGCTCAAAATAAATTTATTTCAGTTTCAAATCCATTAGCTACTATATCAAAATAATTTTGATTTGAGCCCTAACGAGGCCAGCTTTTCTCCGCTTCGGCCTGACCACCTCGCCTGGTGCCCATCGCTATTTCTGGGCCGCAAGAGATGTAGGGCCCAACAGGCACAAACAAAACACAAGCTGACCTGCTTTATTTTTCTTCAAAAAAGAATTGCCAACCCAACTTCCCTGTTTTTTTTTAACCATTGATTGCACACAGAATGAGTTTAGTCAAGTTTCAACGAGTCTTAATGGATAAAGCTTTTCTACTAACGTATATGAAATTTCGAAGTAAGCAATACCCAATATCTTATTGGAATATCTGTAGCCAGTAATCAGCATCCGGGAGGGCACAATAGCAAGGTACAATTGTCAACCTAACTCTCCTTTTTTACCGTTAATTAGTTGCACTCTAGGTAACATTTTGGTAACCATCCAGTAGTACATAAGTTGTTCTCCAGCCCAAACAGCTAACAAAAAATAAAATGAAGATTTATAAAAGCTTCTGTCCAGTTTTTAAGCTATCATCTCCCACCCACTATTTTACCTAAAAAAGCACATTAAAGCTGCGTTTGGTAGACCTTCAGCTCCATCAGATCCGTGGATAGCTAGGTATTTCTACCTCCATCAAATCCGTGGAGCTGGAGCTGTGAGTACAGTAAGAGTGTTTAGATAGATCATCTTGTTATCTTGTTTATATTTTAGATTAAAAAATATAAACTTAATTCACTTTATTTTAGCCTACAAGTTTCAGATCTCAGATAAAACTAGAATCTAGAGCTCTACCAAACAAGCTCTAAATTACCATCTGCAGATAATACAGATCACCCTGCTCCCTTTTCCCTTCAAAATCAAAATATGACAACAGATGCATTCAACTTGGATAAAAGATTTCTGTAGGTTACACCCTACAGAGTTATCACACGACACACACACAAAAAAAACACTATCTGCAGTACAACAACGATTCTACGCCTTAAAAGTTCCAACAGAAGTTACCAATCTGGTGGGTGCGTATAAATACGTTCACAACTATTTAGGATTTTAACTATAGATAATCAAGTGTACATTGCCAGACATAAAAGCGAAAGTGAATATTTTATAGAAGAATTAAGAGCCTAACGGCCAGAGTGTTACATAAGGGGTGCGGCTAGCACCAGATACATTACAAAACACCCACAAGAAAGGCTTGAGCAGATAGATCAAGACCTTCAAAATCAAATATCATCGCCATCTACGATCTCTTGGAATCTGTCGTCTTCTTGGAAATCTAGAGGGGGGTAGGAGGCAAGGGTGAGTACACAACAGTACTCAACAAACCATACGAAAATTCTAAATACTACATGCAGGGAATAAATAAAGGTAGGCACAGGTTATACATATTATGGATGCGAGTTGTTAAATACTAGTTTTTATTTTACATTTGAAACACAAACCAAATAACAGATAATACCATAGGGGTTATTTGCAAAGTTCAAATTTACGACAAGTTCTATTTATGAAAACTACATGAGCACAGTTACAGGAATCACCCTAGATTAACTCAACTTTATTAACCGAAAGCACGACGTATTCGAATACTATTGATATCACTCTGCAGAGGTGCTCAGCTTTACCCACAAGATATCTTCAGCCGTAATGCCACTCGAACTTAACATGCAACTTAAATGCATGCGGTCGGCCCAAGATTATCACAGCCTTTTGTTGAACTTCCCTTCTTTAGCTCCTACCTAGTAGGTTACGTGGATCTACAGTCTTCAGGAGCCACTGGCCAAGACAGGAGACGTGATCTGGGTAAACTGTGGATACCTACTGTTGTGAGAACCGACGAATGGCCACCCCATTCCCGTTCCACCCTAGTCGCTACGTGATCCATTCTCTCACCAGAATGGTAGCTACCTACTATCGGTATTCCAAAGGGAACTACAATATACTGAGCTATGTTGGAACAAGTCAACAAGGTTGACCGGTTCAACTTATGGTTGAGCGGGAACTGAAGTTATTTACTTTGCCCAAGACATCGGTCCTTAAGTGCCTGAAACTCAGCCAATTACATACCACAAACCATTGGTACCCACTGTACCACCACCACACCTCATCCTGGCTTTGTCATTGGTTGGGGGTTGGACCAGCATCCACCTCCTGTGGTCAGCCCAACATTATCCCCCCTAACCGTAGCAATTTTTGAAAATCACCCGAGCCATCTCTCGGAGATTTTAAGTAAATGAGCTAAAAGTGAAATTATATTAACCACTAATCTACCATGGTTCAATATTTTATAGCCTAAGGTTACAACGGGATTAAGGCGCAACAACAGGTTGAGCATTGGATTATATCTAATCATGTCATTCGAAACTATCTCCTTTTCTAGTTTTCTAAAATACCATAAATAATACGGTACGAAAAATATACATATTACTGTAATGAAATTGGGTTCAATATGTTCAAAGGGTGTGGCTTGCCTTGCGGGGTTGAGGTTTCTCCTAGCAAGAAGTAGTCGATGTTGCGTCTGGTCCGGAACGGCTCCAAGAATTGCTTCTGCTCTGGGAATCGCTCCAAGGGTTGCTCTAACGTCGAATCTAACGCGAGAAAACGCAACCAATAAACAAACAAATAAAAACAACCAAAGAAAGAAAAATGGAAAAAGAAATCAGAGAGAAAATGCCCCGAATAAGGTTTAGGGGTATTTTGAGAATTTTCTGGACTTGGTTTGATAGAACGGAGATCATTTTTGGACTCAGCAGCTTGAATTGGTTAATAAGATATATTTTTGGGTATTTTTGGATTTTGGGGAATTTTGGGATTTTTCTGGAATTTTTGGAAATTTTCTAAATTTTTAAATGATTTTTCGGATTATTCAAAATTTGAAAATACGAAAAAAAGAAAAAGTATTTTGGGGTGGGTCTGACTGAGAGACCGGCTTACCAAAGATCTTGTCGGTCCACAGGACCCATGCACACGGGCCAGGCTGGCCCCATGGCCCACTCGACGGGGAGTAGCTGACAGGCGGGCCTGGCTTGTCAGCAAGGGGGTGAGGGGGCGCGGCGACTGACACGCGGGCCCGCGGGAGCGAGCGGCCGATAGGAGGGGACCACGCGCCAGAGAGGGAAAGCGGGGGCGAAGGTGAGCGGCGGCGCGAAGTTGCTGGAGGCAGGGAAGAAGGAAGGCGCGTGGGCGGAGGACGGCGCTGGGGAAGTAGTGAAGTAGTGGAGGAGGAAGAGAAGAGTGCGGGGAAGAAGAAGAGGTGCTCACCGCCTCGGGGTGGGGAAGGAATGGGGGCATCGATGGTGAACGCCTGTTGCCCGCATCGCTCGATCAACGGATAAAAAACAACGCGTCGTAACGCCGTCGCGCTCCTAGGCGCGCTATAGATTTCCCGTTCAAAAAACTCATATGTTTAGTGCTCGTGGAGCATGGATGTTATGATGGTAGACAGAGCAATGGCGCACCCAATGGGGTCAAGGGCCAAGACACATCCTACCTCCAACGAAAGGAAGGACGGCCGCTAAAGCTAGAGCAGAAGAGTGGTCGGCCAATGACAGAAGGGGCAGGGATGTGGTGGACTGTAGATGAATAAGGATTCCTAAGATCTAGGCCTAAGTCTACACCTGAGACAGAGTACTTACGACAAAACAATGGGCAGGTCAAGCTAGGATTAATTCTTGACGGGATCAGGTAAAGGCAGCAGTCATGTGAAGAAAGACAGTTTTACCGGTAAAGTGGTGATCTTGAGTTGAGTGCTCTAGATTGCTCCGTACAGTTTTACTCCCTTTTGTTGCTGTTGTTGGTAATGAGTGGATGATTTTGCCTTCTTTTTTTATGGGAGTTGTTTTTGCCTTTGTTTGGCATCAGTGTATGGAAGGTGGTTGCTGCAATATAAATGTGAAGAGGCATCATAAAGATAAGATAAGATGCTTGTAGGAGAAGCCTCGAACAAGTTGTTTCCTTTTATGCTATGCTTGTTTGGAAGCCAAGGGGGAGAAACATGCTAGGAAATATTCTTTGTTGCCATTCGGGAAGGTCATAGATCAAAATCCCGTCTATTTAAAAAAAGTAAAAAAATCGAAAAGTTCATAAACAACACCACAATTACATAAAATACATGAAGTACATAATGTCCAACAATTGAACATCTGATATTGCAGTCAAACATCGATCACATCAAAACTTCAACAAGTTTGCTCCTACCATAATCAACTTCACCATCTTGTTCCCTATGCCGCGTTATACCTTGTGCGCTCACCTTCGCTGGAACATCACTGTATCGCATTGCTACCTTCCCCAAAGCCAGCCACCATTACCTTGCCGCTTCCTACCATCTTCGTTCATGCAACCTGCACTAGTGAGCTCCCTTTGATGTCCAGTTGCACGTGAGTGCACCATGTTTCAAAGAGCACCGTTAGTTCGTTGTCGCCATCCTTTGCCCCAATCACTGTCGTTCGTCATCGACGCACCACCATGCATCTTCACCTGTGTCGCCAACTTCCAATGCTTCCGTAAGGCCCTGCCAACCCATTTTTGTGGGGATAGCAGACACGTTCTTCTTGTCTCAACCATCACTGGCTCATCGGGGCTCTGACTAGGGAGAGGAGTAGTGGGATAGAGGGAGGAGGACAATGTCCAGATGAATAGGATAAAATCGAGACCTTAGCTAGTTTAAAGTTATAAATAAGAAGTTTTTGAAGTTCATAATTAAAAATCCAACTAAAGCCGTTGAAAGATTTCTTTTCTTTTTCCGGTGCCTATGCCGTCGCTGCTCTTCCCTCTCTTCTTTTTCCTTTTGAGGAAATACTTTCCGTTATTTTGAGTGACAGAGTGAGTCACGCTACTGCCGGCACTAGCCGTAGCACACTGCTCTACTACTCCATCACTCATCAGTGGCGGCATCAGCAAGGGGACAGCTGTCCCCACCGCCCCGCAGTCACAGACGTCTCCCAGCCCTCACTTCACCGGTCCAAACTCAGAAAATTAAAGCCCAGGACAAGAAATAAATGGATATGGATTCTTAGATTCTTATCGAAAAGACCACCGACAAACCACGAGACGGCACGAGTTCTTCGCCCCTTTCTTGGAGACTTGGACAACCTCTCCATCAAACAAGCCAGAGGAGAAAAGAAAACAGCTACGAAGAAAATTCGGCAGATGATGAGATGACACTGGAGGAAAAAAAAAGCTGGTGGGGGAGGAAGAACAGGAGCAAAAATCCAATCTTGGAAGGAATATGGCGCTGTCAGGAAAGGTAAGAAATGCGGAAACGGCAGCTTGGCTTTCTCTGTTCACTCGTCTTTGTAGTAAAAAAGTAGAAAAAAAGAACGAAAAATACCAGCGATTAAACATCTTTGCTTGGCTTTTGCTTTCGCGTCGTTATCCAGAGTTGCAAGATCCCTTCTTTTCTTTTACTCCTCTCTCCCGTACATCCTCCTTCTCCTCCGATTCTTGCTCCCTCTGGGATTCACTTCTTGATTCAGTCAGCGGCGAGGAAGCTCATCGCTGCAGGGGGGTCGGATCAGGGGATGGTGGTGAATCTGGTGATGGTGATGATTCGCATGAATCATCTTCGTCGTGCTGCTGAAATCTCTTCGTCCAAGAACTTGCCTTGATCTTGCAGGCTCGTCCTAGTTCCAGCTTGCCCGACCGATCCAGGTGAAGTGACTTACCTTCACCTGCAACTCTCTTGTCATCTCAAGAACCGATTTACCGAAGGAAAAAAAAAACTAAGGATTTGGCCCTACTTTTGCTTCTTTCTCCTGCATAATGATCCGATCTACCACCCACCTTGATTTCAGACTTTCAGCACATGATTGTTCATCCGGCCAGATCGCCAGATCCAATCGCTGTGATTCGTCTGCTGCCTCAAATCGGGGAGTTTGTCCAGAAACTGCAGAGTCTTTTTTTTCCCCTTCCAAAAGTACCCACTCTAAAATAAGAAGCAATTGCTTTCTTGGCCATGGACATTTCGTGTATTTCAACGTTGCTTGCTTCGCGGAAACAGCATAGTGCTTGCATATATGAGCATCTTGTCTTCTTTTTGCAGCGCTCGTCTGTGTTCCTTGTAGCATCTAGATTCTTTTGACGCCACCGAGCGATTCTTGATGGACAGTCATAACTTTGTCCGACAACGATTGCGGATGATGCATTTTACGTTGCGACCCCAATTTAGAACAGTTTCTTGATCCTATTTTTTTCCAATTTATGCAACATCTATATGGAACTAATGCTTATAAACAACTTTGTGATTGACAGCTTCTTAGCATGTGAGGGTAATGGCGGCTGCTGAAGCGAGGGCTACTTGGCAACGTGCCACTAATCGCTGCTTGGTTCAGGAGGATGCAAAGAGAGCTCCAAAACTGGCCTGCTGTCCGCCGTCTGTGCAACAGCATGACACAAACAGTGGAAACTCTACAAACCCGCAAGATTGCCATATCCCTAATTTTATGCCTTTAAACTGGAATCCAATGAACTCCAATCTGCCGACGGATACCCAGTGGTGGCTTCAGCTGCAGCCCAATTTTGGGTGCCAGAAGGCGCTTGCTAGCGAACATCTGAATTATATTGGAGGGGAAGTCGGTGCAAAGAAAGTGGAGAGTTTTGAACCAGCGTCTAAGCTTGATGAGGACATCAATCCTAAGAAGAGCAAGGATCCTTTTGAGCCTCCGTGGATCGTTTCGACAGCTTCTATGAAGCAAACATCTCAAACAGATTTTGAAGAGTTGAAGACTCTTTCTGGATATTCTCAGATAACTCTCAAGGGCAGAGGAAATGCCAACAACTGTCTTTATGAGGATAAAGAGTTTATGGAGTCCAAAACTTTTGATCCTTTATTTCCAAAGAAACCTCAGAAGGGACTCTATGAGATGCATGCCCCTTGGGAAGAAAACAAGAAGTCCCAGCCATGGTGGCAAGTAGCTGATGTTGATGGGTTGGCTTCCCTCGTTGCTGAAAGAGCAATGCAGAACATCGAGAACAACGATCTGCCAAGACCCACCCAAGCAGGACGTGTTCGTGTGGCAAAATTGAACAGCCATGAAAAGAAAGATGATTATGGGCAGTCACCACTTTCTACTGGTAAAGAGTCAAATCCTGAGCTATATGACACTATGCTGTGCAGCTACAGCATTTCAAGCACCAAGGAGACAAATTCATCTGATGGTAGAGGTTGGCAACATGGAAGAAATGATGCGCATGAGTATGTGTTTTCAGTTATCTTGTTTTACAAATATCGAAACTACAACAAGGTGTCCTCTTTTGTGGATTTGCACCAGACTTCATACGTACTTTTTTTTAATGTAGTTTCCTCCCTACAAGGGAAAAATTTAGGATGACTCATCATTTACAAAGAAACACTTGGTTAATTCCAATTTTGCACCACTCCTAGTCCGTTAGTGCCCTCCCATGATCCAAATTCCAAAGTTCAATTCGGTTTTACTTGTTCTCAATGAAAGGTAGATACTTGAAGTGTCATATTTCTATTTTGCCTGAATTTAATTGTGGAGTAATATGGGCATCATATCGGTAATGATAGACATATGTTGCATGCTCCATTTTGTGTCCTTTTCCCACCCTGGTTCCTGCCCATGCATTGATATCATCGCATTTGAATGCAGGGGTACACAGGATTCTCATAGTTCAACCGATCATACACCAGGAAGTAAGCCAACATATCAGACTGCCTCGGAGAGGGCCCAGCTGCTGGATGCTCTCCGCCATTCACAATCGCGTGCTAGGGAAGCCGAGATGGCTGCCAAGAAGGCTTATGATGAGAAAGACCATGTCATCAAGCTATTGTTTCGTCAGGCCTCAGATCTCTTCGCCTGCAAGCAGTGGCTGAAAATGCTGCAACTGGAGAACATATGCCTCCAGCTCAGGCTCAAAGAGCACCAGATATCAACCATGTTCCCAGAACTTCCCTGGATGATGCTGAAGGAAAAGGCAGCGCCAGGGCAAGAGCGCAAAGATGGAACAAGGAAGAAAGGCAGGAGGCAGAACAAGGAAGGTGGCATCTGCAGCTCTGTCGTGTTTGCAGTTGGTGTAGGTATTGTTGGCACTGGATTGCTTCTTGGCTGGACCCTCGGGTGGCTGCTGCCCAAGTTGTAAGATACATACATCATCTACAGTTGGTGTAGGTATTGTTGGCGCTGGATTGCTTCTTGGTTGGACCCGCGGGTGGTTTCTACCCAAGTTGTAAGCTACATCATCTCCTTCAACGATGATGGTGACTAGATAAACACTAGTGCGCACTTCAGCGAATAGGTGATAGATAGATGGATAGAAGCTCCAGATGCGTGCTTCATGCAGTAGGTGAATGAAAATGATCAAATTCTTTGAACCCATTCATTCAAATCTGTCGATTTGGAAGCCTTGCTGATGGTATCTCCATAGCTTTATATTGCCGGAAACTGCATAGTTCTGTAGGTACCATGGGTTGAGTGTCTGAATATTGTACATATGGGTCAGTCGTGGTGGAACTTGAAATCAGTCGACTTCAACAATGTATAAACAAGTATTGTAATCTGTTATTTGCTTAATTGCATTACACAGGTTGCTGTTTACTACTAGCACAGACTCAACAGGTTCAAGACTTTGAGCAATATCTGGATTACTTAGCTTTTGTATGTGTGCACATGTACATCAATGTAAAGATCTTGACTATTGTAACATCCCAAAATTTGGCTATTTTGAATTTTATAAGTTATTTTGAATTTTTGGGAATTTATTTGGATTCAATTGGAATTTCTGGAATTTAACTTTCTTCGGAAATTAATTAAATAATGAATAAGTTTTTGCAAAATATAAATGAAAATATTTTATTTGAGTCCAAAATGTTCAAAAATATTTTCTGGAATTTTTTCTAGAATTTTTCTGATATTTTAAGTGCCCAAATAATTTAAATGAATTTCGGGAATTATTTTTATTGGAAAATCTCGGGAAAAGCTTATGAATAGTGATGGGCCGGGCCCGTTACTGTGCCACCACGCGGAACCCTAACGCCGCTGCCTCTCAACCGTTCGATCCGCATCGGACGACTGAGGATCGCCCGTGCCCTTTCGACGCCTCGCCATCAGATCTCCGCCGCGTGGACGCTGCCGATGCGCCCACGTCATCGCTGTCGTTTCCACTGCCGCCGTCGTTGCCGGTGAATAACCGGCGCATTGATTCGACGTTTAAGCACGCACGTCGAGGCTATAAAGCCCTTAGAGCATCTCGCCGGTGAGCCCTTCGGTTTCCACGTCATTTGCTACCTTTCATGCCTCCCGAGACACACCACCGTGCCCGCAGTTGCTCACCGTAGTCCCGAGACGCTCTGCCGCTATTTGCGCCGCCGTTGATCGTTCTCCGCCGCGTTTGTGGTCACCGGAGTACCCCTCGCACCAAGCCGCGTCGAGTCGTCTACCTCGTGTCGCCGAAGGGAGCCCGGAACGCCCACACCGCCGTCGTCTTCTTCCTCTCCGGCAAGGATTTCACCGCTGCAACATCACCACCGAGCCGAGCTCAGCTGACCGTCGGATCATCAATCGTTGGCTCAGATTCTGCCACGCCTCCCTTCAACAGTAAGTGTCATCTTCAATCTTAGCCGTCGGATTAGATGAACGGTCCAGATTAATTAGAGTAGTTTTGATTTGATGCGATGTCAGCCGTTAGATCTTTGATATGCGGCCTAGATCTAGCCACGTAGTCATGGTAACAGTAAACCTCATCTTCATTTATCAGCCGTTAGATCTTGATCGTATGATTCTTGTGTAGCCACGTAGTCTAGATAACCATGGCCGTTGGATCTGTGTTAATAGCGTAGGATTGATTAGATCTGGACCATTAGATCTTACTTGTGCGGCTCTGATGCGTCCACGCGTCGCGCACCGGGGTAACCACGTAGCCGATCATAATGCGCGAAGTAGATTCAATCTGGGCCGTTGGATTTTGAATGTGTGGTCTGGATTGCGCCGCGTGCCGAACCAGTTCCGTGCTGACGCGTGTCGCACGGGAATCGAGGAGCCAGCGCAGCCGCCGTTCTGTCGACGTCGCCGATTTGATTTCAACCGTTCGATCGGAATCCGATGGTTACAATGAAGACACGTGTCGACTCCGGGGTAGATTTGAATCGAAACGTCGCTTCAATCTTGGCCGTTTGATTTGAATAAGACGGTCAGAATTGAATCGGGGATTCGGTTGATAATTCATCGCCACGTGTTGCGTCTAGATCATGCCACGTGTCAGCAGTTGACGTCATCAGTGGGACCCACATGTCGGTCATAGCACAGTAGATGCTGACGTCATGTTTGCGCAATAATTCGAATTTTTCTTTAGAAAAATAAATCAGTGGAAATATAATTCGGTGCTGGCGTCATGCTGACGTCATAATTCCGAATTTTCCGTATAGAAATAAATGAAGAAATTCGATTTATTCTTTTTTAATTAATTTATAAACTTCAAATGGTTATAACTTTTGCGTTTTAACTCCGATTTGAGTGATTCCAATTTCTAAAAATTTGTAAAATCAAGATCTATTTATTGGTGAATTTTATGGAATTTTTAGAGTTGAGTTTGCTCTCTGTAAATTATATTTATTGTGTGTATATATGATTTGAGTAGACGTTGATTTGCTAGAGAGCTACGAGGGAGAATTTCCAGCACAAGACTCAGCTCCGGATCAGGACCAGCCACTATTTGAAGGCAAGTTGTGCTTTGACCATTTTGCTTCTAAGTTTTGAAAATATATTTTGTTCAAACTATGCATGCTAATTTAACTAAAAATGGATTCAAATAATTTGGGTGAATTAGTTAAATCAACCTATTTGTTAATGCCACCTTGTCACTAGTATTGTATGCCATGATTCCATTTGATGCCCTAGGTTTGATAATGTTAGTCGGTTGATAATATTATGCCAACATGGGAGGCTAGACCGTAAATAGTTGCTTAGCTATGCAAATAACGTGAATGATCTTTTGAATACAAAAGCAACATTGACTAAAGAATTAGTGAATGCATTTTGATAAAGGTGGAATGTTGTTGGTAATGATGTTGGAATGTAGAGAACTGTGTGGTTCTACATGAAGGATGATTACAAACATGTGTTGCACCATTAAACCACTTGGGATGGAAATTGATTTAGACTGAGGTAAGTGGACCGAGGCTTTGTGCCAGGTGGGCCTTCGTGACATTTGGGGGTTGAGTGTTGTGAGGGTTGTGTGCCAATTTTGAGAGAAGGATGTCTTGCCTTGGTCAGTTAAGGACTTCACCTTGCAAGCCTTTGACCTGAGTCTCTCGTACAACCACATGTCTGAATGCGAAGACCTAGTTTAGTAGGATTCTAATATCTCATCTTTGATACCTCGGGGTGGCAGTTACACGGGGGTAACTGTACGGGGGAGCATGCCTGTGCTACGGCTTGATACCCTATCCAACGGTGTTCGTCGGTCCTATACTTCGGCTCTGAGTGAGGGAAGTGATAGTGAAGGCAACCCGGAGAGGTTCTTAGGTTGAGCTAGAAGTCTCTGAAAAGCTTTGTTACGGTCAATCACCTGTGTGGTGAGCGGCTGTATCTTGTGGGTAAAGTGTACAACCTCTGCAGAGTGTCAAAACTATTCGAATAGCCGAGTCCACAGAACTGGATAACGCTCGGGGATTACAGTCAAGGGGTAGAGTTTTGAAAATAAAATGGGGTGGAAGGCTGTGTGCCAGAGTTGATGATGAAAGTTGATTAAGGACTGTGTGTCCAAAATTATGTGGAAAACAATTGAGAAACTTATTATATTATTAAGGTTTTGCTGCTTTAAATCTAAATAAATATTGAGTTAAAATATTGATGCAACGCAAAATAACCAATTGAGCCATTCCTTTGTAACAAGCCATGCATGTAGTAATAGAACTGCATTCTGTGCATGACTTGTTGAGTACGGTGTGTACTCACCCTTGCGGACAAAAATTTACCAGAGGAGTCTACGCTTGTATGGGAGGAGGAGAATGTTGATGAGCCAGAGAACTAGGGGGCAAGCCTCGTCAGGGTGCCTGTGGCAGGAGATGGATCATCACGACGTTTATTTTTCCGCTGTTGAACTTTTGTTACTCTGATTATTGTAAGCCCTGCATGGCAAACTATTGTAAGGAGACCATAAGGTCGTACAACTCGTTTATATACATGTTTGGAGTACTTTATTATTATTCCGCTGTGTATGTTTGTGGTACTTTAACCCTGTTTAGCCTGTGTGCACTAGTGCGATCCTGGACTAGTGCAGAATACACAGAGTGTTCGGATTTGCAGATTCGGGGCACGGCAACTATAACTGCTCTTCTTGTCCTTTATCACTAGTAGCACGTTTGAGATAATATGAAATTCCCATTGGTACTTAAATTGTTGTTCTCAAAATTTTGGACAATTTTGCAAAGTGCTGCCATAAGCAAGAACATAACTTTTTGGCATTTTTTTAACAAACGAGCAGTTGGGTGTAACTGTTGCGACTCGCCTCGAAGGCTCGAGTACCGGGTTGCTGTCCGGGTCAAGGCTTGAGCAGGGAAGAGGAAGAGGTTGCCGTGAGATCAAACTAGCAAGAGCACAACGATCTGACGCCATACTTACGGTTGTTTCCATTTACGCCTTAAGAGGTAAAGGAGAGAACTAGTTCGTGGCACAATTGACGTGCCTTCTGTCTTTCTTCTCTTTATATAATAATTCAGTATACATCTTGCAGCTAGAAAGGAAATTCTCTAAAGTAAGGAAATAGAACTTACTAAGGAAATAGAGTAACTAGTATAGGAAGCATATTATTAACCCCTGCTAAACCTAGAAGATCGCATTGATCTTTTCCTAATTCGGCACCTAATCTGGTGCCTGCTCTCTCTTCTTCTTTCTATAGTATACTCTATCGAACATGCTGTTTGGTACAACAATACTCCCCCCTTAGAAATCAAGCTTGTCCTCAAGCTTGTGGTCAGGATAGGAGCGACAAAAAGCCACAGCATCCATCCAAGTGGCTACTTGCTGAGCCTCACCCGACCAATGTACCAAAAATTGACGATGGCCTTGAAAGAAACGTTGAGCAAGCAGCCGATATGGTATTGGCTGTGGCTGTTCTTCAGCTTGTGAGACCATTGCTGGCAGTTGAGGAATATTAGAAGGAGTGCCTCTGAATTCCTTCAAGAGCGAGACATGGAAAACATCATGAATGCGAGCATCCGGCGGTAAAGCTAATCGATAAGCTATCTTGCCGATGCGAGCCACCACCCTATAAGGTCCGAAGAAACGAGGAGACAGCTTATGGGGTTTTGTTGGCCGAAGGGAACCTTGCCGATGATGCTGCAACCTGAGACAAACCCGTGCGCCTACTGAAAAGGATAGGTCCCTCCTTTGGCCATCAGCATATTGTTTCATCCTATTTTGGGCACGATGAAGATGTTGCCAGGCTTGTGTTAATAAAGCATCGCGATCAACAAGGTGACAATCCACAGCATCAATGACAGTAGCCCCTTGATTATATGGTACGAGGCTAGGAGGAGCTCGTCCATAAACCAATTCGAATGGGGTCATCCGCAAGGCTGAGTGGAATGAAGTGTTGTAACAAAATTCCGCCCAAGGAAGCCAACGTGCCCAAGATGTGGGATTATCTGCAGCGAGGCAACGAAGGTACATCTCGATAGTTCTGTTTACCACCTCTGTCTGTCCATCTGTTTGGGGGTGATATGCTGACGAAGACAGTAGCTGGGTGCCACAGCGTTTGAAAAGGTCCTGCCAAAAGGCACTTGTGAAGACTGGATCTCGATTAGAGACGATCGATTCTGGCATACCATGTAAGTGGACAATGTGGTCAAAGAAGAGATTAGCCACTGTGGATGCTGTGGATGGCCGTTTCAGGGCAATGAAGTGAGCATATTTGGAGAAGCGATCGACGATGACCATTAATGATGTCATTCCCTGGGACTTTGGGAGGGCAATAATAAAGTCCATAGAAATATTAGCCCACACCTGATGCGGTATTGGAAGGGGCTGGAGAAGTTCGACCAGTGCCAGTGAACTAGTTTTGTTTCGTTGGCACATACTACACTGTGCGACATATTCCCCAAGCGACTTGCGTTGGCCCTCCCAATAAACCCATGGTTTCAACCGATGAAGAGTTTTGAGGACCCCTTCATGTGCAAGATCATGGTAGGCAGCAACCACCTTGGCACGCAAAGGAGATGTGGCTGGGAGAAACAATTGTTGTCCCTGGTACAGCAAGCCATCCTGGATGGACCAGTTAGCGCCAATTGGAAGTTATACCATTTTTGGTGTTGACTGTCCAGATTAGGTTGTGGATTGCCCCGAAATGTTCAACTGAAGATTAGATATAGCTACAGACCGAATTAGGATTTTTGGTTGCCTAGAGAAATGTAAGAAATTTTTTGTAGATTTAGAAAGTGTATTTGTTTCCTTGATTTGGTGTTAGGAATCAAAAGTTATGGCCTGTTGAAGTTGCTGTCCAGAATTGCAATTTCTGCTGAAAGTTCAGAGTTGGTCTGAAGTTCAGAAGGTAGTTTGAGGACTTTTCTTTCAGGTTCTGAACAAATGGCTATGGGGTAACTATAGGTTATCCTCTTGTGGTCATTTGGAGCCCAAGAATGCAAATTTTTACTTAACCAATTAAAAGTTATGTTCATTTTAGTACCTACTGTTCAGAATTGCTGTTAATGCATATAACATCTGTTCATATCTAATCTGGGACTTAGTAATGCATCTTTTGAGTAAATGGCTGTAATAGAGTTATAGGTTATCCTCTTGTGATTAATTAGAAATTGAGTTCACTCAATTTGGTTCAACCATTAAAAAGTTATGCAAGTTTTACCTTTTGCTATCCAAATTGTGACTAGTAGCAGATTCAATTTTGTTCTGTGATTTAGGGCAAGTTGGAGGCCGAATTGAAATTTGCAATTGCCTAGAGATAGATGGGAATTTCAGTGTAGATGCTTAAAATGTCTTTGTTTGCTTAATTTGAAGTTGTATAGCAATAGTTGTGTTATGGCAAAGTGAGCTATCCAAGCAGTTTTGTCTGAAATTCAGAGTTTGGGCAAATCTGATTTAGAGAGTATTTGTGTTGTTTGTTGTTGGTTGTTGACTCTAGAATTTGTGGATTTGAGTTCGCAATCGTATTTCCAGGTGGAGTAGCTTCGGGAGTGGTTTCTTCTTCCCGTCGCTCCACCCCTCTTGGTAGAAGGCAAGTGTATCATGTAGATTAAATGCTAAAAGGACTTGTGGCATGCTTTGTTTGTGATTTTGATTATGTTGTAAATTATGAGTTTGATTATGATGACGCAAATGTTAAGTTCATGGATATATGAGTATGCCATATGTGTATGAATCACATGAGTATGGATGTTAAGTATTGGAAATGAGTAACGTTGGTGTTCATGTATTTAGAATTTGGCTATGCGAAATGTTAGAAATAAATGTAGTTGCAATTTAATAATGTTAATTGCATTTGTGCATTCATAATGGAAGAGGTGATCCATTCTGATGCAGGCCTCTGTGTTCACACGTAGTGAACACGAAAGTCCTACCTCGTAGTCCTATTCATCGAGATGAATGGGAGCGAGACAGTAAGAGTAAGCACCTTCCACTGGATGGAAGGGACGTGAGGGTGCACACCGACGGGTGTGCACTCGGCAGTACCGGTACATGCATCGAAGAGAGCATTCATGTCGCATTGCATCCTAACGATGATTTTGAGATAAATGGAAAGGTGTAGAGTGGGGATCGAGTCGTGGACTCATCCAAAAAGATTTAAAGAGGTATGTGTAAGAATTAAATAATGAAGTGAAAAGAAGTAAATGTTGTTGAGATTTTTGTTTTATGAATTTGTGCCTTTGGAGAATAAATATGCTCATACTGTTGATTTATTTGTGTTAATTGGTCTGTGATGCACTTTGCTGAGTCTTGGACTCACGCTTGTTTGTTTAATGTTTTTTAGGTACTCTGAGGACAGCTCGTCGGGTCGGAAAATAGCGTCACGTCACTCACTTTCTTGCCATGTTCAAATAGTAGATTGGAGGAATGTTACTCTTGATAACTAGTTGAATTCATTGTGTAATTGTGTTATAGTTAAGTTTAATTGATGAGTGTTGATCTTATGCTTAGACGTATGTGTTTCTGTTGGTAGTTCCTCTTATGGTGCATCATATTTGTCCTTTTGATACTTGCATAGTTGTTTATGCGTAGTTGGTTATGATGGAAATCGGATATCATGACTTATGGTTATTGTTATTAGATTGATTATTCTCTTTTGTCTGCTGAGTGGATGTCCTAGTTTTAGGAGAGGTGCTGCCAAATTTTTTGATAAATTCGGCAACCTCCTAGTTGTTAGCTTGCTTTGCTAGCATTTCATGGTGTTTTGTAATCTTGGTGCTTGTGGGTGTAACATTCAGGGTACGTGGGGTACCAGGGTGTTACAGAAACGGCGAAGAAGCCGTGGACGACATCGAAGACGAAGATGCTGTGATCCAAGTATTGCCAGGAACAGGCACGGCCTGCGGAGCGTGCAGGGGAAAGGAAACGGCTGGTGTAGAGCCCGAGGAAGGTACCACTCCAACCACACCACGGCTGAATGCTGGTCGATGTCTTCCTATCGATGAAAAACCTTGCTGGGCTCGAGCGATCCATGTGTCTTCACGTTTTTCTGCCTCGCGGGCAAAGCTTATTGCCTCTGCCAGATCCTGGGGTTTGTCACGACGAACGTCGGCGGTCAAGGTGACCGATAAACCCGATGTAAACATTTCCACTTGATCAGATCGCGGCATGTATGGTGCCCGCGACAAGAGCTTCTGGAATTCCCGCGCGTAGTCGTCGGCACGAAGATCCCCTTGCTTCAAATTTACCAAATCACCGAGTGGTCCTGCAGTCGAGTGGTGCGTAAAGCGCTGGATGAAGGTGTCGTAAAAATCAGGCCAAGAAATCCATCCTTCCTCGAGCTGCCAATTATCTAGCACCTCCTGTGCTTCTCCCCGTAAGTGCAGCCCTGCCATGTCCACATAATCCCTCTCCGAAATTCGGTGCACACGCCCAAAGCGTTTGCACTGGCGCAGCCAGAGCAAGGGATCGCTGGAGCCATCGTACTTCGGAAGGTCGAATCGAGGGGCGCGAGGAACCCAGCGATGGTCGCCAGCTTCCTCCGGCTCGCGGCCGCCTCGCCCGTCCTCGCGAAAAGGTCGCCTGCCACTGCCCGCTGTGTCCTGGCACCGCAGAGCAGCGCCGCTCAGCAGGGAATGCGCCAAGCCGCCCTCGCGTCATAGCAGGTCGCCTCCCATGGGATAAGCCACGCCACCGCCCGCGTGCGAGGGACCGCCGCCCAGGATGCCTCCGCCTCACAAGGCATGGACCGAGCCGCTAGTTGATCCTCGCCCCATCTGCAGATCGGAGGCCTAGTCGTCGCCGGGAGCTTTGGGTGAACGCGCCGTTTGCAAAAATTCGGCTATCGAATTTTGCATCCCAGCCAATGAAGACTTGATTTCTTCCATGGAAGCCTCCAACTTTGCAATTCAATCTTCGCTGGTCCCCATTGTCATAGGAGTGCCTGGCTCTAATACCAAATTGTTGCAACTCACCTCGAAGGCTCGAGTGCCGGGTTGCTATCCGGGTCGAGGCTTGAGCAGGGAAGAGGAAGAGGTCGCTGTGAGGTCAAACTAGCAAGAGCACAGCGGTACGACGCCACTGGCTGGTTGTCGATGGCAATGCCTAAGATGTAAAGGAGAGAACTAGTTGGTGGCACAACTGACGTGCCTTTTCCTTCTGTCTTTCTTCTCTTTATATAATAAATCAGTATACATCTTGCAGCTAGAAAGGAAATTCTCTAAAGTAAGGAAATAGAACTTACTAAGGAAATAGAGTAATTAGTATAGGAAGCATATTCTTGACCCCTGCTAAACCTAGAAGATCACATTGATCTTTTCCTAATTCAGCACCTGATCTGGCGCCTGTTCTCTCTTCTTCTTTCTATAGTATACTCTATCGAACATGCTGTTTGGCACAACAGTAACACCTGGGATAGAACTCAGTCTCAGTATGCCCAGCTTTCAGCTCATGCAGGTAAACTCTTCTACTAACGTTGCAGGTCAGCAAGTAATATATCTCAGACCCAATTTAGTCTAAGCGGCATGCAAGTTAGCACAGAAACATGCTAGACAGATTGAGGCAGGTCGGTCGCACCGAAGACACCAAATGAAAAAGTACAACAATGAACAAAATTACAAGGGAATTCACTAGGGAAATACCTAGATAATTTTATGGATTTGGAGCCATCTTTGTCTGAAAATCATCTGCTGGCACAATGTTGAACTACAGTTACAAGCCAAAAGTACAGTTGTCCGATTGCTACTAATGCTTGATTAGCTCTTGGAAGTGCATTTTCTACATAACATTAATTACTTGTCCAGGCCCCGGCAGCCAAACGTGCACAAATGACTCCCAAATTCAGATATTACATCCACCAGACCTCCGTATCCGGCAACAGCTGCCATCTGAACGACAAGGGTAGTAATTGAGAACAGAATGTCCAGCCCCAGAAATAAGGAGGAAACATGAGCCAAGAAGTAATTTCAAATGAGAACCAAGACAGAGAGATAGATACATACCCCTGACGAATGCATGGAGACAGAAAATGCCGATTGAGGAGCACACTTTATTTGTGAAAGGACAGTCCCATTGATTGTCAAACGAGTTAGCAAAGGTTCAGCACCAACTGCTAAAATCTGGATGAAAATGAAAAGGGCGAAAAATTGGAGAATAATTAGCATGCTTTCTGAAGCAAAGGAGTTGATAAATAATGCATGCTACTCCATTGTTTATATATCTAGCATCTCTACATAAAAGCTCTGGTAAATCTCGAATAAAAGAAAACGAATGAAAAACAAGGTAACTATTATATAATCAATTAAAACAATGTCAATGGGCCATCAGGTTTGCAATCATATTTTCAATCATAGGCATTGAAGTTGTACAACAAATATAAATGTATTTTCAAATATAAAAATACGTATTGTAATATCTAGCCGCGCAATTGTGTGAGCAATTCGGCTAGGTCCTCAGAAGAATAAGGATTTTACTTTGGCCAAAGATTTGCTGTTTAATTTCTGTTCCGATCAAAGTGCCAGCTTTTCTTCTCATTTGCCAGGCCACATACTACAAAGCATTAAGACAACTCTTCCTTTCTGTTGCACATTTTTCTGCGATATGTAAGGTACTAAGATGGTTTTTAAGAGGACATCCAATATCAATTTTCAGATCTGACCAATTTTGCAATTGCAAAAAACCTACTTGGTGTGGCAGTCAATCATAAGCTTTCTACAAGTCGTCGTGTTTATTGACTTGGAGAAAGCTTATGATAGCATGCCAAGAAAGGTCAAATGGTGGGCTCTTGAAAAGAAAAAGTCCCAACAAAATACGTTACCCTAATCAAAGATATGTACGACGATGTTGTGACTAATGTCAGAGCATGTAATAGCTATACTAGTGACTTTCCTATTAAAATATGACTACATCAAGCGTTAGCATTGAGCATCTACATTTTTGTCATACTGATGGACAAAACCACATGGTACATACAAAGAGAGATTTCTTGTTGTATGCTTTTTGCTGATGATGTGGTGCAACTGATGAGAGTAGGGTTGATAGGAAGTGGAGTTGTGGAGAACAATGTAACTTGGACACAGACACGGGAGTCGGAATCTGACTCAGATTCAGGGTGTCCGATTTGGCAAATTTTTTTGAATATGGGAAATGCTACTTGGAATTGGACACGAGTGTCGTAATCTGATTCAGATTTGATGTGTCCAATTTGGCAAAAAATTTTGGACAAGGGTGTTCAAGTAACACTGGTGAAGGAAGAATTTAGAATCAAAGGGCTTTAGATTTATAAGGATTAAAACAGAGTATATGAGATATGTTTTTAGTGGTGCTATGGCAGATGATGGAGATGCTAGCTTGAACACGAAAGTAGTGCCTAGGAAGGAAATTTTCGATATTTGAGATTGATGCTATAGAGTGACAGTGACATTGATGAAGGTGTGAGCCACATGATATAAGCAGGGTGGGTGAAATGGCAACAAGCATCTAGTGTCCTATGTGATAGAAAAGTTCCTAAAAGTTAAAGGGTAAGTTCTATAGGATAACGATTAGACTTGCGATGTTGTATGGAGTAGAATGTTGGGCGACAAAACGACATATGTTCAGAAGATGAGCGTAGCAGAGATGCGGATGTTGCGAAGGATCTATAGTCATACAAGGCGAGATCGAATACATAATGATGATATCTATGATAGGATATCACCAATTGAAGAAAAGCTTGTCCAACATCATTTGAGATAGTTTTGACATATCCAATGGAGGCCTCCTAAGGCACCGGTGCGTAGTGGAATTTTAAGTCGTCTCGAAAACATAAGAGGCTGATGTCGTCTAAGATTGACGTGTAAAGAAGCATTTAAAAGAGACTTGAGGGATTGAAATGTATCCAAAGAGTTAGCGTTGGATATGACTATATGGAAGCTAGCAATCTACGTACCAAAACCATGATCTAAGATCGAAGGTTTAGCAGCCATGACCTAAGATCGAAGGTTTAGGGGGTTTTATTGACTTTGATTGGGTTTCATTCCTAACCTACCCCAACTTGATTGAGACAAAAGGCTTGGTTGGTCGTGTGTGGCAGTCAATCTGACATAAAATGAATGGAAGATGGCACTAAACCATTGATGAATGATGCATTTCTGGGAATTATTATACACCTTAATGGCTTAAACATATGAGATGCATGGAAATGATTGAAGTACTTACATAGGCAGATCACTAATTCACTATAGCCATAGCACTAAGTGAATTCACTAAAGAATGAAATTGGCTGCCCAATTTTTTTTTCAGCCACGGTTGAAATATAAAAGATGAGGCATTCCTAAATACAAACAACAAGCAAGCTTACTAGTTTACTAAACACTAATTTAGATAGGATGTAAATGACTATGCAGGGAGAAGCGCTTACTTGGTTTTTGTCAAACAACAAATCTTGAACAGGAGCACGACAATCCACATTAAAGATGCACTCATTTGAGAGAAGACTCCAAACTGATATACCACAAGAAGTGCCACAAGCCTGATAACAGTATGGACAATAAACAAAATTAAATGTAAAATACACAACATATAACACCCCAAAAAATATAGTTATAATCAACAAAATATCATTTATATCAGCTAAAGGTGTGTGATACCAGCCAACTTTCACTCGCGTCAATGGCAATGCAACCGACCCACGAGCCCTCGAACGTCTTGTTTTGTACTGGACGTATAATCTGAGTGCACTTCCCACTTCTGCAATCTGCAGTGTCCACAAAGAGCATGAATGAAGCATGTAATACAATTTTCAAATAGGGTCATAGCCTTTGAAAGCCTGCAGAAGTTGAAATCATATGATAAAATTTGTTAACATATAGTGTCGTATGATCAGATATGAAACAAGTACAACCAATAGGAACAGAAGTTGATATAACTTGTTACGTGTTTTCTCTTTGTATGGAAAAAAAAGAGGTACATATTTCTTTCAATATCAGTAGGAACAAGACAAGCATGAAAAGCCATGTTTGGACCACAAAAGAAAAGGAAAACTTTCTCTAATTGAAAGCACTGCTCACCCCAGATACGGGCTGTCCCATCCTCTGATCCTGTTACCACCTGAAAAAAGAACAGGTGTAACCAGTAACAGTTGTGACAATCTAGGAGGATCCGTGTCAAATAATATTAGTATGCTAAAATGCTGAACTAACCTGGTGGTTTGTCCCACGAACTGCGATGCTGTGCAAATAGTCAGTGTGTCCCTTGAAGGTCATTTTACATTTACCACTCTCCTGAGAGAAGCAGCCATGATAAAACAATTTTTGATCGAAAGCCATGATAAAAGTTAAGGGCATTCCTTTTATGCCATTGAAAGTTAACCTCGTCCCTTATATGCTACTCATTGTGTCATTGACATGTGGGTCGTGACCCCACATGTTAGTGACACATTCATGGCTTTCTCCCAAATTCTAGTGGCATATGAGGAATTAATCCTAAAAGTTACTACCAGATGCCTCAAGCAAATGATTCTTAAGCCGAACCATATTTCCTACCAACTAATGCAGGACTCCTATATGTCGAATTTACCTCAAGAGAATACATACCACATCCCAGCAATAAGCACATGCATCACCTGCTGCTGCGAAAACAGATCCTTTCTGTTTGGAATAAGCATGGCAAGAGAAAATAAGATATCTCAGAACCATGTAAGAAATGGGGCACTCTGCTTCTACATGATATGCATGAGGAACAGCTTGCACATAAGCGACTATTGTTCTTCTTGGAACAATGTGCAAATATGCACATATGAGGTACCTACCTGTTTGTCAATTGCAATGGCATTGTTTTCAGGTATTGGAGAGCGGGCACCCCAAGGACCTCTGCAAAATTGAAAGAAACAGCTATGAAAAGATGGAGGATGAGAGGACAAGTGCATTTGTCGGGAAGAAAGGGTGTATCAAAAGATTGTCAGATGTGCATGTGTTTTTTTATAGAAATCTTACTCATGTTGAGGGTTCACCAAATCAAGTACTGGTTCCAGATGATCTCCTGGAAAGAAAAGCAACGGAAAAATATTATGGAAAGACTGAAATATTCGAAATGTATTGGTTATTAATGAACATGTTAGCAAGGTTGTACATTTCTATTCAACTAAATAAGGTGACACTACACACAGAAAACATAATTCCAAAAAACTAAATCTTTGTTTGATAAAAATGCAAGTTTTTGCATGTGTATGCGCACTACAAGTACATTTAGAACCCCTAGCTAAGCACCAAAGAATGAGAGTTCTTGCACATTACCTTGCAGAGAGAGTGGGACAAGGCAGCTCTGCATCTCGTGCCATCTCCAACCCCGAATGCGGCCGTCATCCCCGCAGCTGTCACAAGCAATGAACCACGTTGCCAATTTCTCTTTAAGAATGCACTACATTGCCAATTTCATGCCACTAGAAGAAAATGGCCACGGAGAAGAGAAGTAGCATTCACCTGAAGAGCAACGGCTGCTGCCAATCTGGGTAGAACTTGACATCATAGGCAGGGCCACTGTGCGCTTGGATGATGCAGACGGGGTCAGCCAGCGCGTCGGCGTCCGGCTGAATCAAATCAAGAACTCAAACACCGGCTGTTCTTGGAAGTGGTTCTTGGCACAAGTGGGTATATACATGCAACGGAATGTGGAACGAAAGAGAGAGAGGGGAGAGGGAGACGAACCTGGGGAGCGGCGTGGGTGGAGGAGATGCAGGAGGAGAGGGAGAAAGAGGCAAGGGAGCCGTCGCTGGAGGCGGCGGCGAGGAGGACGTCGGGGTCTGGGTCGTCGTGGTGGTCGAAGAAGACGGCGCGGAAGAGGGTGCGGCAGGAGAGGTCGCGCTCCCGCAGGATGCCCCGCCGGTACACCGCCTCGTCCCACCCGCGCGCGTCCATCCCTGGTTGCTCCTGCGCCATCGCCGCCGCCATCTCCTCGCGGTTCTTGCTGTTGGCGGTCGACGCGCTGCACTGCTGCTGCTCCGGGCAGTGAGAAGGTTGGGCTGGTTTTGGTTTGGTCTTATAGTTGGTTCTGCCTCGCCGCTCGCATAGTTGCATAATAATGCTATTGCGTCGCTAAAAACATGTTATCTATTGGATCGAAAAATCAATAGCCGGATTTATTTTGTAGTTTTTCAACACTGTTTTTTAAATGCGATATACATTTTGAGAGGTGTTTCTGTATATCTCATCTTAATACAGGTCGTACAAATCTTAAAATAAGTAAAAGAGTAAGTAATCACATGACCGTTCCAAAGATTTTAGGGGCCCAGGATGAGTTAAATCAAGTGACCCTTTTATTGACTACCATAATTATTATAGATAAAATATCAAATGCTTTTATATGTAATAAGCTTGGTAGAGAACAAGTCACAACCAAAAGATAGTTTAAACATAATCAAACTCATGTACTATTCAACTAAATTGAGTTCTAACCTCCAAAATGTACCTTTAAGCCCACCCGCGTCACATTGCCATCACTACCATAATGCTGCGATAAAAACCAATCTTACCAACTCCTACAAATTTAAATGGGCAAGTTAAAGTTCCTTCTAGCATTTTTAGATGCAAAGTCATTAATAATAGTATCAATATCAATTTTATCCAATTTATCCTTCTCAATGCATAAAATTGCCAAACCATTTAACCTTTCTTGTGACATTAATGACCTCAAGTAATTTTTTAATAATTTTAGCTTTGAAAAACTTTTTTCAGCGGATGTTACAGTCATAGGTATGGTGAATAAGATTCGGTAAGCAATTGAAACATTTGGATAGCAATTTAAATCCTTAACAAACTCAAAAATCTCTATGACGGACTGTGAGTGAGCAAATAAAGTCATTTGTAGCACTTTTAGTTCAAAAAAATCATCTAACTCAATATCACATGAACTATTATGGGAAAATGTTTTTGTAAATTTAGTTTAACAATTTCTTAGTTCAATATTATCCAATGACTTTAAATTTTTTGAGTTAAGTAAAAAACTAAATATACTCTTAAATGTAGTAAAATCCTCGAACATGTTCTTCAATGAAGAAATTGCTACATCCACCATAACAAGAAAGTAATTTACCTCAAAAGACTTCTCAGCTAATAAAACCTCTTCATTATAATCACTTTCATCAAACTGCTTTTTCTGAGTAGCTAGGCGTTTTATCAGGAATGATGTTTCTACATTCATATTAGATGCAATTTAGGAGCCCTCCTAAATTGGGGGCCCCTGGCGGTCGCACCGGCTACCCCCCCTTTGGGCCGGCCCTGTAATCACTATCTACACTTTATTCATTGTTTAGTATTTATACAATATTTAAAAGAAGATACATAGAAGTATCTCTCATATATTTTTCTTTTGAAAAACAAGGATAGGCGACAACAATCATTCACGTTTGGACATTTGCCACTTTGGACTATGTAATTGAGGGTTTAGAAAATTTTGTTTTTGCAACTAAGGTGGATTCTGTGTCGTCTTGCTGGCATGCAAGCCCTAATCCCACCTGTCCACGAAAGAGTAGTGGCAAAAACAAAAAATGAGGGCATGGCTCAGTGGCACCACAAAAATTGTTCCATGGGGATTTGCCACCCTGTTCATCGAAACAATGTGGGTTGATATTCTTGATATATTTTTAACCTCTTTCTTCTTCTTTTTTTCCCCTACCCGAAATTTGTAACTGAGGGTTTAGTCTTGCCTCACAATGACAATAGAGCTATTGTATCACTCACAATCTCAGCCTTGACTAAAAGTCTATGGTTCGATCTATTCGGTACTGTAGGATTTTAGAAAACCACAGATGGACCAGATGCAATTGAAAAAAACACAGCAAATGCCTTTTGCAGGTAAGGTAGCAAGTGAATTATCATATTATAGAATAGAAGTATGCTTTGTATACAGCTTCTCAGCGATTCAAACACAACAGAGCAGTCTACAATCATGTCGCAGCTGATATACCTCTGCTCAACAACAAACATCAACGGTTCGCTGAAACATTCAGCTCTAACAACTACAGAGTTTGGCAATTCAAAAGACCAGCCGGTGGATATCTTGGGAAGCATATGTTCGTCTACTCATTGCTCATGTTAATGTTTTCACAGCCAGTGCATACAGAATCTCCATGTTCTCAATCTTCACTTACTGTCAGATCCCTTCTTTGGATGGAAGGCTTCGACAATAGCTTCGATCTCTTCCTTGGCACGCTCAAACACATTGGGGCCTTTAACTTTCTCAATTGGTGTGTCCTCAGTTATATCATTGCTTGTACCATGAGTTTCATTCTTGTGGGTCTTTATTTTATGCATTGACACCTCACTGTCATCCTTAGAGTCCTTGTGCAGTTCTGCAGGTATTCAGAGAGTGATGCATCATAATCAAGATAAGGTATTGAATGAAGTGCTATCAGTAATACTAATAAAAGAATCTGATCACCATGCATGAAAATCATACAAAGAACAGGTAATTAAAGGAATTTAACAATGATGTTTCAATTAAGGTATTGAATTTTGTTGCCTGCTTTGTCTGATAAATTCTAGATAACCAGTATTTCAATTTTTTATGCCTGAAAGAATTTCCACAAAGTTTTATGATTTAGCTGCAGTACATTTTAAAGTTTGGGCGACATCAATCTTTAAGAAGTCAATATGCTCAAAACGACTTCTGTACAACCTAGAAAAAGATGCACATGTTAATATTCTCGGCCTCACATTTGTGGTCTCTCACAAAACTGCACTTTCTCAACAAAGCGAAAGAAATTTGACAGAATCATAGTAGATTATTAATGATTCATCATTATAAACAAAGGAACTTAATGTGCAGGAAAAAAGTACAGCCAACCAACATTTCACATTTGCAGTTATAAAATATAATCATCAGATTTTTTCAAGAACCATGTTACAGTCTGTGAAGAACTATGTGCCAATGATTGAAGAGCTGAAGCTCGTGCAACTGTCTTGTCTACCTCTGTTTGGTTGGTCCAGTTGGTAAGTGGCTAAGGTTGTGACTTAGGTGGAGTTGGTACAGTCATCAACAATGTGAAGGAGCATAAGTATTCTTGTAGTCCGACAGGTAACAGAGAGCTAAGATGTGAATTGTCTCTCTGTTAGTATTGTTCTTCCTTTCCTCTTATCCTACCTTCTTTTCTTCTCTTCCACTTTCAATTTTCAAATCCTACTATTCTACTTGAGGATACATTAGGGAGAAATTTTACGGTGCATTATACTGGTAGTATATAATAGGTAGTAGAAATCAGATGATTTGTTAAAGTTATTTCTACTACTTTACTACCAGAGGAAGTATAAATAATTCTAGCTAATTTGATCCATTGGATTGAAAAGAATGAACGGTTCAAATTGCATTTAGTGTACCATGAAAGAGCTCTACATCAGGGCTTGGCAGCAAATACTTCACACAAGTTAAATTGGACGAAATACCACCAGTTAAAGTAAATTACCACCATTCTTTCCACGGGGACTGGAATGGTGCTCCATCTTGTTATGAACAGCTCCCACAACAGCCTCGACCTCTTCTTTGGCTCGTTCAAGCAGATTGGGTGCCTTCACCTTGTCCACAGACGTTTTCTCAGTTATGCCACCGCCTGTTCCGTGAGTCTCTTTGTTGTGAACATCGTCCTTGTTCATGGCGCTCTCGATCCACAACGGAATGCTTCGTTGTGCGCACCCCACCCTGCCGAAATTCGCAATAGCTTTCAGAACATACATAGGAAAATAGGACAAAACTAGGGTATTGCTCTTAAAGAGATCTCCTTGTACAATCCATTCGAACAGACGCAAGCGGCCAGCTTCTTTTGCGCGTAACCATATAGGCTCACTCTAATTGGTGTCAAGTACCACCAAACCATGAGATTTAAGCAACTGCTAGCTAATAAACTGAGAAATGTTCATCGAACATTCAAACTAGTAGCGTACAACTCCAGAAAACATGCACAGATCGACATGGTCAGCTTGCCGCGGCCCCTGCCAATTGCCACGCACTACTCTTTGGGCAACGTCTCTGTTAGAGACGGCAAGAAACCGTCATATTCGTCTATCCGCTGATCCGAAGGTTGCAGTGCTGGTTTCTAAATGGAAGCATGCGCTAGCCCTATGAGCGACCTACCCAATCCCCGGATTGCCGGATGAGGCAATCAGGCAAACACGAAACACCACGTCGAGCGCCAAGACGGCACGGCCTTCTCGAATCTAGAGAGAGAGTGAGAGATACGTGCCTGTGGTTGGTTGTCGTCGCCGGCGAGCCGGCGAAGTCGATCTCCTCCGGGCTCCGGTAGGGGGAGAGATGCGGATGGATTGGGGCAGGAGACGATCGGAAGGGAAGGAGGCCCTGAAGAAGGAAGCGAATCGACGGTTGATTCCTCGGCCCAGCCCAAAAGACGACGTATCTTGCCAACGACATGTGGGCCCCTTCGTCGTTTGACCCACCTGTCAGTGACTCGTAAACCCAGCGCCAGCGTCGTTCGACTCGTTCCTCCGGCCCCGCGACAAGCGGCCGAGAACCCGTCGTTCCTGATTCGCCCCCGCGCCGCCGGCCAATCCGACGCCTCTGCCCTCCGCCTATGTCCGGCGCAGCATCGGGCGCGATCGCCGCTCTCTTGCGCGCCCACCGCCTCCCCATGCCGCTGCCGCGCGCGTGCTTGCTCGCCGCGGCGGGCTCCCTGCGCGCGCGCCTCCGCGCCCCAGCGTCCGCGGCGACGCTCCTCCTCCTCCTCCTCCTGCCTTTCCCTCCTGCACCCTCACTCCGGTGCGTTGCGTACGTCAAGCTGTTGACGTTATATGGCCTATAGCTCGCGCCTCAGCTGTTCGACGTAATGCCTCCTCGTGAACAACCTGTGCTTGTTTCTTCCAGCACGCTCCTTCTCCTCCTGCGGTGCTCGTGCGTCTCCCGGCTGTGCGGTCTCGGCGTCGGCGGCGGAACAGGAGAAGCAGACGCAGTCGGAGCTCATCTTCCTCGGCACGGGCACCAGCGAGGGCATCCCTCGCGTCAGCTGCCTCACCCACCCCTCCAAGACCTGCTCCGTATGACTACCCTCCTCCTCCATCTCCGTATCAATCACGACATAAGCGAAACTTCTCACAATGCTCATTGTGATGTTGGTTGTTTGTTTGTCCTGCCCTGCATGCAGGTCTGCACCAAGGCGGCCGAGCCGGGGAACCGGAACAGGAGGCGCAACACCTCCATCCTCCTGCGCCGCGCCACGCCATCCGGCACCTCCAACATCCTCGTCGACGCTGGCAAGTGCGCGCCATTGCTTGCATTGTGTATCTTAGAAATCTTAGAATGCTTTCGTTTCTCTTCCGTTCAAAGTAACGAGTTATCATTGTCGTGAGAAAAAGATTAATGATCTATCATGTCCGGTTGTATTGTTTCATCTGTCAGGTTCTTCTACCACTCTGCGCTCCAGTGGTTCCCTGCTTTTGGGTACTGAATTACCCAGATGTTCTGTTATTTGTTTTCAAGCAACGTAGTCTGCGCTAAGCGTTTGCTGCTGATCTTCAGGTTGAGGACGATTGATGCTGTCATTATTACCCATTCTCATGCTGATGCTATTGGAGGTCTGCAATTTCTTCTAAACTTCACAAATCCAATGTATCATTGTAACACAATCTGTAATCTAATTGTTAGATCATCTATCGATGCTCCCTCCTTTGTATCTATCCATTGCATATGTTTTCCTCAAAGCAATTTTGTTTTTATTAATTGAGACAACAAGCCATCTTCTTTTTGGTCATGTCCTTTCGAAAAAAGATAACAGCTTCTCTGGTGCAGGCCTTGATTGTCTTCGTGATTGGACCAACAATGTCCAGCCCTCCATCCCAATTTATGTGGCAGAACGTGATTATGAGGTTCAGACACCTTGTAATGTGTTATGCTATATTTTTTTCTACTATTGCAGCCTCAGAAATTTTCATGCAATACATGGAAAACTATCATGCAAACTGAAACATCTATTACAAAATGAGTGATCTTTTCATTTTCCATTGCAGATCTTAACAATTTGCTCAATTTTCTTTCATTATTTTTTCCATTTGCTGGTCTGTATCAGGTGATGAAGATGACCCACTATTATTTGATTGACACAAGTGTGGTTATACCTGGAGCTGCAGTTTCAGCATTGCAATTCAACATCATAAAAGAGGAACCATTCACTGTTCATAATCTTGAGGTTTGTAATCTGAAATGGTAACTTACAAAAGTAATAAGTAGACATAACCTGACCATCAGTGGCCATTAGCGATGTTTTGTTTTACAAATTATGAAGGAGTATCTTTTTTCTCAACTCATGATTTTTTTTCTCTCGAAAATGCAGGAGAACTGCATTTCATTTAAATAAAGAAAAAAGAAGAGATACAAAAGGCTGCCAAAATAGCTGGCAGAAGAAAGAGAGCTAACACAACCTCCCCTTAAAACAATACCAAAACAACTAGCACAAAAATATAAAACCAGAAAAAACGAAAATCTGGACAGAACACTGAACAGAACACAAGAAAGAACATTGAGGCCCCTAGCACCACCCTCACACCAGATTTGTAAGGCCCCTAGCACCACCCTCGCACCAGATATGTAGAAGAGAAAAGTATGGGAATGGCTACGCACATCTCTAGGATGGCAGTGCATATATTTATATAAGTATCCTCAAGGGATAAGTATGGCAAGATACAATCAGATTACAACTAACCATATTTAGTTACAACAACATATGGAAAGCTATCAACAGATAATAGAATGCGGAGATAGCAGGAAAAGAATATATCTCTAACACTCCCCCGCAGTCGCAGCGGGAGGTTGACGAATGCCAAGACTGGACTTAAAATCCAGGAACAACTTGGATGGTAGACCCTTGGTCATAATATCGGCAAATTGGAGAGCAGATGGAACGTGGAGCACACGAACTTGACCGAGGGAGACTTTCTCGCGCACAAAATGGATATCAATCTCAATATGCTTGGTGCGCTTGTGCTGGACAGGATTTGCCGACATGTAGATAGTACTAACATTGTCATAGTATACAACGGTGGCCTTGCGAGGAGGAAGATGAAGTTCCTGAAGAAGTTGACGGATCCAGCAGCATTCAGCAACAACATGAGCCACCACACGATACTAGGCTTCAGCATTGGATCGGGAGACGGTGGGCTGCCTCTTGGAGGAGCAAGAAACAAGACTATCGCCGAGGTAAACACAGAAGCCCGAGGTAGAGCGCCGAGAATCGGGACAGCCGGCCCAATCAACATCGGAATATGCAATCAAATCAGAGGAGGAGGATGCGGGAAGATGCAATCCATCGTCGATAGTACCCTTGATATATCGCAAAATGCGTTTCACAAGAGCAAGATGAGGTTCCCTTGGATCATGCATGTGCAAACAAGCCTGCTGAATAGCATACTGAATATCTGGCTAAGTCAAAGTAAGGTACTGAAGAGCCCCAATGATACTGCGATAATCCGAAGGATTAGAGACCGGTGCACCATCAGTTGCGGAGAGCTTAGACTGAGTATCGATAGGAGTGGTTGTTGGATGACAATCACTCATACCGGCACGACGCAGAAGGTCCAAAGCATATTGCTGCTGGGACAAGAGCAGACCGGTGGCTGATTGGGTGACTGAAATACCAAGGAAATAGTGGAGATCACCTAGATCAGTCATCGCAAACTCAGAGTGAAGGGAGGCAGTCAGCCTCAGGAGAAGAGCATCGGTGGAAGCAGTGATAATAATATCATCCACATAGAGCAGAATATAAGCAAGTTGATCACCGTTGCGGAAAACGAACAAGGAGGTGTCCGAGGTTGCAGCAGTGAAACCCAACTTTGTGAGGTAGGTAGAAAACCGTTGGTACCAAGCGCGCGGGGCTTGTTTGAGACCATAGAGAGACTTGATGAGCTTGCACACATGATGAGGATGACGGGAGTCAACAAATCCCGAAGGCTACTCACAATAGACTGTCTCATTAAGGTCCCCATGGAGAAAAGCATTCTTCACATCCAATTGCCGAATAGACCAGCCCCGAGAAATGGCAATACTGAGAATGATGCGAATGGTACAACAGGACTGAAGGTCTCATCATAATCAATACCAGGCTGCTGAGAATATCCACGGACAACCCAATGGGCTTTATGGCGGGCCAGAGTACCGTCAGAGTGAAACTTGTGCCGGAAAATCCATTTGCCGGAGACAATATTAGCACCTAGAGGGCGAGGAGTAAGAACCCATGTTCCATTATCAACAAGCGCCTGAAATTCCATAGCCATGGCTTGCCGCCACTGAGGATCCTTCAAGGCAGTCAGATAGGACTTCGGAATTGGAGAGGTAGTAGGCATGGGAGCAACTGCTGCTGGAACCGAAGCAGGGGCTGCAATTGACGTCGAAGCAAAGAAGCCATAGCGACAGATAGGGGCCATAATGCCGTCTTTGGCCCGCGTCCACATTGGATGAGGACCAAGACCAGGCCAAGCCAGTGAAGGGGCGGCTTGGGAGACTTGCGCTGGCACAGGATCAGGAGTTGACTGGGGCGTTGCAGCAGGAGGACGCCGGGAGTAGACTGTGCGGACCGGCGGTTTGGGTGGCAGTGTGCGCCAAGGTAGAGCAACATCATCCTGTAGAAAAACAAGATCTCGCGCCGAAGTTCTCGGAGACGAGGTGAGACGAAGGGAAAGGTCAACTCATCGAAGATGACATGGCGAGAGATAATAATGTGGCGACTCTTTGGATCATAGCACCTATAGCCTTTGTGGTTAGGGGGGTACCCGAGAAACACACAAGGAATGGATCGAGGCTGAAGTTTGTGTGTTGATGTAGCGGTGGTGTTGGGAAAACATAAACAACCAAAGACACGAAGGTGGTCATAGGTCGGGGCTATGTTGTAGAGAGCCTAGAATGGAGTCTTATGGGAAAGAGTGGTACTAGGACAGTGGTTAAGCAAGTAAGTAGCAGTAGCTAAGGCTTCGGCCCAAAAGCGAGGAGGAAGATTGGCTTGAAGAAGGAGAGTGCGCACAACATCATTAATTGTCCGGAGAGCGTGCTCAGCCTTGCCGTTTTGAGGCGAGGTGTAGGGGCAGGAACAGCGAAGAATGACGCCTTTGCTATCCAAGAAGGCAAGAACAACAGAGTTGACAAACTCTTTGCCATTATCAGTTTGCATAGCACAAATAGGAACGCCGAATTGAGTCTGAACGAAAGCAAAGAAGGTCTGTAGTTTAGTCAAAACATCAGACTTATGGTGGAGCGAAAAGGTCCAATAGAAATGGGAGAAATCATCCACTATGACAAGATAATACTGACATCCCGACATGCTCTCAACAGGAGAGGTCCACAAATCACAATGGATTAATTTAAAAGGTTTGCTAGACACACTTCTGGAAGAATCAAAAGGTAAACGAACGCTTTTGCCAAGTTGATATGCATGACATAAGGAACGACACAATTTTATTTTGGTGGCATTGGATTGACGAATATGATTGGTGGAGTCATGTCCAGGATGACCAAGGCGGCGATGTCACACCTCTGAGGAGACTGCAAAGGAAGCAAAATTGTTGGTGGAGCGGGTGACAAAGAGGAAAACGTAGAGGTCTCCACGGCTATTGCAGCGATGAAGAATCTCCTTCGTGTGTAGGTCCTTTACAGAAAAGCCGAATGGATCAAATTCAATAGAGCAGGCATTATCACGGGTAAATTGACGAACGGAAAGCAGATTGCGAATCAAGGAAGGGACATGAAGAACATGATTCAATTTAAAAGAAGACCCGGACGAAGAAAGAATAGTACTAGAACCAGCAAGATGAATAGGAACCGTGGAGCCATTACCGACGGTCACATGAGATGGAGGAGAGACAGGAGATGGACAATGCAAATTACCATCATCAGGAGTCATGTGAGCGGATGCGCCGGAGTCCATGACCCAGCCACCAGGACTGCTAAGTTGGAAGTTGTTATTGGCGAGATGAGGCAACCTTGCCCCGAGGAGGCGCAGTTGGTGTAGAAGGCTGGGATTGGAAAGAAGGAGCCGCCGTAGTGACGAAGGCCTGAGGAGGACGTGGACCGAGAATGCCCGGTGCACCACGGCCTGGAGAAGGCGCGAGAGAAACTTGAGGAGGCGCCATCGCCCAGACACCCATCGCCAGCGCATCCAGCGCCGTGGTTGGGGCATGAGCAGATCCATGGCGGAGGAAACAGCGAATGGGGCATGGAGGAGAACCCACCGCCATTGTTTCCTTTCTTCTTCCAGTTCTTCTTGTTCTTGTGGGAGGAGGGAACGCCATCGCCACGGTTGTCACCGCGACAGTTGTGCCCAGAACAAGAGAAAGACTTGTTAGTGGTGGTGAGAAGGGCGCTGGCAGCCTCGGCTTTGGCGGCAGCACCGAGGCGCGTCTCCTCCTTCAGAAGTTCAGACCTTGTGGCGATGAAGTTTGGTAGAGGTGTGGTCATGGCGATGACCGTGGCAGCATGGGACATGGTCTTGTTGAGGTCGCGGAGAACATTCAGCACCAGGAGATGATCGTCGATGGGCGTATCAGTGTCGCGAAGGGCATCGACAAGCCGCTTCTACTCCTTTCAATAAGCGGTGACGGATAGATCGCCTTGTTGAAGACCGTGAAACTCATTGAGGAGGACGATCGCTCGGCTCTCCTTGTTGCCGCAAAACAGAGTATCGGCGGCAACCCAGAGCTCGCGAGCTGTCTGCTGCTTGTCAAGAATAATGTCGAGCACCTCAGGGGAGATGGAGTTGTACATGACGGAGAGGACAACGTAGTCATCAGAGACCTAGGTGGCGTCGTCGGGAAGAGGAGGAGCAGATCCGTCGATGTGTTGGAGGAGACCATGACGCCCAAGAAAGGCGCGGAGAAAGATATCCCACTTGGTAAAATTTCCGGCGGCTAGGTCAAGTCAAGACCGGGAAATAAGCCCGAGAAGAAGAAGAGAGCGGCCTTGAACCAGAGCCGGCCAAGGGGGAAGAAATCGCCGCAGCGGAGGTGGCGGAAGAGGACGACATGGGGGGCAACGGAAGGGGAGAGGATCGAACTAATCTAATACCATGTAGAAGAGAAAAGTATGGGAATGGCTACCACACATCTCTAGGATGGCAATACATATATTTATATAAGTATCCTCAAGGGATAAGTATGGCAAGATACAATCAGATTACAACTAACCATATTTAGTTACAACAACATATGGAAAGCTATCAACAGAAAATAGAATGCGGAGATAGCAGGAAAAGAATATATCTCTAACAAGATAGACCCCTCATGAACCATTTGAAGCACTTTGCTTATTGCCGGAGAGGCACTGTTGAATACACAATCGTTGCGGTGTTTCCAGATTTCCCAAGCTACTAGGATGATGAGAGTATTAAGGCCTTTCCTGTGTTGCTTCTCCACTCTTTGGGATGTCTGAAGCCACCAGATAGAGAAGGAGGTGGACGACTGTTGAGGAGCTAAAACCTGCAGGCCAAGGCTATGGATAATTGAAAACCACACTTGTCTTGAGAAGACACAAGAGATTAGGAGATGCTGGATACATTCCTCAGATTGATCATAGAGAGGGCAGGCAGACAGATGAGGCAGACCACATCTTGCAAGGCGATCTGCAGTCCAACACCTGTTCAAAACAGCTAGCCAAATGAAGAGCTTGCAGCGCAAGGGAGCCCATGATTTCCAAATGAGCTTCCAGGGAGCAAATCTGATAGACCCTTTGAATAAAGCATTATAAGCTGACTTGCTTGAATAAACACCAGATCTAGAAAGCTTCCAGAAAGACTGATCCGAAGCATCCGGCTGAAGATTTATGTTAGCCAATAGGTCCCAAAGACGCAAAAATTCAGCAAGGACTTGGACAGATAGCGTTCCTTGGATATCTTCAATCCATTTCCCATTTTCAAGAGCTTGACTCACCGTCCTTTGATTGCTAGAGCGCCGGGACACTAGGGATAAAACATGAGAGGCTATCTCAGCTATTGTTTTCCCCTGCAGCCAGCGATCTTTCCAGAACTTAGAAGTTAAACCATTCCCCACCTTCGTCACCACAGCCATATCAAATAAGGCTCTTGCATTTGGCTGCACGTGAAAATGGAGACCTGCCCAGGGCCGAGAAGGGTTAGTTTTTTGCAGCCAAAGCCATCTAGCGCGAAGCGCCCAGCCTTGCAAATGCAAGCTGTGAATACCTAGACCACCAAACTGCAGCGGCCTGCAAACCTTTTGCCAAGACACAAGGCAGTTGCCACCCTGTGCCTTATCTTGCCCCTTCGAAAGGAATCCTTTTCTTATTTTGTTAATAGATCTTATTACCCATTTTGGAAGGTCCAAAGCAATCATTTGGTATATTGGAGTTGAAGACAACACCGCACGAACCTTAACGAGTCTACCAGCCCGGTTCATAAGGGAAGCTTTCCAACCAGGGAGGTGATCAGCAACTTTATCAACTAAGGATTGCAATTCAGATTTAGGCAGCTTTTTAACAGATAGCGGAAGACCCAAATATTTGCAAGGAAAATCCAATAATGGACAAGTCAGCTGCTCTGAGATGATGGACAAATCCTCCTCCTGACATTGAATGGGAGTAACTGAGCATTTTTGAATGTTGGTTCTAAGACCTGAGGCATGACCAAAGGTTTCCAGAATTTGTTTTATTAACTCAAGCTCCTGCGCCAAAGGCCGAAGGAACAGGACCACGTCATCAGCATAAATAGACATGCGATGATGCAGCCCATGGACGGGGATAGGCTGCAGCAAACTTTCTCTATTGGCGCAAACAATTATAGAATTCAAAATATCCATGACCAAAATAAAGAGCATGGGTGGTGGCGGAAGAAAGAAGTTATAGAATTCAAAATATTCATGACCAAAATTATAGACCTCTTCGATGTTGAATGGAATCCCCAGGATCACCATTAAGAAGCACCTGGGTGGTGGCGGAAGAAAGAAGACAGCATATGATATTGCACCAAAGGTTTCCAAAGCCCAAGTGACGAAGAACTTCCAATAGGAAGGACCAAGAGACAGAATCGAAGGCCTTCGATATATCCAATTTAAGGAGCACATGAGCAGATCTTAACAATTTGCTCAATTTTCTTTCATTATTAACTCAATTTAAGGAGCACATGAACAAATTGTTAAGAATTTGTTTTATTAACTCATGAAATGCATTATGAGAATACTCTACGTAGATAGGTACATAAAAGAATAAAATCACAATTATGACTTATCTCCTTATTTTTGTCAACTATCACAGGATGGGATCACTTAATTACTTGATGGTGTGCTAGTATAGCCAATAGGGCAATTTGAAGATCTACACTTTGAGTATATTGGAAACTTGCTAACCTACGAATCTTAGTGAATCCATCATTAACCTATTATTTATTCTTTAAGTTGTCTGTCCAAACATACTATTAATTTCCTTCTCATTATGCCAGAATGGACTAAGTGTACTCTGGATTCATAATAGACTAAACTGTTTAATTTATTTTGCTGATGCTATAGTTTCTGTATTTCAGGTCATTCCTTTGCCTGTTTGGCATGGTCAGGGTTACCGTTCTCTTGGTTTTCGTTTTGGTGACATATGCTACATAAGGTAGACTGAGTTCATTGAAAGGATAATTCATGACAATGCATTATAATTTTGGAAGGCATCTTGTGTGAATCGCTCTGATCTATGCAGTGATGTCAGTGATATACCTGAAGAAACCTACAAACTTCTGGAAAACTGTGAACTTCTTATATTGGTACATTGTGATAAACTTTTTCTTTTGCATAATTGGATTTACTGGGAAGCTGTTAACTTTGTATGTTATTGCTTGTTAGTTTTTTTAATTAATGTCTTGTGCATCGCTTGAATCTTGACTAAAAATTGGATTTATTATAACTTTGTACAGGATGCTCTTAGACCTGATCGTTCTTCTTCAACACACTTTGGATTACCAAGGGTTCGTTATAATACATTAGTTATAGCTTCTTAGGTTTAATGGTATTCCATTATGATATATTCTTCAACTGTACAGGCCCTTGAGGAAGTTCGAAAAATCAAACCAAAGAAAACACTGTTTACTGGTATGATCTCATTTTGATGCTTCTTTTATGGCTTATATAGCGAATTTCTTCTTTTATAATAGCTTTCAGTTTCAACTGTGTATTTTGGATTTTTTACTGTGTATTTACAAAAACACAACCCACTCTTGAACAGACTGCACAATTTGCAGCAGAACAGCTTACGTGATAGCATTGCATGTTGAGAAAGGTTACCTGCCTTTTGTATAAATATGCATGATTTCATCTCAAAAAGGGGAAAAAGTCAAGATGGTTAAACTAACAAATTACCCAACTATTTTGATCCCTTTAGGGAATTGTTCAATAATTTGAGGACTTTTTGTGCGCCACACCAAGCATGTAGAGGAGGTCCTACATGAAAAACTCTAACACATTACTTCTCATTAGTTATGAAAGAATTACCCAATTATTTTGATCCCTTTAGGGAATTGTTCAATAATTTGAGGATTTTGTGTGTGCCACACCAAGCATATAGAGGAGGTCCTACATGAAAAACTCTTAACACATTACTTCTCATTAGTTATTAAAGAAAAGAATAAATTACCTCTTAACATATTAAACCTAAACATTTCAGAACTTATTTATACCAGGAATTTACCATTTCTCCATTTTCTCCAGAATTAAAGCATTAGAAACTCATTTACACAGTTACACTCATTTTTGTTTGTGAATGTGGAACTAGGAAAGACTAATTTGTTCAAATTTCACATGTCTCATCTTCCATTGTTTATATCATGTAGCTATTGATAAATTGGACTGAATGGTATTTTCAGGAATGATGCATTTAATGGACCATGAGAAAGTAAACGATGATCTTGCCAGGCTGATGGAAACAGAGGGGCTTGACATCCAGCTTAGCTACGATGGCCTCAGGATACCTGTAACGCTCTAGAATTATTATTCTTCCAAACACGTGCAATGTTTTATCTTTTAGGCACTGCTAAAGATCTTTACAGATCTGCTGTAGTTTCAGTTGAGTAAAATGATTACAAATTGTAATCTGTTGAACTCCTTGCTTCGAGGCTTTCCTTTTCTTTTATTTCTTCCCTCTCAACAGAGGAAACTTATGTAGCAAATCACACCTTATCATCCCAATGGAATAAAATTTCAGCACATTTATTATTCTTGAAGCAATACGTTCTATCTTTTGTGATATATTGCACCCTGTAATGAATTTTTTTTTTGGTATTGCAAAACGGACTCAAACCATATAAGATTAGGGAGCATATGAGTATGAGGAAGCAGATCATCAGGGCTTGTTCCTTGAAGTCCACTTAAGAAGACAAAGAAGAAAGAGGGGTCAATAAGCCATTTAATCTGCAGTATCATATTAGACAAATGTTTACTGGGTACAGATGAAACTCCTAGCTTCTCTTTCTTGGCAGTTCACACTGGATCCCATCAAAAATTAGTAATTTCTTTCTAGGTCACACATAACGAGAGGCTGGTGTCCAGGAATCAATTACACTCCAGCTGCTTGTCCTAGTCTACCCCTTAGGATCTTCACTCCAAAGTATCTGAACATGAAATAGGACAAAAGAAATTCAGTCCTAAAGTTAAAGTTTATGTTTGTAAAATAAAGAAATAAGTTTCGTGCTAAGTACCTGCCCATCATCATGACTGTGGCTTGAGGGTTGGTCCCCGGTGATCTAGAAAATGTTGAGCCATCAACCACACGGAGACCTGAGACTCCAAGCACCCGGTGTTGCTGGTCAATCACCTTCCCTACATGACATCCACCGTGATAGTGCCAGATGGTGATTACTGTGTCCCTGCAAAATTGCTCCAAGGATTCTGTAGTATTTGTATGCTTGGGTATCAGGTTAACATTAGCCTGTACACTCATGTTGAGCACCCTTTCCATGGGATATCCAGCAACATTAGCAGCCAGTTCAGAGAATCGGTTTGTCTTCAGTATTCTTTCAATGGTCTTGATACCATAGACACAACGAGTGAGATCCTGTGGATGGCTGAAGTAGTTGAAAGTAACAGCCGGGTTGTTCCTGACATCAGTGTCTGTAAGGGCAAGATGGCCCGTAGACAGTGGACCATCAATCTTCTCAAGGATAAAACCCCCTTGGAATACCTCCTTGGGTAGATTAAGTTTGGTATGTGCGTACTTCTGGGCTATGTCCAAGCTTCTTTGCTTTGGAGGAATTGTGGACAGCTGTCCAATCTACATTGTAGGAATGTAATATCAATGGCAATGCATTAGACCAACTAGGCCAAAAAGGGAATAAACTCACATAAGCATGAAAATTACGGTGACATAGTTTTTCTTGCATTTCAAGAGTTAGCACATATACAAATTTTATATATGTATATGTGTGTATATGTATATGTGCGTGTGTGTATACATAGTATATATATGTATATGTGTCTGTATACATAGTATATATATGTATATATGTGTGTGTATGTATATGTATATGTGTGTGTATACATGGTATATATAGGTATATGTGTGTGTGTGTATGTATGTGTATGTGTGTGTGTGTGTATGTATATGTTACATACATATGTGTGTGTGTGTGTGTGTGTGTGTGTGTGTGTGTGTGTGTGTGTGAAGTTCATTCTGATTCCTAGAACATAAAACTATGATCAGAAACTTTGATAATTACTATTTCTTAAAAATATATGATAGCATGCATATGCGCATTGTTAACGAGTGAATGGCTCTAAGTTATGTTCTTAGTGTTGCAAAGCATGAGTTGCTGTATATACTATAGAATGTTTTCTCCTTGCTGAAGTCTGCATCTTGACCTCAAAGCTTCAGGTTTCCTAATTGTTAGTGACATTGGCTCCAAACTACCATTTTGAGCATGCTATTTAAGTTTACTGAGCTTTGCACAATGCAATTCGAAGATTGTGGAGAAATTGCACAATTAGGATCTAGTATGCAAGTGAGATCGATGCCAGACCTCAGCGGACATGATTCCGTGGTGGCAATGGATGCTTTCTGTTGACTGGCCGAACCCACTGCTGGCCTCGATGAACACACCGGCTTCAGTTATTCCAACAGTCTCAATCAGTGACTGCCGAGGGGGACTTTTCGTAGGTATGAAGATGGAGTTCATGGGATTGTCAGCCATCCCTTTACCCACGTACTTGTTGTGGAGAACTACAGGAATCTTATGATTCTTAAGTTCGTTCTTGGGTCCAATCCCACTGAGTAGCAGCAGCTGGGGGCTGCCAATTGCACCAGCAGAGACAATGATTTCACTATCTCTGTTGTTGTTGAGGAATGCCTGGTGGAGTCTCCCATTCTCATCGGTGAATTGGACTCCGATAGCCCTTGGCTCCAGTTGTCCTGCATCAGAAATGATGTTTCTGAAAACGGTATGTGATGACTGTGTAGTATCTACTCTTTGTATTCTAGGCATTCCTTTAAGACTATTAAGTCTACTGTTTTGGAAGTGAATACAGCTTGTAGGAGCTTGGCTATACATGGAGAGTTACCTTGTTGTATGTTGAACACTATCTTGTGCACACTAGCATGAAGCAGCACCCTCAAGTTGTCAGGATCTCCAGCTGCAAGTAGGTCGGCTGCTGTGTGGCGGTAGCCACTCGCGTCAAAGATGGTGCCACCAACCTTGGTCCCAGAAATATGGTCATAGCTGTAGCCATTGAAAGGGGATACACCTGCTTGAAGCAGCCCATCCCTTAGTGCAGCCTGCCAAGGTGCGATCTTAGGCCACTGGACAATCTTCTCCTCTACCCAAGGGAAGGACTCATTCACCAGGTCTTCGTCCCAGCCTACCTCCTGCACGAAGCTGTTGGTCCAAGAACACAAGGTATGTATTGTAAGATATAATAAGTATACTGATAGTAACATCGACATGAAAAATATCCTTTTTTTAACACTATAGCATGCTTATCAATTATTCATGTTCGCTAATTCGGTTTCCTGGATGTTTCTGGTAATGTAATAGATCTCAATAAGTTAATTCTTGGTCCAAACTTGAAGTTGCCCTGAGCTGTACTGAGGTTTGGTTATTTAGCAGTGTTTGGCTTGCCAACATAGTTACCATGGCATGAAAGATGCATTCATAGCCCCATGTGATTTTGTTTTGTTGCCTCCTTTCAGTCTAGGCTGTTTCAGTAATATATAGCAGTGTGACTCCGACAAGAAACATGAGACATTCTTATACGGTTTTAATTCTCTGAGAGAACCACAGCACGCTACCGGCAGGCCAGTTACTCCTTTGCACTACCAAAGCTGAAGCACTTTAATGCAGAATCTTCTTATTTTTCTTCATGTTATCAAGTTACCCACTAGTGCTCATTTGTATACAAGCACCCATAAATTTGAAAACCACAGCCTGTTGGGAATAAACCCAGCGGCGTGTGCGTGCGCGCAGCTGGTGGTGTGCTAGCTAGCTAGTCAGTTAGCCATGCATGTGAGTAGCGTGCATGCAGGAGTCAATTAGCCGTGATTAGCAGAGTCAATTAGCCGTGATTAGCGGAGTCAATTAGCCATGCATGTGAGTAGCGTGCATGCAGGATTGATTAAGCCGTGATTAGCGGAGTCAATTGTGAATTGACTGTGTGCGTGTGAGCGCATGACTCAGGGCAGTTTGTTGCTGCAGTAAGCGGGCTATTTAAAGGCATGTAATCGTGAGCAGTAATAGCAAGAAAAAGAAGAAGCAGCGTTTGCGCTGCAAGGTGTTTGTGCGCCAACTTGTGTCTAGCTACTGTTCATACGTCTTCTACCTCTCGCTCTCTCACTGTTCTTCATTTTCTAAGCGTTTGAGCGCTTGGACATTCCAACAAGTGGTTTGGGGGGAGATGGCCCAAGAGACCTTGGCCCGCTGCTCTGGTTGGTCCTGTGAGTGCGGGACGGCGGCTTGGGATCCGGATGCGCTAGGTGTGGCGGTCCGGCTGACAATTGGTATCAGAGCCCAGGCAGTCCAGGTGGTTCCTAGATAATCTCGGCCCGATGTGTGAGGGGGAGATTGTTGGGAATAGTCCCACATCGGTTGTGGAGAGGGCATGAGCATGGTTTATAAGGGTGAGGGAGCACCCCCTCATTGAGCTAGCTTTTTGGGGGGAGATGGCCCAAAAGACCTTGGCCCGCTGCTCTGGTTAGGCCTGCGAGTGTACTGCAGCCCAACGGCCTGGGATCCGGATGCGCTAGGTGTGGCGGTTCGGCTGTCAAGTGGTATTAGAGCCTCAAGATCCTGCCTGTGGCCATGGCCATGGTTCCTCATGGAGCCGGGGGGAGCACGGTGTCGATGTCGTGCAGTCTTTGTCGCCATGAAGCTACACAGCGTGGGCGATCAAGGTCGAGGCAATCCTTGACGCCTGTGGTCTCTGAGGCGGTGGCTCGGCGGATGGCGCGCGGTGGGCGACCGCAAGAACAAGACGGCGAGGCGCAGCTTCTCCAAGCGTTGCCGGAGGACATCCTCATGCAAGTCTCGGCGAAGACGGCGGCAAAGGAGGTATGGAACACCTCAAGACGAGGTTTGTCGGCGCCGATCGCGTCAAGGCGGCTCGCCTTTCAACTCTCAAGGCGAGTTCGACAAGCTATGCATGGCGGAGGGAGTGCCGGGCGACTACGCCGGCAAGATCAGCAGACATGGCGGCGAGGCGCGCCGATCTTGGCTCGACACTCGGCACGCCGCCATGGTGAAGAAACTCCTCGACACCGTCCCCGATCGGCTGTATCCTGCGGTGGCCGGGATCGAACAATTCTGCGACGTCGAGACGATGGCGTTCGAGGAGGCGCTTGGCAGGCTGAAGGCGTTTGATGAGCGTTCCCGGTGGCGCACTCATGTAGGCGGCGAACGGCGTGATGACCAGCTCCTGCTCACGGCGGTCGAGTGGCAGGCTCGGCAGAAATCCAAGTCGTCGATTGGGAAGTGCTTTAACTGTGGCGTTCGTGGCCATTTTGCTCGGGATTGCCGCAAGCCGAAGAAGGAGGAGGCCCTGCTCGCTAACACCGACGAGGAAGCGACGCTCCTGTGAGTGCGGGACGGCGGCGCTGGGTTTAGGGGGAGATTGTTGGGAATAAACCCAACGGCGTGTGCGTGCGCGCAGCTGGTGGTGTGCTAGCTAGCTAGTCAATTAGCCATGCATGTGAGTAGCGTGCATGCAGGAGTCAATTAGCCGTGATTAGCAGAGTCAATTAGCCGTGATTAGCGGAGTCAATTAGCCATGCATGTGAGTAGCGTGCATGCAGGATTGATTAAGCCGTGATTAGCGGAGTCAATTGTGAATTGACTGTGTGCGTGTGAGCGCATGACTCAGGGCAGTTTGTTGCTGCAGTAAGCGGGCTATTTAAAGGCATGTAATCGTGAGCAGTAATAGCAAGAAAAAGAAGAAGCAGCGTTTGGGCGCTGCAAGGTGTTTGTGCGCCAACTTGTGTCTAGCTACTGTTCATACGTCTTCTACCTCTCGCTCTCTCACTGTTCTTCATTTTCTAAGCGTTTGAGCGCTTGGACATTCCAACACAGCCAACTTTACAACCACACTGTAATAACCAAAAACTAGAACTAATGCCAACAAATATAAGGTCCTAGGAGATCAACAATTCAGGTCAAGTGCATTGTTGAGTATGTCCTAGAAAGGTCTGTAATAGTAATGCAGGAGATAGTTCTGTGCATAGTTGCTTTAGAACATATTTGAGCTACACTTAATACTTTTGTTTTATGCCTTTTTGTCAACTGCTGTAGAAATAAACAAGTGGCTGTAGCCTGAGAGTCCTAATTGGCAGCTGATTAGGGGAATTGAATGCTATTGAGAACAGAGATCTGTGCAGAGATCTGTATTTAGTTTTTCCTGTTGCACATTTCAGCAATCTGCTGATGCAGAGTGAGCAATAGCAGCATACATTTCTAGGATGGCAGCAGTCAAGCAGACTTTACCAATTATTTCCTCCTGGCGCTATCACTATTTTGTATTTACCCTAGAACTGACATTACTGACGTGAAAGTGACAGGTCATGGGCTGCATAGACTAACCAATGACATAATGTTTTACTTAGGCTTATTTGATTTTGGTAAGAATACTAAAAAAATATCCTAAGTCCTGAACGTGATTGAGATCAAGACAGGAAGGGAGGCAGAAAATCTCTCTGCATGCGCGCACATGTGATACTAATGCTGGCCATTTTGCAGTTTGTCAGTTAAAAAGAGTTTACTTGTGTAAAATCTCTTGGTTTGTCATGCACAGAGGGTCATAACCAGTTAAAAACATGAGAGGTGTTTCCATGCTTTTCCTTTTGACATTTACATAAATATTAAAGCATAAATGAATAGTAGATGGTGATTACTTACTCATCCGATTGCTTTAAGATTTGTACAACTTGTATTGGGAGGGAAAACATTGAAGCACTTCTCGGAAAACACAGGTATGCAACATTAAGTACCTTGAGCTGGCCCGGCTGTAGAAGCCGGCATTGATGCAGGTACCGCCGCCCAACACCCTTGCCCGAGCATTGATGACGCCATCGGTGGAGATGAAAGTCTGAGACGGCGAGTCTGGCGCCATATTGCTCAGGCCGATGTGGAAGTTCTCAAGGTAGGAGATGTTGCGGTTGCCATAGGGAGATCCTCCTCTCTCCAGCAGGAGCACCTTGTACTTGAGAGACAATGTCGCCGCTAGGGGGCACCCGGCAGTGCCCCCGCCAACGACGATGTAGTCGTATGCCTCAGGGTGCATTGTGGGGCAGCTGCTTGCCTTCTGGAGGGGAGGGAGATTCCTTAATGTGAATTGCTTCTTGCCTGCAAGTACAAGTGTTCCATACTGTTGTCATTACCTGAAACTGACCGCTCTGTTCTGTTTTAAGTTTTCAAATTATGTGATATCGTTGTCTATTGGCAAAAGAATGTTCCAATCTAATTGAGCTTCCCTAGTTCTTGACTATTCATCAGGCTCTGTACCACTGGTTTTATAATACTACCCTGGACGGGATAACAGGTACAACTTTTTGTAGCATTTTCTTTTGCTATTTTTCCTGTCCTTTACTTTTTATACTACCTAAGAGTGGATAATAGATGGTCTGCCACTTCAGCATTCTCAGACTATAAAACCAAATAGGTGATAAACAATGAATGGAACCCAAATGTCTGAAGATAGAAGTCCACTGAATAAGCAAGTGATTAGAAGAAAGAAGGAAACCAAAAGTTGACAAATAAAACTGCAACATTGCTAAGCGTTTTGAAAGGTGGAACATATGTGTTTGGAGTTGGAGGGAAACTGAAATGCTTAAGATTCATAGATAGGATAGAAATGGAAGAGGTGTGCGCACCTTGGGAAAACCTGAAGAAGCAGAGGCATAGTATGACCTTGAAGAAGAATATCACCCTCTTGCTCAAAGCCATTGAACCTGAGAAACACCTGCCAAGCTAAACTCCTTCCGCTTCTTCTGATGAGGACCTTCCTTCCCTCCAAAAGAACAGTGGCTCCACCTGTCCCCTTCCTCTCTTTTCTGATCTCCACCTCTCAAGCTTGCTCACTGCATTTTAATCGGTTTATGTAGACGGCATCGGAGGATTCAAAGCAATATAGTATTGTGTGTGCATTAAAGAGAGCTCACCAGCAGCAGTTAGTGCCATTCAATGCAGAGGGAGCACTGGTCTGGTACAACCGGGATTTATGGACTTCATCAACCAACCAACCATAGCAAAGCTGATCTGAAGTTACCCACAACCCCTCATTTACAAGAATGGCAGGCATTGCTCTCTTTTCTTTCTTTCTTTTTTTTTAAATGCTACCCTGTGCGTATGTTTTTGCCAATTGGTTAAGCCAGCTTATTGGTATTTTTTTATCTGTTCCCTTCATTTTTAAATGGATACAGTCTTGCTATGTAGATGTTGCCATCTGTGAATGCCAGTTGCAGAAAATGTATGGTGCTATTTTAAGTACCAGTTGCGGAAAATGTGTGCTGACATCTTGAAGCACCATCTGCTGAAACTATATGCTGGCAAACAAATCTCCTGGAAGCCTGAATTCATAAAGCCTAATATGACACAAGAAATTGAGAAGAGAGACGTTAAAGCTAACCTGATCTTGAATCGACCAATTGTATGAACTGTCTTGCCAATCTGGAGCATAGAGATTTATCTTACTATTGAGACTAAGTACTTTGATGCTATATACTATTGAGACTAAGTACTACAGTTAGGGAGTAAACTACATTGCTTAAGACTAGTCAGGATCAACATACAAGGGCACAACCTTTCGTGTAGTGCTCACTTGTGAAATCTAGAAAATTCAACCAGACATCCACATAAACTTTTAACTGGTAAGCAAGTGAACAGTATTTATGACCACCATCAACCGCCGGTGTTTATTCTGCAGTAAACAAATTGATACAGAAGAAAAGAGTGGAACCTAAAGTATTACAGCTACCTCAACACTACTAGGTTGCTCTCTTTCCATTCCCCCTGCAACCATGGAATCTGTGAGTAGAAAAGAGTGGAAAATTATATCAGTTACAGACACGTCAACCACACTATGCTGGCTTCTTTTCTTTCCCTGTAACCACGGAGCTTATGAGCTGAGAAGCGTGAAATCTAAAGTAGCACTCCACTACAGCTATCTCAAGCTGTTAGCCTGTAACGTGTCAGTTTTCTTTTTTCGTTGCCCTTGTAACCATCGAACTTATGGGTTGCATGTGTGTCTGCAGATTTGAAGAAAGAGGACCTCCTCCTCTCTGCTCTTAATGGAGGGATAGCCAATTAGAGCTCTGGACTCTGAAGGACAAGAAGGGCTCCACATTGTGACGTCTGCATCATCATTTGACACGTACCAACCTACTCACAAGCAGTCTTGTCATGGGATTACAGGTAAATACGTTATTTACAGGCCGTTTCACCTGCACATGCCAAGTGCGTGTATAAATAATTAGAGACGCATGTCTAGTGACCTGGCTTAGTTCTTGCTGGCCATGCAGTTTACATTGATGCTGCCGGGCAATTAGGTCAAAATATGCGGTCAAACCCAGAGGCTGAGGTCAAGGCTCCTCCCTTGCTTACCTGTATCATCAAGATGCTCCATGCATCTCCCTGGAATTCCCGTTCCAATACTACTACTACTATCACATTGAAGCTGTAGAAGAAGCATCACGGCGACAAAACAAGGTATGGTAAGGGTGTGTTTGGCAGAGATGAAAATTTTAGTTTCATCAGATTTGTGAAGCTAAATCTGTGAGTACATTAAGAGTGTTTAAATAGATCATCTTGTTTACATTTTAGATCAAAAATATAAACTTAATTCACTTTATTTTAGCCTACAAGTTTCATATTTCAAATGAAGCTGAAATCTAGAGCTCTACTCAGCATGCCCTAAATTTCCTCCTTTAAAACACTGACCCTTTTGTTTTCTAGCAAACCGGGGCTTTAAATACGCCAGTTAGGATTCTGAGACTGGCATCGGCACTCTTAACTCCTGTGGGTCAATGCACAACCCCCTCCCTGCCATTGAATTGAATCGAAGCAGGAAATGCGACCGGGGACCTCAACTCAAGAAGTTCCTAGTTTTCGCAAGCTCGCTAGTCACGCCCGCGCGGGAGCGCTGCTACGCGTACGAGCGACCCATCTTGTGGAGGTCGTCACGAACAGTAGCTGCCGGCCGGCGTACTGGCCGCTGGCCCCTCCGGCCAGGCGCGATTCACTGCGGCTAGCGTGACGACGACTGTTCCTGGCGATGTACACACAGGGGTTTCTGCTCGTACGCGGAGGACTTATAAATGTAAACGATGGCAGTAGGCAGTAGAACAGCTAGCAGTGGTGATACGGTGCTGCGCCCTTAAATGGGGGAAGCGGAAGACCACATGGGAGGAGCAGGGTAAGCTGTGCCCCAGCCCCCAGCTAGCGCTGTGGCCGTTTGCTCCCCGCTGCCGGTGCAACGTAGGGCAGTTTGGGAAGCGTGCAAGCCTTTTCTGAAAAAGCTCTTTTTTTTTTTGGTTTTCTACGTTGAAAAATGTCCGTAACTTTTTATGAGAGGCTATTTGGCAAACAACTTATTCTCTCCGCATCAGGGGCTGTTTGTTTTTATTTTGAATTATCTAAAGTTGATTCTGGATCACGGTTGTAGAGAATCTGATTCTTTTAAAGCTGAAATCCAAAAGTACATATGAAATGGATTGTGGATTCTAATGTATATGGGTGGACTGGATTGTGAGAATCCAATTTTGGAATCAAACTGTTTGTTTTTTATTCCGCTTTTAGGGCCAAAGTCCAGAATCAAAAGCAAAAACAAACCCTAAGCTACAAAAGCACATCTCACATTGCTTTTGGTTTTTTCTAATTATATGTGACTTTTAGCTTATGCCAAAAGTTGCTTAAAAACTGACCCGTTTAAAGGGGTTTATCAATTTTTCAGAAGCCGAAACTGGCTTTAAACCCCCCAAACAGAGCCGTAGTTACTAGATTCATTGTAAATCCTCGCAAATCACGAAGCAGATTCATTAACTGAACAATTTTAGGTATAGGGTTTTTGTTTGTATTAAAAATTAGAAGAAAAAATAGCGAACAATGAACCTGAATCTTGTATTACGACTTGAATGAATCACGTTTCTAGTACCTATAGGGGCAACCATGCCTCTGCTGTCATCATGCGATTCCTTGAGAGGAAGGCTGTATCCTTATTTCTGGTGAACAACCTTACCCTGTTGATGAATCAGTACTGTTGTACTAGGCTACCCGTAGTTGCTTTCTTTGAGTTATTTTTTAAAAATATATTTTCTAATTAATTTTAGAAAAACCAATTTTTTTTACAAAAATACACTTTTGTCGTCAAATGAATTGGTAATATGTATTTGACGATAGATGCATGTGAATCAGATATGTCAATCAAATGAATCTACAACATAATAATCTGTCGATCAATTTAATCAGCGACAAAATAGACATTTGTCATCAATTAAGGGCCTGTTTGGTAGAGCCTCAGATTCTAGCTTCACCTGAGATCTGAAATTTGTAAGCTAAAATAAAGTGAATTAAGTTTATATTTTTGTCTAAAATGTAAACAAAATGATCCATCTAAACACTCTTAATGTACTCACAGCTCTAGCTCCACCAGATCTGGTGGAGCTAGAAATATCCAGCTCCAGCTGGAGATCTAACAAACACACCCTAAATTGGCGACATAAATTCTATTGTTAATTCATTTAACGACATAAGCTTTGTCGCCAAATGAATTGGCGAAAGATATGTATTTTTGTGATTTCTTTCAGGATATTATTTTTGTAAACTTTGGAGCAACGTGTCCTCTACAATTTCTGGGATCAGTGATTAAATGCCACTAGTATGTTTTATGACGTTTCTTCGCGAGGAAAAATGTGGCAATCTTGTTGGTGTATTAAAAGTTTAAACTGTTGCAATCTCACTAGGTGTTGGTGGTGGCCACTTTGGTGGACACGGACCACACTGTCGTGATGGCATGGTCCATGAGACGGCCATTGGCTCTGTAGTGGCGTAGCGTACTGGGGTCTGGGGCTATGGGACAGCGGCAGGATAAAGATTGGGGGAGGAGGCGGCTGCAGGGGTATATGGGACATTTAAATGTCGTCTAATTAACGGACGATAAGGGTATGTTTATGTAATTTTTTTCTCATGGTATATTTTTAAAATTTTAGAAAAAAATATATTATTAAAAAAATTTCAACAAACAAGCCCTCGGCGAAAACAAATAGCGTAATACTACTCTAGAAGCTTAAAGAACGCCACACTGTTGCGTCTAGGGACCAAATCCGGCGCACGTTGTTATCAAGGTAGCACTGTCGAGTCGAGTACGGGCGTACTGTTTTGTTACAGGCGATTAACCATTGGAAGAGATTTGCGTCCGATCCGATGGCTGCGTCTGACCAGAGAGAGAGAGAGAGAGAGAGGATGTTTCAGGCGAGCTAGCCCAGGTTACTGCACAGATACCAAACTGAAGTGTGTAGTTCTTGATGATCACCTAATTGGGATCGATAGATCCATTAATTGATCGCTCGTTGATGTGTTAATAGCTCGAAATTAATGGGGTTCTTGTCCATGTTCAATCCTAGCTACTAACTGTTAGAGCGGGTTTTTAAGTGATGCACGTGGTTAGCCTTAGTTTGACATTACGGGTGTGACAGTAACCCAAACTCTCTTTTTTGATTCTAAATACGCGAACGAGGAGCTACGCATCTTTGTTTCTCAAGGCGGAGAGTAGGGCCGTGAATCCATCCATGATCGTAGCCTTGTGTTCCTATGTGGATTGCCACAAGTCTCTTTTCTTAATCACAAATGTAAAATTAATTTTAGGGAGAAACTAGCGCTCGGACGTTCGATTACTGTCCATCCCATCGGACGCCTCTTGCAACATTTCTATCCTACGCTTGCAACATTTTTTTGAACGCTTGCAACATGCATTTACTGTAGTACATTTCAATGTTTGTCGAAGGAAAAATGTTTCACGCGGTGTAAAGAAATGTTGCACGAGTTAAAAAAAATGTTGCAATGTGTCTGAAAATTTCGGACGTCCGGAGTGAAGTCATTCCGTTAATTTTACTACTTAAAAAAGAATTCTTTGTAACTACTTCCTTTGTTCAGATATATTCAGTTTAGATGTTGACACGATCTGCATGCAGTACACACATTTGGCTGTTAATTTTTCTAATTATGCACATTTACAAGCACATGCAAACTGCTTCTGTAAAGATTACCATGTCCTCTGTATGTGCTGCATGCGTTGACTCTACGTACTTAGATCAGCGCAGTGCTGTGTTAGCTTACCTAGCTACCAAAATTAAAAGCTTCGACCCTCTTGTCTCCAAATCTTTCGGTCTTCAATTCCTTTGGATTCTCACGCAAATCCAATCCTTCAGTCATATTGTCATTAATTTCTTGTCCAGTACTTGTATCTTAGTTTACTTAATATCACCCGCACGGTTAAGTAGTTTAATTTTTAATAGAACAATTAAAGTTGACTATGTTGGAATTATGTTTGGATGGTTGACCGGTTGGTGGAGCCATCGTTTGAATGAATTATATTACACGGTTGTCAAGGTCTCCTCTACGTATGGATTATCACCTTATATGCTAGTTATAATTATAAAAAAATACAATGTAATTAAAAGTATTGTTAGAGCAGCTCCAGCAGGCTCGCTACTTCGCTCGCTATCTTCATTTTTTAGTGAACCATTGCGTTTTTCACTCTCCAACAGACTCGCCAGTCGGGTCTCTAAATTTAGCGAGCGGAGAGAGACTCGCTACATTTGCCGAGCCTCTCTCCGCTCGCTATTCGGCGAGAGCAACGGCCCAGCTCCATTCGCGCGACCACACGGAGAAATCCCAGAGGAGAGGCTTCGTCTCCTCCGGCAGCCCGGCGAGGCTTCCTCTCCCCCGGCGCCGCTTCGTCTCCGCCGGCGCTTCTTCCTCTCCCCCGCGATCTCCAAACCCTACACCTTGGAGCGATCCGGCGCAGACGGCCACCACAGCGACACCCCTCGCCGGCGGCGCCACTACCCGCGGCTGCTCACCGGCGGTGACTTCTATTCCGTGCCCTCTTCGCGGCCGTCCTCTTGTGGGCTTGGTTACTGATTTGTTCGCATGGGAAAATCCAAAGGTGCGGCCTTTTTGCCTGTCTGAATCTCGTAGCTTCTTGATAGGATTTATTCGAATTGGGAGGCAAAGGTAAAAGCTTGCTCTTTTATAGACAAGAAGGCTTCGCGGGATGCGAAGGCGGATAAGAAATTGGGGCTTGGAGTGAAGAAGAAGAAGCTGAAGAGGAAGAAGGATGGATGTTTGGATGGTGCAGTCAAGAGCGAGTGCGCTGCCAAACATGTTATCGTGGAAGGTATTACTAGTGATTGTTTCTTGTTATTTCCTCCCAGTTCTTTCTAGGTTGTGTTGCAGAATCAGTGGTTAAACCTAGAACAAATCTTAGAAATGTCACCTTGGCCACCCTCACTAAGGGTGAAAGCAGTGATTCGGTTGTACAGCTTGAGTTATTATCAGTAAATCGACTAATCAGAGTGAGTATTGATTTTGAAAATGAAAAATATTGTCAGTTCGAAACCTTTATGAGGGATCGCATTGCTACATGGTCAATTTGATGCATTATCTAATTAACGGCTTTCATTGCTGCTACTTTTATGATCATCATGAGAATCTTGTGTGCCCGAAACAAGTAGCATGACACATACTGTGAGGAAATTTGGCAATCTCTGAATTGGAGAAGCATTACATATACAGTGAGGCTCGGATGAAAGGCGGGTACTATGTAAGTCCTAAGGCAAAGCTTTTGTTTGCGATCCGCATCTGCGGTACCTTGCCACTGTCATGGTGCTAGCATATCCTGTAATTTTACTTGTTTTTATCCTGCAACTAAGTCGCATAAAGTTGAAATATGCAGGCAGAGAATGAAGTTGTGGGATTGGAGCTTCAGAAACAACTGGAAGCTGCTGGTAACATACTTTGCAATATTCTTGACATTTTACATTTACATGAAGTTCTTACCATGGTATAACTGATTAAATACATAACTGATGTGTTACATATCTTGTTGCTTTCACAGAACTGGAACTGAAGCAGGTTGAAGTGTTGTTTAATGAAGCTACAAACAATTGTATAAGTTTGAAGAAGCCAGATTAGTAATTATGCATGCAAGTTTGGATGGCTTGCTTCCTCAATATCTCAATAAACCATCAAGCAATTAGCGATTGAGTTTCTAGAATGAGATTGTTTTGTGGCCAGCAGAACGAGCGCTGAGCCACCCAAAACTTACCCCTTTCTGTTGTTAACAAGCTCAGAATAGTAGCTGATAACTGATAACAGACTTTAGCACAATATTGTTCTTGTGGTTGGCTATCACTGCAATATAGAATAAAACGCTAGGTGCATCGTTTATTATTGGCGTGTTTCTTCTTTGAGCTCACTAGTAGTATTGGGATAATATAGCTGTAAACATTTTTTGTCACCAGTCAGAAATAAGTTTTGGTACCATGTGCTCTTATATAGTTACATTGGTGTGCATCTGATGTCCACGACCAATTGTTGTTTATCTGCCGACTAGTATAGGATTTTCTCTGCTGGTTGATGGCTTGAAGCCCTGAACACAACATAGTTCTGGTGGATGCCAATCTGTGACACCATACCTGCTTGATAAACTCCTATTAAACCCTACTGGGATCTTACGCTCAACATAAGTAACTTATTGGAGTAGGATTTTCTCAGATGGTTGATGGCCTGAACACACAGTTCTGGTGGATGCCAATCTGTTACACCAAACCTGCTTGAGAAACTGCTATCCCTGCTGTGGACCCTCAACATAAACAACTTATTGTTGAAAGTTGTTTTCTGTTGATCAGAAACTCTTGAACTAACTATGTTGTTACTTGCAAGCTTCAATTTTGCTTTTGTCACCATTTATCCTGAATATTTAGCTAGGCCTTTTGCTGACTCGCATTCAATTTTCTGCCATTCAGGTAGCTGTTCAGATGAAGGTGGAGACATGAATTCTGGCATTCCAGTGCTAGTCTCTTGTAGTTTCTAATGCTCTCTCAGCTAGATTTGTAGACAGTAATGCCAGCTTTGTCGTGTTTGCCTTTCCAAGAGCACTTGCTGGATTATGAATGAAAGTTAAGTGTTGTAACATAACGAACTCTGAAATAGTTTCAAGAATCTATTTTCTTTCATGCATACATTACGTTTGGATTCTTGTCATGTGGCCGTTAAGATGACCGTTTGAATATAGCCGTGGCAATGATCGTTAGGACATGACTCACTCAGTACAATATTTTTAATAATGACTACTACAACATGACCATTGCAAGAAAATTCAAATTTAAAATTCCCACGTTCAACTATAGCCGTTCAAATTTTCCCGTTCAAAGATAACCGTTACAATATAGTCGTCACAATAAATTTTAATTTTTAAATTCCCGTATTCAAATATAGTTGTTTGAATTTACCGGTAAAAAAATCGGTGGTTGTTATGAGTGTTATGTGGAATATAATTAGAATATAGAGAGAAGATAGAGAGTGTGATATGGAGAGTCTTTGTTGGAGAGGAGGAGATATGAGAGGCATTTTTTGGAGAGTTAGAATCGGCTTTTGGAGAGTGAGATTTGGAGAGCGTTGCTGGAGTTGCTCTTAGGTCGACAGATATGCAAATTTTCTAAAATCATGTCCGTATTTTTCACGTGACAAATCTGAATAATTTTGCAAGTGCTTGGAAACCTATTTTAATTTTCGGAGATGTTCATGCAAAGGACGGAGGACCACAACATGTGGAAAAGAATAAAGTTCATGTATAAAAAGTTTCAAATTCTGAAAAAGGACGGATCTTATACTAGCAGTTACAAAGACAAATTTAGCATGAACAGTGATTTTTACTGTTCATCACTATTTATTTTGCTGTTTGTTTTTTGTAACTGCTAGTATAGGATGAATTTGATCATTTCGTCCATGATTTTCAGAATTTTTGAAACTTTTTTGTTGCACGGACGGAGGTTGCACAGGATATGTTGCCCAACATGTGTTCATTTCGTCCGATGATGCTCTCTCCTCGAGGAGACAAGATACGAAGTAAGTGGGATTTATGTGGTCCTTTATATGAGTGTTGAGATGCAAAACGAGATTTCCTGCGGTGGCATCGCCGAATTGGAACTCACACAAGTACGTCTTGGCTCTTCTTTTCAGATTTGGGCGATCCTTACTTACGCAGTACATCGTTCTGACGAAGAAGAACCCAAGGCACCTCTCAGGACTGGTCTGCGGTTTGTTTTGCGAAACATTGATCATACGAGAGATCAGATGGCAGTCATTAGGAACGGATTGGTGGGATTACCTAAGAGATAATTTGAGGAACTGGGATGAGAATTATGAAGGAATTGGATGAGAAATCAGGGAAATAGACGGGGAACCGGCAAGATGGAGAAGGGGAACTGGAACTCCATTTTATTCGTCGTCTTCAGTTTACAGGCCTGGGGGATTTAATGGCGGCATATCTAGTGCAATCAGGATTTTAGTGTAATTATCGTATAATCCAACTAAGAAAAGTTTCAAAAAATTCTGAAAAAATCATGGATGTACATCTCATCTTACCCCATCTACATATAAAATTTCATAATCAAATTCGTCCTATGTTAAGAGTAATAAAAAAAGCAAATTTCTGACAAACTTGAATAGTTCAAATGCACCCTAAATTTATCTTTTTTGTAACTTCTAGCATAGGTCGAATTTGATCATGAAATTTTATATGTAGATGGGGTAAGATGAGATGTACATCCATGATTTTTTCAGAATTTTTTTGAAACTTTTCTTAGATGGATTGCACGGTGATTGTATTAAAATCCTGATTGTACTGGATATGCCTCAGATTTAATAGCCTGGTGCAAGGCACTGACGGTGAACCCATGGTCCATGACCATGCACCACGCCCTTGACCCCACTCGTCAAATAGCTGTGAATGTGATGCATCATTTATATATTTATTTATTTTACTAGGATGTCACACAAGAAGATTAGAATGAGCGAGGAGCAGAGAAATGATGCATTATATATAAAGAGAAAGAGAGGAAGTCTTTTTTCTACTTTAGGAGTAGTTACTTCCTGTATATGCTGTATCTCATAATGTAGGGAATATCTTATAAAAAGAAGAGTATGTATATGTAATATACAAATATAAGATTATCTAGGTGGTATGTATTTTATAGACTCTCTTACAATTTTTTCATGTAGTTTGCATTGAAGTATCTTATAATTAGTGTATAAGTGTGTTCAAAATGATAAAAGGGTATTTCAAATTCGTTTAGGTGGTATTTCATTCATATATATATATATATATATATATATATATATATATATATATATATATATACGCTGCTGCGCCTGTGTATGTGATTATTTTTAGTAATTCTAGTAAGATTTTGCTAGTACACTTCCGTTAAATTATTATACCCAAAATAAAACAAAACTGTATTGAAAATCCACCACGATCCTAAACGAAGCCGGGTCGCAATAAACTGGGCCAGGCCAGGCCAGAAATGTAACCAGCCCGGTAAGTAGTAACGGATCGAGAAGTCTCTCTCTCCCCTCCTCCCCCGTGCCCAAAACCCAAACCCGCCATGGCAGCCGCCGCGCCGTCTCCGGCGCCGCCGCGGATCCTCCTTGCCGGTGATGCCCACGGCCGCCTCCATCAGCTCTTCAAGCGCGTCAACTCGGTATCCACCGCTCCCCCCCTCCTCCTCTCCGCTTCTTCCTCGCCCGTCTCGTCTTCTCACTGGGTGCCGTCTTGCGCGCGCAGGTGAACCAGTCGACTGGGCCGTTCCACGCGCTGCTCTGCGTGGGGCAGTTCTTCTCCCCCGAGGGTGGCGACGGGGAGGGGGTGGCGCCGGGGGATGTCGCGGATTACCTGGAGGGCCGCGCCGCCGTGCCCATCCCGACCTACTTCACCGGCGACTACGGGCCCACGGCGCCCCGCCTCCTCTCCAAGGCCGCCGCCGCCGCCCGAGGGTTCGCTCCCGGCGGCATCCAGATATGCCCCAACCTCTTCTGGCTCAGGGGCAGCGCTCGCTTCACCCTCCATGGTCTCTCCCTCCCTCTATATCTTGCTCTACACTAATTTGTTTTGGCCTTACCTAGATTGCTGCAGTGGTTGTCAATAAGCGTTACATCTCCCAGCTTTAGAATGTTAAACCTGTTCATTTGCAGCATTCATTTTTGTAGATGACAAAGCATTTTTTGTGAGCTAATGTACCAATGTCTGTAAATGAGATCTTTTTACCACACACTTTAGCATTTCCGTTGATTGATTTTCCCCCTCTTTGGTTTAGGTTTAGCTGTTGTTTACTTGTCGGGGAAAAAAGGGCCAGGAGGGCCTGGCTGCTACAGCCAAGACGATGTCGATGCCCTGCGGGCTCTTGCTGAAGAGCCAGGGATTGTTGATTTGTTCTTGACATATCCTTTTTTATATTACATTATTCCTTTGGTTAGCTAGTGTTAATATAAAGCTGCTTTGGATTTATCATCAATCTGAAAATATCAAGCTTGCATGCGGAGTTCCCTTGACAGTAATGAGATGGTACTAACGAATGGCCAGCTGGAGTGGTTAATGAGGCTGATACTTCTGATGCGCCACGTCTTGTCTTGGATCATCATGGATATGATCCTGTTGTTGCTGAATTGGTAGCTGAGATTAAGCCAAGGTTTGGTTTTTGTATTCATATTTCATAAAATGTTTAATTGTTCAGAAGGCCACCTTGAAGCGTTAACACGGAATTTGTATATTTTGATTTGATATTTTGAGATTACTGTCATACTAGGCCACCCATTTACTTGTTAGATAATGGAAATCAGAGAAGTAATTGTGCCAAATTTGTGACAAAGTTTTTCATTTCATGCAGATATCATATTGCAGGTACTAAAGGTGTATTTTATGCAAGGGAACCATATGTGAATGATTCTGCTGCACATGTTACCCGTTTTATTGGACTTGCTAATGTTGGAAACAAAGAAAAGCAGGTATTCTTTGATTAAATTAAGTCAACTTACTTGTTCAAAAATAGTCTCTATTTATATTTCTACTACTTTTACTTGTTCCTTCTGTTATAAAGTTATAAAAATATGGTTCATATTTTCTCTCAGTATACATCTTTTAGCACTATTAGTTTTCAGTCATATTATCATTTTCCAGAATAAAATATTACTATCTAAATTGCCTCATTGATTTCTTGCAGTAACTTATTCATTCAAGTCATTAATTGGTTACTCCTTATTGCATATACTTTTTCAGAAATTTATTCATGCGATTTCTCCTACTCCAGCATCTATCATGTCCAGTGCTGATATTCACGCGAGACCTCAAAATACTACTTTATCACCATATATTGCTCCAGCTAAATCGGTTCCTGTGGAAGAAACTTCAAAGCGTCCTGCTGAGAACACCGATGTGCAATATTGGCGTTATGATGTCAAGCGACAAAGGCAAGGAGAAGCCAACGGGAGTCGATTGTGTTTCAAATTTACATCCTCAGGGTCCTGTCCACGAGGGAGTAAGTGCAACTTTAGGCACGATGAGATGGCCAGGGAGCATTGTAGGAGAAATGTCTGTTTTGACTTCCTGAACAAGGGAAAATGTGAGAGGGGCCCTGAGTGCAAGTTTGCTCACAGCCTAGAGGAGGCTGCTGTGAGGGATGCAAAACCCTGTAGGTGAGAAAAGTAGTCCAAATCTCTCTCTCTCTCTCTCTCATGCGCACTTCAGTATATAAGAATTACATGCATTCAACTGTGGGAATCATCCTATATTTTGGCTAACTACAGTGAGCGAAGACGTGCGGAGAGTTGCTGGTTCTGTTTGTCAAGTCCAGATGTTGAGTCACATCTTGTTATTAGTATTGGAGAAGGTTACTACTGCGCACTTGCAAAGGGGCCACTTGTTCCGAACCATGTTCTAGTGATACCAGTTGAACACTGCCCTAGTACACTAATGATGCCTATGGAAGCAGATGCAGAGCTTGGGAGATATAAGAATGCTCTGGGTAAGTATTTTGAAAAACAAGGAAATGCAACAGTATACTTTGAGTGGGTTTCACAGCATTCTCGCCATGCAAACCTTCAGGTAAGGATACCTTTTGCTTGATATGTTATTTCCATGTAAAGTTGATGTTAAGACATTTGGAGGCTTATATCTGTGCAGGCTCTTCTGTTTTATATTTATACTGGATGGTAATCCACAAAATTTCTTGTGCAGGCTGTTCCAATACCATTGTCTAAGGCAGCTGCTGTTAAGAAGATATTTCATTTAGCAGCCCAAAGACTGGGATTTGAATTTTCTGTGGTGAATCCAGGTGTGGCTTTATGTAAATTTCTTTTTCTATGGTTGACTAAATAAAGAGGAAAGATACGAAAAAGAGGCACATTCTTCCAATGTATTATTAGCTAATAGTAAAAAAAAAAAATCCAATTTTTAGAAACATATTGCTCTTTGCGCATCAATGATCATTTATACTTGTGCAGCATTTGCCTACTTTGATGCCGATATATCATTATGACACATGATGTTGCTTCTTCAAGAAAGCCTTCATGTTCAGAGCTAACATTGCTGTTAATTGCTAGTCAAGTCCAGTTTTTATGTTATCTATGTGTGTCTAGTTGCCTGAAATTAATGTATGGCAAACCATTATGTTGTGGAAATGATCCAATGGCTGTACCTTTTACCAGCAGTAAATGATAGCTGTATTACATTTCTGTTGATGTTGTGCTTATATTCTATTTGCACTGAGCTCCTCTTTTGTTTTGACAGATGGTGATGCTAATCAAGGTAGAGAATCGTTAAGATCGCAGTATGAAAGCAAATCAAGTTTGTTTTATGTAGAGCTCCCAGAAGGTTCAGTACTCTCTCATATAATTGAATGTAATGAGAAGTTCCCTGCTCAGTTTGGACGTGAGGTATGCCATATGGTATCATTAGTCCATTTTTAGTTTGAGAAGATAACCTACTTGAAGAATGAAAGAAAACAGTAATATTGCAATAAGACAATAACCTGACTTGTCAATCTCAAGGCATACTTTGCCTCCAAGGGATGGCCTAAAATTCATGTTTGACCAATATGCGTGGCTGACAATTTTTTCCTTGTAATTTCCACAGGTGTTGGCTGGATTGTTAAGCATGGCGGATCGTGCCGATTGGAGGAACTGTAAGCTTTCTAAGGAAGAAGAAGTCCAGATGGTGGATGATTTTAAACAAGGGTTCCACGAATTTGACCCTGCCGAATGATAACATGATAAAGCCTCCAATTTTTCAGAGCTTGATGCGCGCAAAGATTGAGATAGCGGTGGCATGCTTCTTGTTCATCAAGACTTGCCTAGCCTCTTTGGCTAGTGCTCCTCAGTCCTGTAATCCTGCTGAATAGGTGAACTGGGCTACCAAGGCTTGACGCAAATGCAAACTTGTAGCTGATCCAGATCTTAGTGCTAATTTGCATTTGTTTGGGAGGGAGTTGAACGTTGCAAGTACTTAGGTTGGTCATGTACGAGAAATGGATTTGCTACGGATTATGTCCCCTAATGTAACATTTTTCATTGATGAGGAAACTAGCCGTTTCATGTATCTCTCTCTTTTTGGCCTCGGTGAAAAAAAGGAATGGACTTGGCTAGCATGAGTGCAAATCCAGCGGTATTAGCAATTTTATCATGACAATTATTCCAAGCAATTTAAATAACCATGAATTATCATTGTTAACTAAGCATGAGTGCAAATATTGAATCCAGATATTTAACAATATCAAAGTAGATATGCTCATAGACAAGTATTTACACAATTGCATAACAATGATCAATAAAGGGGGCATCACAACTAGCTAAAAGCTCAAGTTGTTTTTAGATTGTTCTCATAATTTAGGTTACCTTAAAAAGGCCCTCCTTGCTATTAGGAACAAGATAACAGATTTATTTGTGACAACTTTACCTTAACAAAAGAAAAACAGTTTTCCCAGCACATAACGTACGGGTACTAGGAACATCCCATCCTTGTAACAGTTTTCTCCATTTGTAGTTAGCTCTGCCCAAGAATGGCGTACTGCGTTGATCTTTAGGTGGTAGCTAGGAAGGATCCAATCTGACACATGCATCGTGTACCATTTCAACATCGCGAGGAAGAACTGAAGCTTCAACAGCGGGGGTAACAAGTAACAAATCCTCGAACGACATTACGAAAAACACATCGACAAGTTTAAGGTCCCTTACATCAACGAGTTTCTCGGACGCACACGACCAATTCCTGCTTCGCCATGCACGCACGTGTCTTCTCTTATCCTCCTCCACATAAAGAGGTAGAGAGGAAGGTTTTTTTTTCCTAACCCTCCGACGTATTTCTTTTGCTAATCAAGTCCTCTTCTCAACAAATTTGTAAAAATAACACTTTGCTCGATCGCAGAATTAAGACGCGGCTGCTCTTGTACCATGATAATTAATTATTATTCACTTAATTAATGACTTTACTTAATTTAAGTCACTTAATTAACCAAGCCTAGAGCTATTGTCGCCGTGATGGACTGCTGTCATAGTACGAAAGCGTGGCAGAAGGACGAGGAAATGACTAGTTTTGTAAATTCACGTAAGGGGCTGAATTTAGAAAAAAAAATGTCAGGGGGCTTAAACAGAAAAAAAAGGGCTAAGAACTCTTCAGCGAGATGCACGTGGATGCATCGCATGGATCGGGTTGGTTCAGCTACGTGTGAGAACGAGCTTCTTTTAATTGCCACTAATCGCGCAGAGTGAGAGAGAGAGAGAAGGCAAGCCTCCTCCTTCCTATTCCTACGACGACGCCGAGGCCTCCGACCTCGCCGGCCACCACGCACAATGACCACCACCTCCTCCTCGTCCGTCTCCACAGCCGCCACCGCCGCCGCCTCCTCCTCCAAGCCACCACCCCTCCTCCAGATCACCACCATCAACAACAACCCGACCTCGTCCTCCTCCATCACCCAGTCCTCCTCCCGCTCCCCGCGCGTCGGCGTCGGAACCGGCGGCGGCGGGGGACAGAACCAGGCGTGCGCGGCGTGCAAGTACCAGCGGCGCAAGTGCAGCCCGGATTGCCCGCTAGCGCCCTACTTCCCCGCCGACCAGCAGCGCCGCTTCCTCAACGCGCACCGCCTCTTCGGCGTCAGCAACATCCAGAAGACGCTCCGCCGCACCGATCCGGAGCTCCGCCCTCACGCCATGCGCGCGCTCATCTACCAGGCTGACGCCCGCGCGCTCGACCCCGTCGGGGGATGCTCCCGCCTCATCGCCGAGCTCGAGGAACAGCTCCACGCCGCAAACGAAGAGCTCGGCCGCGTCCTCCGCTACCTCGCGCTCTGCCGCCAGCAGGCCGCCACCCTCGCGGACCCGCTCGCCGATCCGGCGATGCTCCTCGCCCACGGCGCCGCACCCGACCAGGACGACGTCGTCGTGGACGCGCTCTACGCCGATCAAGGAACCGCCGACCAGGCCGCTGTCGTCCAGGCCGGCGGCGTCCAAGACCAATTTGTCCTCAAGGACGAGGAGCAACCGCCGCCGCATCAGCTCTACGACTACTTCTACTACGACGGGACGGCCGGCGACGAGTCGAGCAGCCACGCCTGGAGCAACGTCGACAATGTGCAGCAGCATTACGGCAATGGCGGCTCCGGCCTCAAGGCCGAGTCCCCGGTGTCGCTCGGTGAGCATCTCGCGCAGCACTGCCAGATCGAGGTGCCGTTCGTAGACGTGTTCGACGTGAAGCAGGAGCTGCCGACGACGATGGAACACGACGGCAATGCCGACGTCGATCAGCAGGAGAAGGTGGTAGCATTGGCGAAGAACGTCGACGTAGATCACAAGGCGCCGCAGATGACGGAGTCGTCAGCGGCGGGGGCGGCGCATTGCCAGTTGGAGCTAGGGTTCTCTTCTTCCTTCTAATGCATGGTAGATCCATCCATCCATGACCATGCAAAGGTTGGAACGGCGCATGAACAAATTACTTAATTTCCTGATTTTGTTTCTAGTGTTAGTTTCAACTAGATAATAATCGTTAGATCAAACTCACTAGCCTACTTTTAATTTCATCATCGATGTCCCTCACGATTCAATCTGTGAAGAAAGAGGTTTATATGTCGTGTGGATAAAAATTTTGGGACTTTTTACAATAAAAGGTTACTGACCGAGAAGTTTCTTTTTTTCCGTGACATGTATTATGTTTTGCATCGGTGTTTATCTTAAAATTAATAGCAGCATATTGATGTGCTTCTCACAAAGAAAAGTGCTGCAAAATACTACAGTTTTCTTCTTGTGTACATCTTGTTCTTTTTATATATATGTAAATTAATTGTCACAATTTTGAATATTAATTAATTTCTATGCTACAGAATGACGCAGAGTACAACAGAAGTTGTACACTATGCCCTTAATTTCCAAACGAAAACAACTCTGTTTTATTGAAAGTTAACAACTCGAAACAGAAGCCAGCTAGTTAATTGGACACCAATAATTAAAAAAGAAACTAGAATACACCTTTGCAATATATATTAGAGTAGTACATGGATTAGCAAATTAAACATGAAATTGGTAATATTAAATTCAATGTGCAATACACCATCAGTAAATAATATATAATTTTCGTGATCCACAACGATGTATTGTACTATCAAAAAACATATTATATATATTAAAGTCCAAAATGACTTATAGTATTTGAAATCGAAAGGAATATATTGTAGCTACAAAACTACGCAAATGCAAACTAAGGTTATATACGCTATGTTCTTTAAAAAATAAAAACAATCTAATATAGTATTTGAAATTTAACAGCACTTAACAACTCGAAACAGAACATGGATCGTAATCAAGTAAATCGTATCTCTCTCACACACACACAAAAGAGTACAATGGAATCTACAAAAGGTTTCCTTTGTATATCTTGGAAGAACTCTCACTGAAATAGGAGAAACATGTGCATTTCATATTAAACAATTGTGCATTTGGTGTTACAGACCAATCCATAGTGAGGATGTACGGAAGGATATTCGTTCTGTGTGCTTGCGTCTCGAAGTTGTTGCAATGGAGCTTCTTGCTAATAATGGATGGAAACATAATCATAGACTTTGCTATCTTTAAGTTTTGCTTAATTTATGTAATGATTCTTTGGCATTAGTGCTGAAGAGCGGCTGGAATCTTTGTAATAAAACCGGGCTGTGTGCTTTGGCAGAGGCCGGGGGTAACTCCTTTTTCTAAAAAAAAAAAGACCAATCCATAGCTTCTCGCAATACGAAATTTTACTAGATTGTTCCACTTTCATAGTTTCATGTTAAATTGATAATGAATCTATCCAAAACACAACAACTGATAAACTAATGATACAATGTAATTAAACAAGATGGTTGAATTCTTAAGCAAGATATAGTTTGCTAATTTAATCCTTAATCAGTATATAAGGAGAACATATCTGCAATACCAATAAAATAGTATTTTATAAAGAGATAGATAAATATGCTATCACAAAACAATAGTTGACCACACACATATTGTTGCGCAACAACATTTTCTTTTAAAAAGAAACCAAAATGTAGAATTGTCTAGAACAAGTAATTTGAAGTCATACTTGTCCTTATATAGGCCCGATTACATTGAAATGTTTCAACTGTGTAAAGCTATCTTTTGTTTGTTACCAACTCAAACAAAACGAAGAGCAGTAAATTAAGCTACTTAATTATATAAAAAAATGTGAACTCAACTAGTTTGGTAGGAAGTATTAAAAGTTTTGACGGACAGATGGAATAAATTAATAGATAGAGTTCTCCCTGAAAAAAAAGTAGTTATTCCATACAGCAAAATTTTATACAACATCTGCCCCAAAATGTATGTAGTTTGAGAAGTGCTTCGATGCTTTTCTTTTTGATAGTTGCACAAATATTAAAGCATGAATAAATGGTAGATAGTGATTACTTACCCTTTCGCTTGCTTTAATATTTGTACAACTTGTATTGGAAGGAAAAGTATTAAAGCACTACTCATGTAGTTTTTGGCCTCGGATTCAAAAAATGTCCTCTTCTATATATAGTATATTAATGTCAAACTATTTTCTTTGACAAATCTGATAACATTATTTATATGTGACCAATCTATTTAAAGGAAATATGTGGCTTTCCAAGGGTAGCTACACACCCCAAAATTCGAGTTAAATTTTTTCTTTTTGAGGTGGAAGTGGGAATTTTTGAGTTGCAAATCTTCGAATTTGAGTTGAAAGTTCTCAATTTTCAGTTGATAGTTTTCAACTATGGTATTGATAATTTTCAAATTTTTTCTGTTGAGAGTTGATTTCTTTTTGAGATGGAAGTGAGAAATTTTGAATTGAAAGTCTTTGGACTTTGAGTTAAAAGTCTTCCATAGGGAGGAAAGCACGAATCTTAAGCAAAAGCTAATAGTGGATGCCTAGTGGGTAGCTACCTGCCAAAATAGGAAATCCTGTCTCATTTATATAATATTATATATATAAATGGAACATTTTCAAATATTTGAATGCACTAGGGACCTGTGTTTAGGAGCAAAGGAAATGGAAACTAACCAAGTACGTCTTGTCTTGTAGGTAAAAATGTACATATGTATATATTGTAAAACTTTTCAACAAGTCGTGACTACGGTCATGAGAGACTTGGTGCACTGACACTAATTAGAAATTTTGGTTTTTTTATAAAAAAGGATGAATTGGAAATATTGTGAAACGTTGTTTCAAATTTTATAAAAAAGGATGAATTGGAAATATTGTGAAACATTGTTTCAAATGTTACACCAAGAGATAGCACGTGAATGGTTCGATACTCACAATCATAGAGGAATGTAAGTTGTTGCTTTTATGTTTTCATGCTTGTTATTTACATACCCTGTTAAATTGTTCTTTCAAATTTCTTTTGCAATCTATTACTTGATATTCATGCTTAATTTCATTTTATGCAAATAGACCTAGAAGCCTCTTTCGACATCGTCTGCATTTACTATATTCTTGCAATACACTACAAGTCTTACTGAGTACAAAAATACTCAATCTTACTTAAATTGTTGGTTCAGTAGACGAAGAAAACAATATCCCCAAAGATGAGTACTTCACCGTAGGTTACAGGGATTATGATGATGACCTTTTCTAGAGTCTACTCCTTGTTAGTTGCCCTTGGGAACATTTGGGGCAAAGATATACTGCTGGATTTTTGTATCTTCCGTTGCATTTTAATTGGTCACTACGATCGTATTGTAAGAATAATGTTCCCTTAATGTATTTGTGAACTTATGTATGGATGTGATAACAATATTATATTTATGCGTACTAGCTATTGATCATGAGACTAGTATAGTGTGCACATAGGACCTTCTCGGTATTTCATGCCAGAAGAGAGAGTCTCAACAATTTTGACGATAGTTTTCAACTATGGTATTGATAATTTTTTTAAAAAAAATCTGTTGAGAGTTGATTTCTTTTTAAGTAAGTCTTTGGATTTTGAGTTAAAAGTCTTCAAAGTTGATAGGAAGGAGAGCACAAGTCTTAAGCAAAAGTTGATAGTGGATGCCTAGTGGGTAGGTGCCTGCCAAAATAGGAAATCTTGTCTTATATATACACACACACATTTTCAAATATTTCAATGCACTAGTGACATGTGTTTAGGACCAAAGGGAATGGAAACTAATCAAGTAGCCCAAAATTGTGTGACTAGTCCCAATTTTTTCTACAAATTAGCCACCATATTCATTATTATCCATGTAATGAATTTCCTTTATTTGACTTATAGTTAATTACAAAAAATATTTAGATTTGCCACATAGGAACCTTTTCATTTGATTTTTCAGTTAAAGTAATTGAACAATATAATAGTGTTTCTTATTCACATAAACATACTATTATTGACATCAATTGTCAGAGTCCTATGTCTTAATATACCTTGAGAGTCAAGAGTATTACTTATAAAAAGAACAATTTAGTCATAGCTATTGTCTAGCTATTTGGAATTAGCTTTATGCCTTCAGTCGTGCCTCCAACTGCAAATAAGGGAATAATTGATGATTTACTCTTATTTACTTGTGCTATTAATTATTTGTACTGTGATATCTAACTGACATGTATGCCCTAGGGCAACTTGTCGGTAAGACAAACGAGACAAATGATCAATTGCACAAACTAAAACGGGGCAAATGATCAATTCTCCCGCAATAAGTGCCTGCCACCTCCAACCACAAATAGATGATGATTTAGATATCAACATGATCACTAAAACACAACTTTGACTACCAATTTATTTTGTTAGAAAGATTATCAGATGTATGTTAATAACTCATGTGTAAAGTACATAATTACCCAATTTTTATGTTAAAAATTATTGATGAACAACCTGTTGTAAATCTCAACAAAACTGTAACATGGGATGGCTATGATACATGTGTATGTAATTTATGAACTTTCCATATACTTTTCTCACCAATCCACTAATCATCTACCATAAGTGGGAGTGGTGGATAGTGGGAAACTGTGGGAACAACTAGATAAGGAAGCGCGGCGGCACGCCGCGCCCGTAGCTAATAAGATTTAACTGGAAAGACATGGAAAGACATATCGTGAGACATCATGCAATACAAGCAGTTAGGATATATAGCATGTCTACAGTGATCACCGGATCGCATTTTGAATAGATAAATGATGACAAACGTTTTGAGCGATATCACAGTTCATACGAGCATATATCATATAAATTTATATTTTCTTGCTATCGGCGTTTTATTATTTAAATCGTTGAAATAATGAGCGTAACGGGGAAAAAATAGAGAGCTAGAATCGTAGAAATATCTCTTTCGACGAATTATTTGGGAAATATTGGAGACCGAGCTGAAAAACCGCAGTAGGGCGGTAGGGAAAAAGTCTAGAGATAGAACTGAACACATTTTTCTGGTGACGAAAACTTTTTTTCCCGAGAAAAACGGAGAAAGGACCTAGACGTAAAGAGCAAGGACCTAAATGTTACGTTTTTGGACCTATCCGCTATCCTGAAAAATTAGAAAAGGGCTTGTTCGCGATTTGAATTTAACGGAAGGTTTTTTCCGTAAAACAGCGCACGAGGGACCCAAATGCGATTTAGAAAAGGAAATCTTCCCCTCACAAAAAATCGCGAAGGACCTATTCGTAAATTATAGGGACCTATCCGTAATTTAAAGGAATACAGGGTTTTTTTTCGCAAAATGGCCAAAGTGACAGGTGGATAGCCTCTCCTTGCCAGAAGTTTGCAAGCTTTAATCTAGGGGATGATGTTACGGTGGAAAATGTTTCAGAACTTTTTTGTTTAACAAAAAAGTTATATGTACCATAGCCCATAGACATCCCCTTTATAACTTTAACATTATGAACGTGTTAACCAAGGGAAAAAATCTATTAATACTTTTTTCATATGGTTTATCCAAAAATTCACGAAGATTTGTTGGCCGTATTTGATCCAAATGTCCATAAACTTTTATGTTTTTACCGAAGGGCTGGGGTGCAGGTATGGATTTAAGAATCTGTATAGATAAACGAATTATGAGAACATGTATAATAATGTGATATTAGCTGTCTATATATTGTACCACGTAAGATTTTTGCTAACACGAAGAAAAGAGAATGGTGAGAGAGAGTATAGCTGTAAGAGATGATTATAACTCTATTATATGAGTTATTATTTATAATAAATATTTTTGTTATGCTATAATTAAAAAATTGTAGGATCTTATAGAGACAACATTAAGATACTATCTATCGTAGAAATTGTCTTTAATTTTATCTTCAGATAACATATAGTAGTTTATAAACAACAGTAGTCCATGCTCTAATTCATCTTTCTGCTCACCTCGGTCGGTGGCGATACGTAAAGTCGCAGATATTTGGAGTGTGTTGCATTCAGCCGGAAAACCGATTCCTTTCCTAGTTCGTGCCTCAGCTAGATTTAGCACTATATAATCGCAACGCAAACAAATGTAACAAAATAATTCTTGATTTCAGATGTAGTTTTACGAGTTACATTAATTACCTTGGCTGCAGCTCGAAATTAACTTAGTACGCGCACACTGTTAAAGTATGAGAAGTACAAGAGATTAAGAGAAGAAGAGCTACTAATCCATTACGCAGGCTTGCATTAAATGTTCCAAGAAACACCAAGCTGATCAAAATCTGGAGACCCTTAGGGCACGTACAACAGTCCAGACGGCTGTTGTCTATATGAGTTGCCATGTCACATGCAGACGGCAATACAGACAATATGTACAGTGGGCTGTTTATTTAGCTGTCTGTAAAGTGTTTAATGCATATAAAGCATATATGATCGAGCATACATTTAGATCTATATGTACCATTTTGTTGCTTCTTCAATACAAATGATATCAAACATACATAAATAAGATGAACATGAATACAAATATGCATTTGTGCCAATTGGGCCAAATCTACCAGGCAAACTTGTGCGAGATGCATCATGCTAGCCAGGCTAGACTTGCCCATCTCGCACATACAGAGTTGCCCATCTCGCACATGCAAGATTTCACACATACAAAGTTGCCTGGCAGATTTGCTGCAAGATGCGCAAAATGTTTTGAAATGGATATTATTCTCTCTTTGATTAGAGATTACTTCTATATGAAAAAAGATACAGAGTTTGGAAAAAGAACGAGAACGGTGAAGTGGCGAGTAATGCACTTTCTTATATATTCTATCGGTTCCCTTACAGAATCCTGAAACTAACAAAGAGTACTGCAATAATATTACTGTAACATTTCTTTGCAAAAGGCGAGCAAGAGTCGCAGATATGTCCACCTCCGGACTCCTTGTGAATAAACTCAAGCATGATATGGTGAGTAAAAGAATGATGGAGATATTAGGTTAACCCTCCAAGACTAGTGAGTGTCAAAATAGCAAGATAAATGTAAGTAAACACTAATGACTAGATCTTTCAAAGAAATAAGTTTCAATAAAATACCTACTTAGTCATTTTCAGAAATAACCTCTTCTGAAACATTTCAAGGCAACAACATATTCAGCCTTTTCATCATCGACATTCCCTTTTGTTGCAACTAGGTAGTTCGAAATTGCAACTAGGTGCGCAGAACACATCTCCCAGCCTCCCAATAGCTAAAGGTTAAACAACTTCACAATCACAAGCTTTTGGCCATACAAAAAATCAGGCAGGCCATGGTTAAGCCGTAGTAACAATTTGGGTTGGTATCTGAAGCCGTCCATCTCTATTCCTTTTGATACCGGCTGATATTCCAACTTAGTACCAATCAATGAATCAAATAAAGTATTAAAAACCAATAGTAAGAAAAACTTGAATAATGCTACAAGTTTCTAGCGAACCCCACAGGCACAAACCCTCTGCCCATGTCTGCAAATAAACATTATCATAACCGAAGCAGCAGAGAAATAACTAAAGCCCTTATGAGCATTGTTGCTTGTGGAAGAATTCTCTCAAGATCAGAAATGTTCTTGTCGGAAAACAATCATATATTCCTGGTCGGATTTTTCAAGCAAGCAAGCACATGGCAGGAAAGCCAGGATATCAGCACCTCGACCATGCCTTATCAAGATAAAGACACTGCAAATACTAAAGAAAGTTGCAACGTCCTTGCATACTTTTGTGGCTTTGGTAGATTCAGTTGTATGCACTTCGAAAGCTATTGTGCATATGTAGTCCCAACATCCTGCTACCAAACTACAACCCTGACTCAATGGAATAATTATATAACCATTCTTGGAAGAAAGTTGAATAACACAGCCTTAAATCCTTTGTTTCGCCGCCTCGGCGCCCCTCCGCTTCGCTGCCACCGCCGCGTCCCTCTGCTCCGCCGCCTCCACGCCCGTGCGCACCTGCGGCGCGGCTGGATCTTGCGATTCGTCCTCCATCTCAACCAGCTGGATCTTGCGGCTGTACTACAGTGGGGGAAGAGATGGAGAACGGCGGAGGGGAAGGATGGGCTGGACTTGAGAATGGAGAAAATGTTGCCGTGGAGAACTTGAGGACCTGAGGACTTGAGAACGGACTTGAGAATGGGGAACGGCGGAGGGAAGGATAAGGGCTGGACTTGGCGCGCACGGAGAAAATGTTGCCGCCATTTTTTCGCGCGCCCGCCGCACCGGATCCGCGGAAGCCGTCGCCGGGAGATAAATCATCGTACAACGGTGGAGAATGGGCGTCGCTACGCCTGGGAGCACGAGCGGCTGCCGTCGCCTCGCTTCTCTCTGCTTATTTAATTGTGTCCACGTAGGACTAAAATTCTGATGTGGCACTATATAGACAGTAGCTGTCTAACTGTTGTACGTGCTCTAGGGTCGAGCTGCCGCAGCTTGCCGTCCACAACCAGCCGGATGAGCCGGCGAGGGGTGCTAGCTCCAGGGGACGCTGTCCAAGTCATCGATCGGCGGTGCTGGTCTCCTCGGCGACGGGGTCGACCGGTCGACGCAGACCGCGGCCGCCCGCCGCAGCAAATGGCGCTGGAAGGATTCCGCGCGAAATTGCTAAAATTGCATGCTTGATATGGCTAAGCTGCTCTCGTGCCTGGGAATTGTAATGGCTTCTTGCTCCGTTTCGATCTTGGGATGGAGAGGAGGAAAAGTACGGAGGAGGAAGGAGGGGAAGATGACGATGTGGAGTCATGTGGCATCTTCGGCAGACAAATTTAGGGTGTGTTTGACTGATCGGAAGATGGATAGGATGAGATGATTTTTTATTATTTTGTTTTATTATTTTGATTGAATAAGAATGATTTAGTATTTATAAGGAATATTTCTCAAATTTGTATCTCATTATCTAGAATGGAATGCTCTATTCAAACAACCAAACATATGAATGATTCTTTTTTTTTAAACCATCTCAGACATGTACCACTTGGTACAAACAACCAAACACACCCTTAGACGCCGCCATGTTAGCCAACGGTTTTGAAAGTTAAGTGTGTGAAATTTTTGGTTTTGAAGTTGAGAGTTGATTTCTACCGAATAAGACTTGACGGGATAAAATAGATTTATTTTTCATATTTACAACTTATTCATAAAGTATATAAATACTTAACTTTTACATTAAAAATTTTAGATAAACAATCTGTGGTAAAACAAAACAAAATTATAACATGAGGATGTCTATGGCATATGTATATGTAATTGTTGACGTTGAAAAATATAATGAAGAATTGATCGGCTCAAATACACGCAAACGTTAGAGTTTTTTGTTCAAGGAGTGTCAGCCGATTTGATCCTGCAATCGGCAAAATATTATAATCTAAACAGCTATAATAGCTAATTAGGTTTTTCAATAATAATCTAATCTGAACAACCATCTAGCCAATTGAATCGTATGTAACGATAAAGCAGCTTGTCACGGCCGATTAGATAGATCGGTAAAGGTAGATTTTTCCGAAAAAGACGATGCGCAACAAGATCGGAGAAAAACAAACTTGGGTAGATTGATACAATCAAAGATGATCAATAATCGGTGATGCGCAACTTTATTGATCAATAATCGATTATAATGTCTAAATTACAAAAGCTACTCCTAGTTGACATAAAGTAAATAAAAATAAATACGAATTGTTTGATTGATTGTTGGATGATTTCTTCGACTTGCCTCTGTCCCCATTTATAGCATATAGACCGATCATATCCTTTTCGGATCCGTCGTAAACCATGAATTATATCAGTCTTTATTTCTTGATGATAAAATTCCATCTTTGAATCAATATCGGCTAGAATTCCAACTTTAACTTAATTTTTCCCTTTTAAATCGATATCGGCCGAAATATCCAATTTCATTCTCAACCTGACAAATTGGTTGCACCTTATCAAATTATTCTGATGCTAACAGTAATTTATGCACTTTACGTATACTTTTGTTGCCATCCATAAATTATCTTTCAAGAGTACAGCGGGAGAGCGAGGAAAAGGTTTCAAAACTTTTTAAGCTAAAAGTTGTATGTAATATGGACATGTTTATAACATCATGGAAGCGTCGAGAAAAAAATCAACTCATTATTTTCATATGGCTCATCCAAAATATTCACAAAGATTTTTTGGCCCGTGATTAATCCAAACATCTGTTACGATATGTCCATCTATGTTAAAAAGAATTTAGCTGTAAGGCAGTACCTTAGAACGTCACTTTTTTTAAAAAAAATTTGGCCAGAAGTTCTGACATTCAGTATAGAAGGAATACAACAACCGGACTATAGTTGCACACATACCCACCCCACACACGCCCACACAAGCACCCGCAACTGTACCTGGTTCTGGTGCGCACCCGGACGAGCCAAGGCTCGAATCCGGACGGATGAGCTCGCTCACTAGCGATGCTAGCCAATCGAGCGTTCGCTCGATTTTTTTTTTTATTTTTTGACTGGAGGACCGAGGTGCATGCATGGATTTTAGAATCTGTGGCTCTCAAAAACACTCGGTACGAGTACTACAAGCAGTGGCGGAGCCAGAAATTTCTAAAGGAGGGGGCCTAAGAATCAAGTGAATCTGTACTAGTGATTGATATTCAAAGTTTAATATATAGTAAGTACAATATGTAAGACTTATAACTTGCCAGAAATTTCAAAGTTATATATATATATAAGCCTCTTTTCTATTCTTGGGAGTAATTACTCCTTATACCGTATCTCACAATGTATAGGGTATCTCGTACGACGAAGGGTATGTATGCTTAGTATACGAGTATATAATAACATCTAGGTGGTATGTATATTTTTTCAGAGGTGGTATGCATATTTTTTGGATATACTCCTTTTTATGTGTGTATACGAAGGTATTTACAAAATACGCTAAAAATCATGGACTCTCTTGCAATTATTTTATGTGGCTCATATTGGAGTATCTTATAATTAGTATATGAGTGTACCTAAAATGATAAATAAGTACCCCGGCTCCGCCTATGACTACAAGACAATTCTCAACTTGTCTTTCTCGATGTGTACAGGCGCTGGCTCTGCACGAAGAAGCTACCTGCGACCGACAAAGAAAGAAGAAAATGAGAGCTCATCAGCTCGTAATCGAAGCACGTACGCACGAGGATGTTTCTAGGCAAAAAAACGCGGCGTTTCTTCTTCTGTTGGCCGATGCGTCGATCGACGTTCCGACGAATGAGCCGACCACGAGCGAGCGACGTCCGGTCCGAGCCCGGGGCGTCGCGTGTCGGCCAACAGCGTGCATGGTGACAAACAAGCACACAGGTGTGCGAAAGAGCACCTCGGAGACTTGGAATAATCGGATCGAGCAGCTGGAAGACAGCGAAATGCATCACCGTGGCTTGTACTGTCTTGCTCGTACCCACAAGAAGGACGAATAGGTCCAATTTATAGCTCTGACCGTTAGTACTTCAAATCAGAAGCTTGAGCTAACAAACTTGTTTACTTTATCTTTTAGACCCGATTTAGGAATTTTTTTTAAATAATATATTTTTTAAAAACAATTACAGAAATAATATGCCGAAAAAAAAATTTACAGAAATACTCGTCTGTCGCTATTTGGAATTGACATACGTCTTTGTCGCAATTTGAATTTGCGACAGAGACTTAATCGCAATTTCAAATTGCGACAGAAACTCTGTCGCAAGTCCTCTGTCGCAAATTGGAATTGCGACAGAAAACTAGATGATTTGTTTACTAATTCATTGATTTATAATTTGCAAAAAAAATATGTCTAATCGTCGACAAATATTATAAGATATTGAACATTAGATGGAATTTTTTTTAAAATAATATATTTTTGTAAAAAGTTTACAGAAATAATATGTCGAAAAAATTACAGAAATACCCTATAGTCGCAATTCCAAATTGACGGCAAATTTGGAATACAGTACAAATTACGGTCCGTAATTACAAATCGATACAACATGTTTGCGTATTTAGAAAAAACCCAGCCTTACCCGAAATCTGAAAATCCGTTTAACCATACCCAGAACCTCAAAATCCGGCTAATCCTTAACCGGAATTTCAAATTCTGGGTATGCCCCCCCCTCCCGGGTAGAATCAGCGACCACGTATAAAAATAAAATAGGACTCCAACGACGTCGAAAAATTTTAATATAGGTCACTAATGTTCATTTATGTGAAAAATATCGCACATAAAAGTGAAATATCGCGCATGTAGTTTTAAAACACTTCGAAGATCATCCTATGCTAATGGCAGAAAAATGAATAAGTAATCATGTCCAGTGTAGTCGCAAACTTAAATTCAAATCCGATTCCCGATAATGTCAAATTTGTGATCATTGAAGCCTTTTCGGCTATCCTTTAAACTTCTTGTCTAAATGCTATTATTACGCAAACTAGTTCAGAAATACTCTCCACCACATGTACTACAATAATATGAAAAAAAATTCTATTTGTAACTAGCTCTGTATATAAATAACGCTGCTGCAAACAGTCTTCATGAATTAGTCGCGTAGAAAACTACACTCACTTAAGAATTTTCGACGGCTTGTAGAATAACTCGTCTAAATGACATTATTAGGGAAATTAGTTCATAAACACTCTCCATCATATGTACTACCATAATCTGGAAAAATATTCTATTTACAACTTCCTTAGTGTATAAGTATCGCTGCTGCAAACAGCTTTCATGAATTAGTCGCGTAGAAAACTACACTCACTTAAGACTTTTGGACGGCTTGTAGAATAACTCGTCTAAATGATATTATTAGGGAAATTAGTTCATGAACACTCTCCATCATATGTACTGCCATAATCTGGAAAAATATTCTATTTACAACTTCCTTAGTGTATAAATATCATCACGCAAACAGACCTTCATGAATTAGTCGCAGAGAAAACTACACTCACTTAAGACTTTTCGACGGCTTGTAGAATAACTCGTCTAAATGACATTACTAGGGAAATTAGTTCATGAACACTCTCCATCATATGTACTACCATAATCTGGAAAAATATTCTATTTACAACTTCCTTAGTGTATAAATATTGCTGCTGCAAACAGCCTTCATGAATTACTCGTCTAAATGGAAATCTTATTTACAACCTAATTATGTTTACTCCTGAATTATCAAATCGACATTAAATATTTACTCGCAAATTTTTTGTCCATGGTTATGATGCATCACTAATGTTCCCATAAAATTTTCATATAATGATCAAGCTCTATGAATTTTTAAAAATTCAGACAGTGCTAGTGTCCGAAATGGCAAAATTCAGACAGTAGCATTGTCTGAATTTTTAAAAATTTATAAAGCTTGATAAAAATTTTATGGGAACATTAGTGATGCATCATAATCGTGGACAAAAAATTTCAAAATTTTATAGTCGACAACAACTCATGTTATGAACACTTAAATTATTTGTTGAACATATATAAGGGCACATACACCGAAAGTTCAGATGATAAAATAAGCAATAGATTAGATTATATTACAAGGGCATTACAACAAAGGACGAAATTGCTTGACTAACTAACTAATGAAAGAACTGTTTGTCATGGTGGAACAAATGATCGTTCACTTATCTCGGTACAACCTGAATGATGTCCCACATTTTTCGTGATATTACGACCCATGTTTAATTTGCGATTTGTCCTCGGACACCGCTCAATCCCTACTATGAAAGAACTCCATGGGGATCCGCAGCTTCTCCCATTGTCGCCGAATGGGTAGCCTATGCCGACGCCCGGTGTGTAAGACATAATTTTTGGTCTTTTTATGTGGATTTCGCCTCCCATATGGGCATGTCATCCCGATTCGGCGCCCCTATGTTAATACCACCCGGATTCCCGGTTGGTCTGCGCAACGCGTCAAGAATTTGTTACGTGCTGCGGACCTCGGCTGGCTGCTTCCCCTTGTCCCTTCTTCTTCGAGAGGAGGAACCCTCTTGCACCTCCGTGTGTTGGTCATTGGCGGAGGCATGCGGAGACGCCCGCCTGCTTTGGCTCGCACTCCACTATATGGTGCGGGAGGTATGTGTTGGGCTTATCCTTGGACAACCGGAAGCGTGCCTGCATCAATGCAAGATGCCCGCTTTGGTCGTTGAATAACACCGTAGGCGTACTCGGGGTCTGGCTTTTCTGGGCGGTAGTGGCACCACGGAGAGGGTTGCTCCCCCCAGTTATCCCATACAGGAAGCATGAGATGTGGGTGGTACGTCTCCGGGTCCACCCAGTTGAAGTACCAACACCATTCATCCTCGGCCAAGGGGCACCAGTAGAATCTCCGGTCCGCTAGATCATCGTGGCAAGTATCAACCACTGCCTGCAGGCCATGTTCGCAAAGGTCGGGGCTTGCGGGTGGCCCTAGAGGAGGTTTCTCCTTTGACTTGAGCAAATTCGCAAGTTTCCTTTTGAACTCCTGTGTGCGATGAACTGGTTTAGAACTACTACTTTGTGAGTTTAACATGAGTATGTCACATGAAACTCACCGATTGGTTGGGCCCTTGCATCCCACTCCGTAGGGAAGTGCTCTTCGTCGTCTGTGTCGTTACTCAAATTGTCGTACTCCTGGCTCTCTGCCTCCATTGCATCGACCAACGATTCAATGTTTTCTCCCTCGTCTGCCACGCCCTGTGGTTCCTGAACATCTGGATTTGGAACATCAGCTTCCTCATCTCGCACACCTTCGGTTCGGCTACTCTCCCCAACTTCCTCTGCTTCATCACCACCAGCCTCCTCCTGCATCGTATGGTCAAGATCTTGGTTTTTCGAAATGCTTGCGCCAACAACACTAATGGCCAACCATTTTCGGTTGCCAATCTTTGTACGAGCTCCAAGACTTCGCCCTTTAGTTCTACTAACTCCCAAGACGTAATCCCGTCTCCGAGACCCCACTCCGTGCGACTTCAGATCATGCAATTCCCTATCCAAGGAGAACATGTTGTACAACCATCTGTTAACCATGCCCCACTTAACGCCACCAAAGACGTGACAAGCCGACCATAACACTTGGGAAATGACTAAGTTCCACCCTTGTGCACCCATCTGCGGAACCCTTCTCCGTAGTGTATTTTAAATTTTACTCGTTCGTCCATACCTGTCAAACATTTCATTGATTGTTTATGATGGCACGACAAAACGCTACCACATTTCAACTCTTAATCTACTCATACGACGACATACTCTATACCCGGTATTACAACAGGTAATATCGTTTTATTCTATGATGAATATTTTTGCTATTGCACAGGTTGGCTGACGTCGCACCGATACTCTTCACCTACCACGTGCCGAGAGAGCTTGTGCGGGTTTTGGGAACACACGTCACAATCCCCGTATACTAGCTACTAAATAATTAAAAATGTACACAATCCGATCGCTAAATCGTGAAGTTGAATAAACTACTGCTAACCCTGCAAAATTCAAAATCACTAAATCGTTTTTCCATAAAACTAGTAATACAACCGAAATCCGTAAACTACCTACTAAATAATTAAAATTCTACACAATCAGTCGCTAAATCAGAATTTAAATAAACTATCGCTAACTCGCTAAATTCATAATCACTAAATCATTTTTTTATAAAACTAGTAATACAACCGAACTAAACTATTGCTAACCCTAATTCATAATACATTTTTTCCCTAATTTCTAATACAGTTCAACGCTATATTTCAACCCTAGTTTGATCACTACAATGAATATTAGAAAAAATTAGTAACACAATTTTACTATTTCAATGCTAGTTTGATCACTCTTGAGCTAAACTAGTTTATTATTATTTCAACGCTATATTTAAACTAGTTTATTATTTCAACGTTATATTTCAACCCTAATTTAATCAATATTTAACTAAACTAGTTATGTATTTTTTGCTAATCTTAATTTGATCACTAGAATGAACATTACAAAAATTTAGCAACAAATTTTACCTCAACCGCGACGAAATCCTCCTCTTCTCTTCCTCTCCTCCTCCTCTCCTTCCTTTCCTCTTCCTCTCCCTTCTCTTCCTCCTCTCCTCTCCCTTCTCTTTTTCCCGGCGGCACCCTCTCTCTTCTTTTCCTCCGTGGCCGAATCAATCGGCTTCGCTCGAAGAAATGAGGTCAAGGCCTCAGCGCGAGGTAAAGCGCTGTCGCAATTCCAAATTGCGACTAACTATCATGACAGACCTCGATCGTAATTTGGATTTATGACACGAAGTCGTCTGATCTGTCGCAATTCCAAATTGCGACTAACGGCTATGTCGCAATTCGAAACTGCAACAGACTATTTGTATCTATTTGAAATTGTGACAGACGGGTATTTCTGTAATTTTTTTTTCGACATATTATTTCTGTAATTTTCTATAAAAAATATATTATTTAAAAAAAATTCCCCGATTTAGGGTAGTTTTCTGCCGATGTGTCGGTCCACGTGGATCCTATATATGAAAGTAATACTTATCGGCGCCATGAGTCTCACATGTCATCCTCATTCTGTTTTCCCTTCTCCCTCGTCCTTTTGTCTCATTCTCTCCCTTTTTTTCTAAGGACATTGGCAACCCTTGTTGCTGCCACAAACAGAGATCCATGTGAGAAATTGCACTTTGCCTCGTCCTACAAAGCCATAGCAAAGCACCGTATCGAACTCGCCTCCACCTTTGCTTCATTCCCCCGTCCCTTATCCATCCTACACTAGCAAGGAAGAGAGAGTTCAAGGAGCTAACTACTCTGTTTGGGTCACCACTTTCGCTAAGCCCGTCCATGCGCTCTAGTGAGTTCTGGTTACTGTGTAAGTTTAAGCTATGTTAATTTAGTTTTGATGATGAATGATAAATCTAAATTTGAGAGTAGCACAATTGTTTGAGTTTAATTTTTATTAGTTTTGTTTGGATGAAAAGATGGAAATATCAGAGGTATACGTCCGATATCATATTATTTATCCTGTTCCATTCTTTGGGTTCAAAACACAGGATGAACTCCACAAAATTTCAACTTGAATATGTACGTATTGTTTTCAATTCATATGTATGTATAAACAAATTTAGGGTAAGTTCATTCCATATCTTAAGATTTAATTATTATTGATTCATTTTTCTTTTTTTCATATATATCGATGATGTTTACTATGAATCGTCTGAGGTTATAGTATACTCATGTTGGTTTAAATTCAATTATTTGCAATTATATTGTCATCAATCACCAGAGAGGAGATTAAATTATCTAGACCATCTATTATGTGTTAATGATGCACTTAGGTGATAATATTTTTCATGAATTGGTGAAATAGATTAAGTCTAATGATAATGAAGATTTTGAATAGCATCATGTATTGATAATCATCAAGTCAAAATTCAAGACGAAGGATATCATGTGTTGATGAGCATCATAAAATTCTGAAGTAAAGTTAGTTCATCAAGTGTTGATGAACAAGATAAGTATTCGAACTTGGAAAGAAGATGATCATCATCAAATGAAAGCACCAAATCGATGCGCAAGGCAAATGTTTAATTAGCATACGATAAAGATGTGTTCATAGTTTTTTATCGATCTCAGTGTTTGATTGAGAGACCGAATTACTAGTGTGTTGTCATACTATTTAGAGAGATCTTGTGTAATAGTTTGAGTCTCATCATTCCTTAATATCTCAATCCCGCTTGCTCTAACTTTCCATTGCATGATGCTATTATTCACTAATATGTTTTGCAAATAGTTGACGCTCATGCACTTACCCTTGTAGCATGTGACTAAATTTACAAATGTGTTTTGCAAATTATTGAAGTTTATACGCTGATCATTTCTAGACTCTTACTAGCTTGTAGTCATACTCTTGATCAAGTATATGTTAGAGATTTCGCGAAATTATATTTTAGAATTCTGTGACTACATTACAATTTTAGTATTATATGGAAATATTTATGATTTCTTATATTTTGAAAATGAATGGAAGTTACATCCCTCTAGTTAAGCTTTTCATCAAGTCCAAGATCACCTAAATCGGATTTTCAAGTAAAAAGTTATGATGTTTTTTTAAAATTGTGCTATGAGTTTGTCTGAATTTTATGATTAGGAATGTCGAAATTGAAGAATTAGGAAAGTCCGAATTTGATTTTTAAGATATTTTGACGGAACATGTGTTTTGAAGCCAATTTGGATGGTAAGATTTAGAATATCCAAATTTTGGAATTAGAAATGTCTGAATTTGATTTTAGGATGTTTTGACAGAACATGTGTTTTGGAGACGATTTGGATTATAGAATTTGGTTGGCTGAATTTTGGAAATTAGGAATGTGTGAATTAGTGAATTCAGTATGTCCTGGCTTTCCTTCTACAACGGCTTTGTACAACGTGGATTTGTAATCCTTGAGAATGTCCGATTTTGCCAATTAGAAATGTCTAAATGTTATAATTAGGAATATATGAATTAGGGAATTAGGAATGCCCAATTTGCTTTTTTAGATGATTTGGTTCCCAACAGCTAGTTTTTGTTGTGTGGGCTATAAATACCCATCATGGCCAGATGGTAACTATGTTTTAGCATTTCATTTCACTCTCTTTAACTAGTGCAACTGTCTCTACTCAATTGTGCATGTGTTGCACATTGTGAGCAAGGAGAGAAGAGCTCTAGGTGCACGTGTTGCATCCAGAGGCAGATTAAGAATCTACTTATGTATCTGTTGCACTTGGTAAGGATCAAACAAGAGCCTTATCTTGTTATTCTTAGTATGTGCCAAAACCTACATAATGTGGAGGTGTTATGGTCTAGTGTCGGGACCCGAATTTGCAAATCCGGACCCTCTGTGTTTCAAAGACTAGTCCAGATCACGCTTAGTGCACAGTTTCAACATCGGTACATATCACGAGATATATCCAACGAAATAATAAGTACTTTAATTAAATACTCAACCTATTTGATTGACCTTATGGTCAAGTTACAAAGATCGCCTCGCAGGCTAAGACTTATTAAAATATTCAAATGCAATGAAATAAAATAAACTCGTGGCGCCAACCAATTTGCCACGAACCGACCGGGCTCGCTCCTAGTTTGTCGGCTCCTCGATACTCCTCCTCCGAAAGCAGAGTTGCTTCTTCTTCAACTGAAGTTGTGTTGTTGTGGGTGAGTACTTTGAGCACTCAAAGAAGTCATGCATGTAATGCAAATCTAATATTCTACATGCATGGCTTAGTACAAAGGATAGGCTATGGTTCATGAGCGACAAAGATTCAAGATAAACAAGAATAGATTGCAAAGCAAGAAACAAAGAGTAGGAATAATAACTTTCACAAACATTTCAATCAGTAAATCATTTTTCATCCTAAGTCAAGTTCATCATTACCAACCCAAGCATTTTTCCATCAACAATTCATTTTCATAAAAATCTAACCCTTGATCAGAATCACCGAAGCGATGCTCAATACCGTGAGCACGGCTATTCAATAGGTTGTACACTCGCAGAGGTTATACACTTTACCCACAAGATACAGTCAAATACCACCAAGGCAAATAACCGTAACGAAGCCTTTCCAAAGTTCCATCTAAACTCAAGATCTTGCCGCTAAGGTTTCAACACTGGAGGGATGGTTACCACACCAGGCCCCTCTTGCGCCATGTGAGTTCTCAATCCGCTTCTCCGGGCCTCACACCACCACGACAGACCAAAGAATAGATTTCCGGTTTACTCAGCTAAGCCCGTCCCATTACGGAGCTTGTGGTCAGATGAGGGACTCAGTTCAAATGCTCGCAAGGTTAAGTCCTTAGTTGACCGAGGCAAGACTAACCAAAATGACTTTAACATCCAAAACCAATAAAACCAAATTCGACCGCCATTGCCACTCTTGGCCCACTGAAACAATCTTGCCACATGCCTCGGCCTAAATCATTTTCCCACCCAGCTTCTTTACCATTGCACCACGTGCCATTATCAACTTAATAACACATGTCTCGTTCACAAAGCATGTTCAATATCTCATTAAGTCAAGATTCACTTTGGTATTCCAAAATCATGAAACGTCCACGTGGCAAGGGCTAAGCATACTACTTGGTCTACTCAACCCATGTTGGCAAATTATAAAAGTCCAACTATTAATCCATATCCTAGGGTGACAAAAGATTCATGGCCTACAATTATATATGACAAGGTGGCATACAAACAACTTAGGCATTTAACTAATCCAAAACTTATTCAAAATCATTTCTATCAAATTAGCATGCAATAGTTTAAATCAAAATAATTTGCTCTAGTAGGTTCAACATGATCAAACACAACTTGCCTTCAAAAAGTACTGATTCGGCTCTGAGCTTGCTCTCGGTCAGAACCTCTCCTCGAAACCGGGCACTTCAACGTCTCACGCATAGCGTAAACACAAACAATAAAATAAATAAACAGTGGGCAAACAGTGCTAAAAATTCAATTAAAATTCATAAACAGAAAGATCACAATTTTACAAATTTATAGAAATTGGAATCACTCAAATCGGAGTTAAAACGCAAAAGTTATAAGCATTTGAAGTTTCAAAATATATTTAAAATCAATATACCGAATTAAATAAATATTTTCTTTTTTCGTAAAATCAATTATTGCGTCATCTGTGACACGTGTCGCCATCGAGAGTGACACGTGGCTTTTGCCGACGCCACCGACGACGGCCCCGTGATGACGTCAGCATGACGTCATCGTGACGTCAGCACGACTCGGTCCTCACACTGACAGGTGGGACCCATCGTGACGCCAAGATGACGATGCAGACGCCACGCGCGACCGGCGCGGCGGGCCGAGTGGGCCCGTCTTTGTCGGCGACTTCGGTGAACCGTGCAGTCGCCGACAAAGGGTCCGCCTTGTCAGCGACTCATCGCGCATGATGAAGCGGCGCGAGATCGACGTGTGGGTCCATCTGGTCAGCGTCTCATGCACAGTGAGGGGCGACGTGGCACGACGGTGGCCCTCGGATATGCATCTAACGGTGGAGATCAGAAGATGGGGTTTACTGTTTTCAAGGCGACGTGGCGAGATCTGGATCGTTGGTGCGCGACGGACGGCCAGGAAGCTTCGGGCGACGGTGATGGAAGCGGCTGGCTTGACCGGAGACGAGACGATGACGTCTGCGCGGCGCTTCAGGGCTCCTCCGGCGACGTGCGGTAATGCTTCCGACGCGGCTTGACAAGGTGAGTTCGGGGATGGCACGGGCGACGGCGGAGAGTGACCGGCGGCGACGAAACGGCGCAAGGAACTCGGCGGAAGGCTTCGGGAACTTCGGCGAGCTCTTGCGGCGAGGCGGCGGCGTCTCGGGCGGCGTGACGCGTACGGATGGGTGCGGCGCGAGGTGAGGAGCACGCACGGTGGCGGCGCTTAAATAGCCCCTCGGCGTCCGTGAAAGCGCTGGAGACCGAGGCCCACACGGCATGGCGGCATGAATCCGGTGAGGATTCGGCCAGGACGTGGCGCGATGAGAGCCGTCGGATGGAGATCGAACGGCCACCGCGTTAGGGTTTTCCCGGACGGGCCGCACAGTACTCGGCCCAACACTATTCATCGGAATTTTTAATTCTTTTTCGATTTAAAATAATTCCCGAAATTCAAATAATTTATTTGGGGCCTTAAAAATATCAGGAAAATTCTGGAAAAATTCCCATAAATATTTTAGGACATTTGTGACTCAAATAAAATATTTTCAGCAAAACTTTATTTTAACTTTTACATTATATAATTAATTTGATAAATGGTTTAATTCAAAATAAATTCAAATAATTCCAATAAATCCAAATAAATTCCAGAAATTCCCAAAAATTCAGAATACCAATAAAATGCAAGAAAAGCAAAAATTGGGGTGTTACATCTGGTGATCTTCTCAAGAAGCTTATGAGAAGGTCCAATGTATTATGAAGGTTGGAGCTTACCTATCTTAAGAGGTAAAGAGGTATCACCGTGGATATATTCAAAGTGTTTGGCTTAATTGTGGAGCCGGTCCAATTCATTTAGGCTTATTTCAATGTGGACTTGGGAGATCAACAAGTCTCTGAACACTACGGTAAAAAGATCGTGCATCATCTTTGGTTTACTTACTTTGGCTCATTTATATTCCTAGAATTGAATTTCTTGCTATCCTAGGATTGCAAACCTTGATATAGACTTATGTTGTTAGTGCACTTAGTGAGAATAATTAATTTAGATCTTAATTAGGCCAACCATTTGGATTTACGCTTCCATATGTAAAATCAATTTTGGCCGAAGAGGATTTTAAAGCCGCCTATTCACCCCCCTCTAGTTGACCGCCTCGACCTTACGCTTGGTCGCCATATCCTCCAAGCCCACCTTGGCATCGTCTCTCTATTCCTCACCTCCATTCCCTCTCCGTGCATAGGATCATTGGTAACACTATAGTCTCCTTTAGCTACAACGACGCAGTCCAACTTCATTCCAGCCAACCCAGTGAGTCCCTTCTAAATCTTTTTTTGTCACATCATGTTACACCAAATCATGAGCAAAACCCCTCAATCAATTTCATGATTCTTCTGCAAGAGCTCATGCCACCATCATCTTACTCATTTTCGGCTGAAATCACCACCGCCACCGCCGTTACTTTCGTAGTGAGCTCCAAGTCGATTCTTCCCTCCTAGAGCACTCCAATACCTCCAGCATCCTCCCCTAACATCCGATCTCTCTAGGTAGCCGCCTCTACGTTGAACCCGTTGTGCCTCCCTTGACACTTGTCCCTAGGCTACCTCCAGTCGTCTTGGTCTACATTGTCTTCTTTGATGATCTTCCCCAACTCTCCTATTGCCCATGGCCATCCCTTTTCTCCTTCTTCCTCTCTAGCATTGTCACCCCCTCCTCCCCTAATTCCAGCCACCATCCCCACCACGGCGCTCCTTAGATCTTCTTGTGCCTCGCCGTCACCACCATTAGATTCACCTCCCCTTCCCTATTCCTTTTTTGGCCTCACCGGCTACCATCCTCACCTCATTCGCTAGCATCATGCTCATCAGGGCAGGCATGGTCACCTCCTTTCATTTCCTCTCTTCATGGTTGACAAAGTGCTCTAGTAGCCTCAACCTTTTTTTATTTGCTAACTTCACCGTTTATAGCTTACTAGGATGCAATGTCAGCACCACGTGAGACTAAACCACCCCCGATTTGGGCTGAGGGAGTAAACTGAATGGTTTTGAGAGTTTGAGGTTGTCAATCGCACAATTTTAGAGTTTAGAGTTAAAAATCAAACTAATACCATAATTCAGGGTTGCAAAATGAAAAGCAAACCAATGCCACTCGACGTCTCACCAACATATGTAGTTATATACTGAGTGCATCGCTTCTAGCCCGTGCGCAGCGCTCTGGGTCAGCGACTTTTGTGTGTGCAGCGCTCCCAGCCCACCAACGGAGGCTATTTTTGCTATTCTGGCGCAACGGAGGCTATTATCGTAATTAAATTTTTAATGAGACTAATACTGATAAAATTTTCTCAGTTTTCAGATTCGTTTTTTAGATTCACAGACATCAACACGATGCCCCAGTTCCATTCTTGAAACTTGCAACAAAATAGTTAACATCCATACAACCTCATACGCAAAACAACCGGCACCAACCTCCATACACTCAACAAGAAACTCAGCAAAATACCAGCCCACAGCCATAAGCATAAACAACTGGGAACAAACTCCCTCTAACTTTTGCCAGCAACAACAAACAAAAAACATGACCTTATAACCTCCTCCAGGTGGTTAAAAGAAACCTAATCATCATCATCAACCACGCTACCCTGAACTTCAAAAGACAGAATATAACCTCCTCCAGGTGATCAAAAGAAACATAAACTCTTCCTCAACCACGCTACTTTGAGCATCAAAAGATAGTATATAGGAGTGTGCCAGAACAGAAAATTTGCCAACTTCCTGCACATACAGTCCCATCACATTTCATCCTCAATCAGATGGCTCACAAAATTAGCACGAGCCTTCAAGATATGAAAAGATCCATCTTCTGGAGCTCCACTTTTCAGCTGTTCAACACTTGGACTGATGACTGGAAATCCAAAGGCAGCGGGGCTTGCAGTTTGAACTCCAGCATCCTGCAGAATTGTTCTATTATAGTCACCATGTTCTCCTTGTACAATGATCTCCAATCTCTCAGAGAAATTAGCATTCGTCTCCAAATTGATTTTACACTTATCCAACACTGAAAACGAAAAATCAAATCATTTCATTATTCCATAAACACCAAAGAGCAGCCGCACAAATGGTATTCAGAGCAGCATTTTTCTTATTACTAATCCAAAAACGAGCTACAGATTCATAATTGGAACCAATATTTAACTCAAAAAACTCCCCAACCAAACACCAAATATTTTTAGCTACAACACATTCAAAGAAAATATGACCAACATTTTCAGGCTCCTCACAAAAACTACACTCAACTCCTCTGTCCATACCTCTTTTTAACAAATTATCTCTAGTCATTATTTTGTTATGAGAGATGAGCCAAAGGAAAAAATAAATTTTAGGAGGAACAACCAGACTCCAAACAGTAGGGATAAAAACCGGTAAAACCCCTCTAAAATTCATGATAGCATAAAGGGATTTGACAGAATAAACTCCATTACTGTTATATTGCCAAACCAGAGCATCCTCTTCAGTAGTAAGCCTTAAAGAGTGAACCACTTCTACCAATTCAAACCACCTGATCATCATATTGTCAGAGAATGTCCTTCTAAAAGTACATTTAACGTTAAAACCATCCCAAATATCTGCAATCTTATACCCTTTTTCATTAACGAACATATAAAGGTCCCAAAATTGAATAACCAAATATGAATTACCAAACCAAATATCCTCCCAGAACCTAATCCTATTACCATTCCCAACATACCATTTATAACCAAATTTGGTCGCTTGCATAGCCCACATAACCCCTCTCCAAAAAACAGAAGCATGATCAGTATTCGAAACAAAAATATTAGGATTATCAGCGTTGTACTTATGCTTGATCAAGTTTTTCCAGAGCTTATTATCATTAGCATAAAATCTCTTCACCCAAGAAGCCAAAAGGCACAAATTTAAGTCTCTTATGTTAGGAACTCCAAGCCCACCAAACCTTTTTTCCATACACACTAAATGCCAGTTTTCGTATTCGTGTTGGGTGGCAATGCGTAAAGTCGCCTTTTATTGGAATGTGTTGCGTTCCACCAGAAAATTAACTGATTTATTTTCAAGTTTAGACCTCGGTTAGGTTTACCACTATATACACAATCATAAGAGCAGTCCCAATGCATATAGTTTCTATAACTTCTATGTCATCTAGACACTACATGTAGAAATTATGCTCCCAATGGATAGTTTCTTCAAAATAAACTCTCATCCAATCTCCTCTTTTCTCTTATTTTCTCACCCAATCCCTTTTTTCCCTTTCTTGGTACTTGTGTAGAAATGGTTTCCTGCATGAGAAATGGTTTCCTTCTCTTTCATCATTAACTCTACCTCCACATCACCATTTTGCTTACATGGCAACCTAATTAATGCTATGAAAATTATCCTAGTCATCCTATTGGGATTGCCCTAATACTTACTACGAATTTATGAATCTCTCGCGTGAGAGTCGTGATGCATCGATCTGCTCGCATAATTCTCAGAAAAGCTAATTGAGATATTTATATGAGAGAGGGTTGCTCATCAAAACTGCTAATGGCAACAATGAACTCAATGTTAGATTCTTTTTCCATTGAAGACTTGATATAAGCAGCTGTGGATTTTTCAACGTCCTCTTGAAAGACCATAAACATGGTAATAAATCCTTATCCATTAACTCCTCTATCTGCTTCTTCATTTCCACTAGCTCATCGGTTGACATCCGATAAGGTCTCTTAGCTATCGGGCCGTTTCGGTACTAACTCGACACAAACTCTATGTCCCTATCTCGTGGCATCCTGTAAATCCTCCGAAATACATCAGGGTATTCTCGACAATGGTATATCTTCTATGCCGGCCTTCACACTATTGACCATCAACTGCCCATCCCGAACGGCATGTTCTGAAACTCTATTTTTCTCCCACAAGGACTCTCGATCGATATGACTCTTCGTCCACGCCTAACACAACCTTGTGCTTAGACAACCATCCATTCCCAAAATAACATCTAGGGTCGGGTATCTAACACCACTAAGTTTGCTAGGAACTCTGCTCCATCTATAAGCAACTTTACCCCGAACATCCTACATCGATCGGAGTTCGATCCCGGATTGTACTAGCAATACATGCCTAAGATTCACCATTTTCAACCCATTGTTCACAGAAAATCCGAGATATAAACGAATGCGAAGCTCCGTAATCAAATAAAGCTGCTATTGCAGTATCGAGTTGACAAGTAACTTACCCAAGACGACGTCCGATGTATTCTCGTTTGCATCGGCGGTGACATGATTAACTCGCCTCTTACCACACCGTCGTGTGGCGGCCAGATTGTGTAACTCCACGACTTGCTCTTGACGCTGGTGCCTTCGTTGGAGTGGTTCCAAGATTGAAGCGAACCGTGTCACTCCTCCTCCTCCTTCTTAGGACAAGAATTGGCAAATGTTCTCGCTCGTGATGATAAAACAACGCTTAACTGCCGATTTAGCTCCCTCGCATTTGCATTCCCAACCGTGTTGGTGTTCGAAAATTTTGTCCCGCGTGTCTTGGTATCGTGGTGGCGCTGCATCACATTCCCGGCTGAAATCAAGAACTGATTTGGTGTAACCTCAAACGCTGCGCGCCTCGGGCGTGCTCCTCGCCAGGCCATCTCTGCGCTTCGATTGTCCTCCTCCTCCTTGCGCTTGTCCTCCAATATCGGCGCTTTGTTCACTAGCTCTCAAAATCGTGAAAAGTGTGGGTTATGAGTCCCACCTGCAGCCCTGAATTCAGTCCTTTCATGAATCGAGACTGCCTGGCCTTATCCGTTGCTACATCCTCAGGTGCGTAGCGTGCCAGCTGAGTGAACTTATTCAGATATTCGGACACTGATTGATTGCCCTGCTTCAGTGCCCTAAACTCCTCCTTTTTCAGCTCCATTATGCCTTCGGGCACATGATACTGCCGGAAAGCGATCGTGAACTCCTCCCAGCTGATGTCCTGCGGGTGCTCATGAGCGTATGATAGTTTTCCCACCATTTGCGGTTCCTTCAAGGCGATGAGAGGCATAGAGTACCTCTCATTTCTTCACACCGGTGATGTGCAACTTTCTCTATCGCCCTCACCAATCATCGCCTCCAATGGATTGGCATTTAAAATGTAGGCGGTCGTGTCCTCATGAATTCGCGACCTCGAGTGTGGTCTCTGACCGGGTTGACTCGTTAACTTGGGCGGCGGCGGTTTGGCAAGAATTTCTTTGATCCGCTGCATCATGGCATGCATTAACTGGGTCATGCAGCAATAAAAGCTCCAAGGTTCGATATCAATCGGCGGTCTTTGGTTGAGGTCCTTGTCCTTCACCATCGTTGTTTCCGGTGGCGTGAACCATTCCCATTTCCTCCTTGGTTTCTCGAGTGTTCACCATCCGCCGATTGCGCCATAGTTTAGAGACGAGAGGGAAATAAGAATAGACAAGTAATAGAGTACTTATGCGGGGACGAAGGTGTAACACAAAATCTAACTTTATTACTTTATTAATATCTGGGTATGGTTGCTCACAATGCCTAAAGGCCTTGCAACACATACCGATCACTCACAAGCATGAAAGAAGCAAACCGAGCTAACACTCAGGAGTCAAACGCCTCTAAGGGTGACTCTTATTCCAAGACGCGACTCAACGCAGGAGTCTCAACTGCTAATCCTAACGCCACTCGAGCCAACCCCACCGAACTTCTGGTGGATACACCGCGTGTGTGTGGTGCAGGGTACAAACCTATCCCAACGATCCTCGCCTAGGGCGCCTCGCCTCCTCTGCTGCCTCAACCTCCTCTCGTTCTCGCTGACCTCCACAGCTCGGGCTTCACTTCCACTTGCTCCGACTTCACTTCCACTCGCTCGACTTCACTTCCACCGCTCGCTCGCTCGCTGCGGCTCCGTGGCTCCTCCGGTCTGGTCGTAGCTCCAAGATCGCTCCGCTCGTCCGACATACCGCCGTCTCCAGTTCCCAATCCTCTGGATAGAGTGGGCCAAGTACTCACAAGTCTGCAGCAGATGAGCCCTAAGGTGTGTGAACTCATCACGAGACCTCTGCAGCCTGAACCGCCTCGCCGATAACATCCTCTTAAGCGATGACATATCCGCAAGGTGGGTGATCGTGGCATCCTCCTCCTCGATGGGCTCTTGGTTGTAGCGAGTGTCTCTCGTGGGTGGTGACGAACATCAGTGCCATCCAACTCCAGGGTAGGTACGAGCAACCGCCTCATCGCCAGACGCGATGTCTCCTCGAATCCGGCGTCACAATGACAACCTCCCGGCGGTGATGCGGATGCGACGACTCGCCCTCGCCTCTATCCCGAAGCGTAAACCGTGATAGTGACATCCTGCAATATCGAGCCCCGCCCGATCCACATGAGTCCCCCGAGATCGGCTCATCATATCCTCCAAGCAACAGATCATACGCCAAAGCTCGCAAGCGCATTCTCCAAAGGCGCCACCAAAAGAGTGGATCATCCTCATCGCCAAAGGACACTCACGTGAAACTCGAAATTTTAAAACAAAGCGAAGACGTGATAAATTCAGCAAGGGGTATGAAAAGAGAGAAGGGTAAGTCGGGATTGCATTATCATCTTGGCACATTTTAGCTTTTTGAAAATAGTTTTATCCTCACTACGACCATTCTAACTAAGGGCTGGTCCTACGGTCAAGATGGCTCGATACCACCTCTGTCGGGACCCGAATTTGCAAATCCGGACCCTCGTGTTTCAGACTAGTCCAGATCACGCTAGTGCACACAGCTTCAACATCGGTACATATCACGCACATATCCAACGAAATAATAAGTACTTTAATTAAATACTCAACCTATTTGATTGACCTTATGGTCAAGTTACAAAGATACGCCTCGCAGGGCGAAGACTTATTAAAATATTCAAATGCAGAGGAAATAAAATAAACTCGTGGCGCCAACCAATTTGCCACAGGCAACTGACTGGGCTCGCTCCCTAGTTTGTCGGCTCGTCTCCTGATACTCCTCCTCCTGAGCAGGAGTTGCTTCTTCTTCAACTGAAGTTGTGTTGTTGTGGGGTGAGTACTTTGAGCACTCAGAAGTCATGCATGTAATGCAAATCTAATATTCTACATGCATGGCTTAGTACAAAGGATAGGCTATGGTTCATGAGCGAGACAAGATTCAAGATAAACAAGAATAGATTGCAAAGCAAGAAACAAGAGTAGGAATAATAACTTTCACAAACATTTCAATCAGAAATCATTTTTCCATCCTAAGTCAAGTTCATCATTACCAACCCAAGCATTTTTCCATCAACAATTCATTTTCATAAAAATCTAACCCTTGACCGTAATCACCGAGCGATGCTCAATACCGTGAGCACGGCTATTCGAATAGGTTGTACACTCTGCAGAGGTTATACACTTTACCCACAAGATACAGGTCAAATACCACCAAGGCAAATAACCGTGAAGCCTTTCCAAAGTTCCATCTAAACTCAGTACTGCTCGCTAAGGTTTCAACACTGGAGGGACTGGTTACCACACCCAGGGCCCCCTCTTGCGCCATGTGAGTTCTCAATCCGCTTCTCCGGGCCTCACACCACCACGACAAGATTCAAAGAATAGATTTCCCGGTTTACTCAGCTAAGCCCGTCCCATTACGGAGCTTGTGGCTGTATGAGGGACTCAGTTCAAATGCTCGCAAGGTTAAGTCCTTAGTTGACCGAGGCAAGACTAACCAAAATGACTTTAACATCCAAAACCAATAAAACCAAATTCGACCGCCCAGCTTGCCACTCTTGGCCCACTGTAAACAATCTTGCCACATGCCTCGGCCTAAATCATTTTCCCACCCCAGTTCTTTACCATTGCACCACGTGCCATTATCAACTTAATAACACATGTCTCGCTCACAAAGCATGTTCAATATCTCATTAAGTCAAGATTCACTTTGGTATTCCAAAATCATGAACGTCCACGTGGGTGGCTAAGCATACTACTTGGTCTACTCAACCCATGTTGGCAAATTATAAAAGTCCAACTATTAATCCATATCCTAGGGTGACAAAAGATTCATGGCCTACAATTATATATGACAAGGTGGCATACTGACAACTTAGGCATTTAACTAATCCAAAAACTTATTCAAAATCATTTCTATCAAATTAGCATGCAATAGTTTAAATCAAAATAATTTGCTCTAGTAGGTTCAACATGATCAAACACAACTTGCCTTCAAAAAGTACTGATTCTGGCTCCGAGCTTGCTCTCGGTCGAACCTCTCCTCGAAACCTTCGGGCACTTCAACGTCTACGCGCAACGTAAACACAAACAATAAAATAAATAAACAGTGGGCAAACAGTGCTCAAAAATTCAATTAAAATTCATAAACAGAAAGATCACAATTTTACAAATTTATAGAAATTGGAATCACTCAAATCGGAGTTAAAACGCAAAAGTTATAAGCATTTGAAGTTTCAAAATATATTTAAAATCAATATACCGAATTAAATAAATATTTTTTTTCGTAAAATCAATTATTGCGTCATCGTGACACGTGTCGCCATCGAGAGTGACACGTGGCTTTTGCCGACGCCACCGACCGGCTCCCGTGATGACGTCAGCATGACGTCATCGTGACGTCAGCACGACTCGGTCCTCACACTGACAGGTGGGACCCATCGTGACGCCGCATGACGTCGATGACGCCACGCGCGCAGCAAGGCGCGGCTGGCCGACGAGTGGGCCCGCGGTTGTCGGCGACTCGGTGAACTGCATACAAGGCGGCCGACAGCGGGTCCGCTTTGTCGGCGACTCATGCGCGCAAAGATGAACGCGGCGGAGATCGACGTGTGGGTCCATCTGGTCAGCGTCTCATGCACAGTGAGGGGCGACGTGGCACGACGGTGGCCCTCGGATATGCATCTAACGGTGGAGATCAGAAGATGGGGTTTACTGTTTTCAAGGCGACGTGGCGAGATCTCGATCGTTGGTGCGCGATCGGACGGGTGGAAGCTTCGGGCGGCGGTGATGGAGCGGCGGCGCTGCTTGACCGGAGACGCGAGACGATGACGTCTTGGCGCGGCGCTTCAGTGGTTTCTCGGCGACGCGCGGTAATGCTTCCGACGCGGCTTGACAAGGTGAGTTCGGGGATGGCACGGGCGACGGCGGAGAGTGACCGGCGGCGACAAACGGCGCAAGGAACCTCGGCGGAAGGCCGGGAACTTTTCGGCGAGCTCTTGCGGCGAGGCGGCGGCGTCTCGGGCGGCGTGACGCGTACGGATGGGTGCGGCGCGAGGTGAGGAGCACGGCACGGGTGGCGGCGCCTTAAATAGCCCCCTCGGCGTCCGTGAAAAGCGCGGAGACCGAGGCCCACACGGGCGGCGGCGGCGGAATCCGGTGAGGATTCGGCTTGGGTGACGTGGCGCGATGAGAGCCGTCGGATGGAGATCGAACGGCCACCGCGTTAGGGTTTTCCCGGACGGGCCGCACAGTACTCGGCCCAACACTATTCATCGGAATTTTTAATTCTTTTTCGATTTAAAATAATTCCCGAAATTCAAATAATTTATTTGGGGCCTTAAAAATATCAGGAAAATTCTGGAAAAATTCCCATAAATATTTTAGGACATTTGTGACTCAAATAAAATATTTTCAGCAAAACTTTATTTTAACTTTTCCATTATATAATTAATTTGATAAATGGTTTAATTCAAAATAAATTCAAATAATTCCAATAAATCCAAATAAATCCAAATAAATTCCAGAAATTCCCAAAAATTCAGAATACCAATAAAATGCAAGAAAAGCAAAAATTGGGGTGTTACATCTGGTGATCTTCTCAAGAAGCTTATGAGAAGGTCCAATGTATTGTGAAGGTTGGAGCTTACCTATCTTAAGAGGTAAAGAGGTATCACCAGTGGATATATTCAAGGTGTTTGGCTTAATTCGTGGAGCCGGTCCAATTCATTTAGGCTTATTTCAATGTGGACTTGGGAGATCAACAAGTCTCTGAACACTACGGTAAAAAGATCGTGCATCATCTTTGGTTTACTTACTTTGGCTCATTTATATTCCTAGAATTGAATTTCTTGCTATCCTAGGATTGCAAACCTTGATATAGACTTATGTTGTTAGTGCACTTAGTGAGAATAATTAATTTAGATCTTAATTAGGCCAACCATTTGGATTTACGCTTCCATATGTAAAATCAATTTTGGCCAAGAGGATTTTAAAGCCGCCTATTCACCCCCTCTAGTTGACCGCCTCGACCTTACACTTGGTCGCCATATCCTCCAAGCCCACCTTGGCATCGCTCTCTATTCCTCACCTCCATTCCCTCTCCGTGCATAGGATCATTGGTAACACTATAGTCTCCTTTAGCTACAACGACGCAGCCCAACTTCATTCCACCAACCCGGTGAGTCCCTTCTAAATCTTTTTTGTCACATCATGTTACACCAAATCATGAGCAAAACCCTCAATCAATTTCATGATTCTTCGCAAGAGCTCATGCCACCATCATCTTACTCATTTTCGGCTGAAATCACCACCGCCACCGCCACTTTCAGAGTGAGCTCCAAGTCGATTCTTCCTCCTAGAGCACTCCAATACCTCCAAAGATCCTCCCCTAACATCCGATCTCTAGGTAGCCGCCCACGTTGAACCCGTTGTGCCTCCCTTGACACTTGTCCCTAGGCTACCTCCAGTCGTCTTGGTCTACATTGTCTTCTTTGATGATCTTCCCCAACTCTCCTATTGCCCATGGCCATCCCTTTTTCTCCCTTCTTCCTCTCTAGCATTGTCACCCCCCTCCTCCCCTAATTCCAGCCACCATCCCCCACCACGTGCGCTCCTTAGATCTTCTTGTGCCTCGCCGTCACCACCATTAGATTCACCTCCCCTTCCCTATTCCTTTTTTGCCCTCACCGGCTACCATCCTCACCTCATTCGCTAGCATCATGCTCATCAGGGCAGGCATGGTCACCTCCTTTCATTTCCTCTCTTCATGGTTGACAAAGTGCTCTAGTAGCCTCAACCTTTTTTTATTTGCTAACTTCACCGTTTATAGCTTACTAGGATGCAATGTCAGCACCACGTGAGACTAAACCACCCCCGATTTGGGCTGAGGGAGTAAACTGAATGGTTTTGAGAGTTTGAGGTTGTCAATCGCACAATTTTAGAGTTTAGAGTTAAAAATCAAACTAATACCATAATTCAGGGTTGCAAAATGAAAAGCAAACCAATGCCACTCGACGTCTCACCAACATATGTAGTTATATACTGAGTGCATCGCTTCTAGCCCGTGCGCAGCGCTCTGGGTCAGCGACTTTTGTGTGTGCAGCGCTCCCAGGCCGCCAACGGAGGCTATTTTTGCTATTCTGGCGCAACGGAGGCTATTATCGTAATTAAATTTTTTAACAGACTAATACAGTAAAATTTTCTCAGTTTTCGTATTCGTTTTTTTAGATTCACAGGACATCAACACGATGCCCCAGTTCCATTACTGAAACTTGCAACAAAATAGTTAACATCCATACAACCTCATACGCAAAACAACCGGCACCAACCTCCATACACTCAACAAGAAACTCAGCAAAATACCAGCCCACAGCCATAAGCATAAACAACTGGGAACAAACTCCCTCTAACTTTTGCCAGCAACAACAAACAAAAAACATGACCTTATAACCTCCTCCAGGTGGTTAAAAGAAACCTAATCATCATCATCAACCACGCTACCCTGAACTTCAAAAGACAGAATATAACCTCCTCCAGGTGATCAAAAGAAACATAAACTCTTCCTCAACCACGCTACTTTGAGCATCAAAAGATAGTATATAGGAGTGTGCTAGAACAGAAAATTTGCCAACTTCCTGCACATACAGTCCCATCACATTTCATCCTCAATCAGATTGCTCACAAAATTAGCACGAGCCTTCAAGATATGAAAAGATCCATCTTCTGGAGCTCCACTTTTCAGCTGTTCAACACTTGGACTGATGACTGGAAATCCAAAGGCAGCGGGGCTTGCAGTTTGAACTCCAGCATCCTGCAGAATTGTTCTATTATAGTCACCATGTTCTCCTTGTACAATGATCTCCAATCTCTCAGAGAAATTAGCATTCGTCTCCAAATTGATTTTACACTTATCCAACACTGAAAACGAAAAATCAAATCATTTCTGTTATTCCATAAACACCAAAGAGCAGCCGCACAAATGGTATTCAGAGCAGCATTTTTCTTATTACTAATCCAAAAACGAGCTACAGATTCATAATTGGAACCAATATTTAACTCAAAAAACTCCCCAACCAAACACCAAATATTTTTAGCTACAACACATTCAAAGAAAATATGACCAACATTTTCAGGCTCCTCACAAAACTACACTCAACTCCTCTGTCCATACCTCTTTTAACAAATTATCTCTAGTCATTATTTTGTTATGAGAGATGAGCCAAAGGAAAAATAAATTTTAGGAGGAACAACCAGACTCCAAACAGTAGGGATAAAAGTAAAACCCCTCTAAAATTCATGATAGCATAAAGGGATTTGACAGAATAAACTCCATTACTGTTATATTGCCAAACCAGAGCATCCTCTTCAGTAGTAAGCCTTAAAGAGTGAACCACTTCTACCAATTCAAACCACCTGATCATCATATTGTCAGAGAATGTCCTTCTAAAAGTACATTTAACGTTAAAACCATCCCAAATATCTGCAATCTTATACCCTTTTTCATTAACGAACATATAAAGGTCCCAAAATTGAATAGCCAAATATGAATTACCAAACCAAATATCCTCCCAGAACCTAATCCTATTACCATTCCCAACATACCATTTATAACCAAATTTGGTCGCTTGCATAGCCCACATAACCCTCTCCAAAAAAATGAAGCATGATCAGATTCAAACAAAAATATTAGGATTATCGCGTTGTACTTATGCTTGATCAAGTTTTTCCAGAGCTTATTATCATTAGCATAAAATCTCTTCACCCAAGAAGCCAAAAGGCACAAATTTAAGTCTCTTATGTTAGGAACTCCAAGCCCACCAAACCTTTTTTCCATACACACTAAATGCCAGTTTTCAGATTCGTGTTGGGTGGCAATGCGTAAAGTCGCCTTTTATTGGAATGTGTTGCGTTCCACCAGAAAATGAACTGATTTATTTTCAAGTTTAGACCTCGGTTAGGTTTACCACTATATACATAATCATAAGAGCAGTCCTAATGCATATAGTTTCTATAACTTCTATGTCATCTAGACACTACATGTAGAAATTATGCTCCCAATGGATAGTTTCTTCAAAATAAACTCTCATCCAATCTCCTCTTTTCTCTTATTTTCTCACCCAATCCCTTTTTTCCCTTTCTTGGTACTTGTGTAGAAATGGTTTCCTGCATGAGAAATGGTTTCCTTCTCTTTCATCATTAACTCTACCTCCACATCACCATTTTGCTTACATGGCAACCTAATTAATGCTATGAAAATTATCCTAGTCATCCCATTGGGATTGCCCTAATACTTACTACGAATTTATGAATCTCTCGCGTGAGAGTCGTGATGCATCGATCTGCTCGCATAATTCTCAGAAAAGCTAATTGAGATATTTATATGAGAGAGGGTTGCTCATCAAAACTGCTAATGGCAACAATGAACTCAATGTTAGATTCTTTTTCCATTGAAGACTTGATATAAGCAGCTGTGGATTTTTCAACGTCCTCTTGAAAGACCATAAACATGGGTGGTGTATAAACCTTTGCTGCTTGCTGCAGCAGTGGTGTCTGATACGAGCCGATTGGTCGTGAACCTGCTCGTATCGCCGAGTGCCCGGCCGGATCGCAATTCGCTCATCGATTCGTCGTGGCAACGGGCACCTTGGATTTGGTTGTTCTCGAAGCCACCGCCTGTGGTTAGTTTGCGGCACTTAAAGCATGCCCTTTTCATTCCTTTTCTGCATACATATATAAGGACTCGACTAACTCAAGATAAGACCTGCCAAAAAAAACCCTGAAAGACCAGAAAACATATGGAATTTCCTCGTCGAACGGGTAGCGGCTAGCGCGGCGTGCGTCGTGCCTGTGCATCTAGTATATAATCATAATACTACGAATTTATGAATCTCTCACGTGAGAGTCGTGATGCATCGATCTGCTCGCATAATTCTCAGAAAAGCTAATTGAGATATTTATATGAGAGAGGGTGCATATTTAGATAATCTCTTCCATGAAATCATTATCAAATGGTCCCTACCGTGCACCGAAAGCACTCGATGGATTAGGACCTAACTGTGTACGTGCTGGCGACTATTATCCTCGAAACAAAATTTTCTGCGCCGTTAAGCGCTACTAGCTAAATTTGACCGGATCGATCTCAACACATGGATGCATGGGTGTTTCTCAGAGCTTTCATGGCAATTACAACAGAAACAAAACAAAACCAATATAAATTTGCAACGAACTTTTAATATAGCTGGAAGTTGGAACTCGTCAGAAACGTATTATACCGAACAAAATCCAAGCGAACTAGACGGCGACGTGCATGCGCGTGAAGCACTAGCCGTCCTAACTAGGTATAATACCTTAATTAATTAATTAATTAATTAATGTCAAAGATGGAATAGCTTTACCAGTCGTCCTAGTTATAATACCTTCCTTAACTAATTAATCTCCCAAAATGGAATAGTCACACGGGGATGATTAATTAATGCTTTACACCAGATGGATGAAGCCATTAATTGCAACTGCTACTTCTTTAGAATTAATCAGAAACCAACACATGGAAAAAGAATCGGTCGAAGATGCCTTCTTGACGACCAAGTCTAGCTAGCTCCGAGTAACGTACAATAAAATGCCTTCTTGTTTATCGACATCCACATGCAAATATCCATCTACACCCGGTCAGCACAAAGAAGGCTAAAGAAAAGATAAAGTATTGGTCATGAGCTCATAATAGCGATAAAGAGTTGGCCCAGGGTAGTGCTCATGTTATGGTAGCGATCGATGACACACCGATTAAGCAGGCAGGGATTATCCTGCGAGTGGCTCTAACTTTCAAACCTTAACATCCTGGCGCAATTGACTTGACTAGTTATACTACTCTGTCACTTAATACATGTCATTCTAGAGTCAGTACTATGAAAAACGGTATGTGCTCAGCATGTAGATGTGATACCGATCGTAATATGCCCGATTAATCAAAATTTAATAGATGATTATACGCTTATATTAATATAATTATTTACATTTAGAATTAATTAATATATTTTAGTTACCCAAAGTTATTGCAAATTATCACTCTATAAAAATATGTTTTACATTTCACTGTTTATACTTTATCCAAAATGTATAAATATTATGAACACTATGGCACAATATTATAAACTAATTTATCGTACTTAGTGAATAAAAATAGTTTTTGTTTTGGACATAGGTGCGGTCAAACTTTTAAAACTTTGACTATCAATGTCTTTTTAAATATTTAAACGGGATACATTGAAATCATATGGTAGATTTATCTCGAAAAATACTTTCATAATATTATACTTTTATTAGATTTTATAAATATATTATAATAAAAAATTAGTGATCAAAATTTTATTTTGAATATATTATAATAAAAAAAACGCCGTCAATTTGTTACAGAAGGGACTAGTATTTTGAAGGCAAGCTCGAAGCGCCCCCACAACATCATTAGCCGTTAGGCTGCACGAACAAATCGAGAATTAAATGCACTGATAGGATAAGCTGTCAGTCAGAGCCGTCAGCTAGTTGGCAATCGTGTTGACTTTGGATTAATTAGGAGCCAGTTTGGTGATGGTGTGCAGCGATGGAGAATCTACCTACCCATTCAAACATAGAAGAGTGACGATACTTTGGCCACTAAAATTTTCCATTATATATTTTTCAAAAGTGTAATATTGTAAATATTTTTCTTATGAGAATTTGTCCGTACCGTTTTTATATATCAAAACCATATACTCTAGACAATATTTTTATCAAAATTAACACAGTTTGACTGCACAAAAAAAAACATTTCAGTGTATACAAAAAGAGATCATCAGCTAACAGAATAAATTAAATAAAATAATTTAAAAACAATATATTTGCATATTGTAAGCCACCGAAATGCTAAAAATGATGGAACACCGCCGCAATATTAAATGAAACCTAGACGCATATAAGGGCATATACAACAGTAATTAATGAGCCGTCTGCAAGTTATCACGTAGTTTTTATCATCCTATGTGGCATAGAATTAATGAGAAGAGAGGCGCTTGCCGTCTCTTCGCGAGAGGACGGTAGTGGCCTGTCGTTGCGATGCAAAACGACGGCTCCGTCGCCCGTTGTAGGAAATAAGCCGTCTATATACTCATGCTTGATCACAGTAATTTATAGATCTATGCATAAATTAATTAGTTTATAGACTGCCTGACAGACAAGTCATTGTAAAAGTTGTCTGTTTTATTGTCTTAATGTGACATGGTATACATTTACAGACAGCAGTTGTCTAAACTGTTGTACATACCTTAAGATTGGTTAGCAAATGATTAATTAGCGGCGAGGAAACCTAAGTTCGAAGCTAGCGACATGCATTTATTTGCATTCCGAGTCCACGCTTGACCATTCGCTCGCGACTGACATGACGCGTTCTTTAATTTAACCTCACTTTTACCTCAATAAAAGTTAGTAGTTAATTACGCGGCTATATATAGTCCCACCTGTGCCCCTACTCCATGGCCACGGCATTCTGAAACTCTGTTATCCTCTCGAGCCTTCTTGCGTTCGAGAAGCGAAGCGAAGCAGAGCAGGGCAAGAAACAAGTAAGAGCGCGCGTGGCAGAGAGGCAACCGGCTGTCGGATCGATGGCGGCTGCGGGGTGGTGGCTGTGGCCGGTGCCGGCGTGGCTGGGCTCCGGCGCAGCTTGGTTCGTCGTTTTGAATGTCGTCGTGGGCGCAATCGCCGTCCTGTCGTCGCGGGCGCGGCCGTCGTCGTCGTCTCCCAGGCTCGGCGGGATCTCGCGCAGGGCCTCGTCGGCGGTGCTGCAGCGCCTCCTGTCCTTCTCCATCTTCTCCTTCCCGTCCGCGTGCTTCCACAACGAGCCGGACATGGTCCCTACCCCTTTCCAAGAAGCAGAGGAGCGAGGGACGGCGAGAAAGCAGCCGTCGCGATCGAGTGCGATCACAACACCTGCCGCGGCAGAGCCAGAACCGGCGACAGAGGAGGACGCCGAGCCGGAGGAGGATCCGAACTCGATGAGTATGGAGGAGGCGTATGCGCTGGTCGTGGCGGGACGGCAGCGGCCGGCACCGACGGAGGAGGAAGTGAGCAGGGCGGAGGTGAACGCCAAGGCGGAGGAGTTCATCCGGGGGTTCAGGGATGATCTGAGGCAGCAGCGCCTCAACTCCATCTTCAACTACACCCAGATGCTCAAGAACCGCGTTCTCGCCGCCGGCCGCCGGTAGCCGGGACGGATACCGGCCATTGATCGTTCGCTGCTCGATCGACTCACATGCTTGTTCCAAGTTCAGATCACACCACAATCCAGAGAGGCCAATTCAGCTTTTAGTTGTTCTTACGTCGTCGCGGGCTCGCCGCCGGCCGATAAGTTCGGCTTTGATTCACGTGTTCATTTTATTCAGAGGTCAGGATTCGGAGTCGGATGTGTATATACTTTGTATGGCTTAGCAGATGACTTGTCTTGTTTTTTTTTTTTTTGGGTTTTGTTTTGCTTGTATACATGATACTGTTCTATTGTACACAGATTCTATTTCTTCTTTTGAAAAAGATGTTACTATAATCACATGTGTGATTTTTGCCAGCAGGTAAATTCTGTGTGTTAAAGTTGGATATGACTGTGGCAGCTATACTCGAGATGATTTATTTGTAGAATTTATGGGAGTTAAACCCAGAAAAATAATTTCTCAATAACCATGTTAATCCAATGAAAAGACCATTTTTTTTAAGACGAAAAGACCTTTTTCTGAAACAAGAAACCGGTATTCTTCCTCTTCAAAAAGGAAAAAAAAGAAAAAAATTTAGGAACTGAAACTAATTAAAATTGGTACGATGTACAAGTGTACAACACCAAGGTACGAGTCCTATTCGGCTTCACATTCTTCTTATTTAAATTGATTTATAGTTCTTTTAGGTGTATAAAAGAAGAAAAATTCTTTTTGAGAAGGGAAACAATGGTATTCCTTGTTTGATTCTTCCCCTACATTGCTGACACAAGGAGGGGTGTCATCATCATGTCCAGCTTTCGGCCGATGCACATGAAAGCAGGGATTCAAAATTCGCCGAATTTCGGCGAAATTTCGTTTTACGCCCCCCCCCCCCCCTAAATTTTTATATACCGGCCGAATTTGAAATTTAAAAAAAAAATTGATTTTGCTCTGAAGGTTGCTATAGTAATTTCGGAGATTTCAACGAAATTTCGGGTTTGGAGTCCGGATTTGAACTGAATGGGTCCAATAACCCTTAAGAAAGTCTTGTTCCATGAAAATTTGATGAAAAACAATTTTTTTGAGATTTTTTAAAATTTGGGCAGAAACACTATCAGATTTTTAAAAAATTTTACAACCCTGATGATCATCTGAAAAATTTATGGTACCATCCTTAGTAGTTTAGCATCATACAAAAAAACTTCAAAATAATTTAACATCATTTGTTATCTTTAAAAAATCAAAAACAGAATGGACATAATTGAGACAGTAAACTTGTTAGATTTTTATAAATTTTCTCGAGTGTGATCATCATCTAAAAATTTTATGACAGAATAATAATTTCCTCATTACCATTTTATAAAATTTTAAAAAATTTCAACTTTCTTTGTTTTCTCAATAAAATCTATGAATGCGGTAAGCCTTCGAACTTATCGACAATCTGCTGCTTGCAGCTTTTCGATTTCGGATTTTGATTTATGAGACAATCCAAATATTTTGTAAACTTTTTGAAAATTTGTTTTTCAAGTTTGTTTTAGCTAAGGATACTTATGTAAAATTTTCAGCTCCAAATATTGTTCCAGGAATTTATAAAAATTCTGACATTCAGAGTACTAATTTTCAATTCTCTCTGTTTTTGAATTTTAAATATTCTAAAATAATTTATTAATTTCTGAAAGTTTTACTGTAGGTGCATTAATGGCTTAAAAATATAATATAAATTGTTTAGCTGGAGATAAGTCATCATTATTTTCATTTAATTCTGACAATGCTATTGTTTCTAGTCTTGTTGCAATAAATGAGTTTGGATTTTATGCATAAATGTTGGATATGACATTTTATCAATTAAAATTGGGATTCCAGGTTATTCTCAAGATTATCCATTATTTTGGAATTTTATTTGCTTTAGATTTCATTTTTGTCATTCTTTTATTTCTTGATTACACTTTTCCAATGAAGTAGAAACACTGTCAGAAATTTCAAAAAAATTTACAAGCTTGATAATGATCTGAAAAATTTATGTTACCATCCTTATTACTTTAGGTTCATACAAAAAAATTGCAAAATAAGTTAACATCATTTGTTATCTTTAAAAAATAAAAAACAGAATGGACATAATTAGGACAGTAAACTTGTTAGATTTTTCTAAATTTTCTCGAGTGTAATCATCATCTAAAATTTTTTTTGAAAGATTAAGAATTTCGTCAGTACCATGCTGTAAAATTTTCAAAAAAAAGTTCAACTTTCTTAGTTTGCTCAATAAAATCTATGAATGCGGTAAGCACTGAACTTAATTTGTTGTATTATATTTTGAAAATCAAACAGAGAAAGAACATAAATGGCACTGTGCTTTGTACAAATTTTATAAATTCGCTGGAGCATGATCATCATTCAAACTTTTTTTGAGATATTAACCATTTCCTTTTCACCCTTATGTAAAATTTTTAAAAAATTTAAACCTTTCTTATTGGTAAAGTAAAGCTATTATTGATCATCGGCCTTTTTAACAGAATAGTAGCACTGTTTGAATTTTTAAAACTTCATGAAACCTGATCATCATATGAAAATTTTATGAGAATATTATGGATGTGTCAGGACCATCCATAAAAATTTTCAACATTTTATAATCTCGTTTGTTCTAATTTTCGTTCGGATGAAACTTACCGCTCAGCGCTTTACCAGGACAGTACCAATGTTTGAATTTTTAAAAATTCCTCAGATTTGATCATAATCTGAAATTTTTACATAAATATCATTAATATGTCAGGAATCTCCACAAAAAATTTCAAAATTTTCTAACGTCGTTTGTACTCACTACAGGAAACAAGAACAGTGTCATCGGCCGAAACATTTTTATCGTCGGTAAAAAGGCCGACGACACAAAGTTTCACTATATCGACGGCTTTAACGCAACCCGACGATATATATACACCAAGCACGACTGTCTCGGTGGTTATATCAAACCCGCCAATATAGAGCATGAGCTGTGTCGGCGGCCTCATTAAACCCGCCGACACAGGCACTCCACCCCAAACAGGGAGTATTGGCGCGGGATGAAATTTGAATTTCAGATCCCGCCAATACAATCTGTGTTGGCGGCTACCTCAAACCCGCCGACACAGACACTCCGCCATGTGGGACCAACCTGCAGGATGCTCAGGCCCACCAGTGGCACGAAGACTTTGTCGTCGGGAGAGAAACAGCCGCCGATAAAAATCAATCTATGTCGACGGTATGAAGCCCACCGACGACACAGATAAACCTTTGTCGACGGTTTCATTTTAGCTGACGACAATATTAATTCCAAATTAATTCAGGAACCCTATTTGAAAATGTTTTTGTTGTTTTTAAAATTAAGAAAAATTAAATAGAGCTTTTAGAATAGTTGTTAGGCAACATACATCTACATGACATGTAATTTTTTATTATTTAATTAATTGGTATATTACTGTTATTGTGTGTATGTCTCCGTACGTTACCTCGAGTACTTTGAGTAGAACCTTGTGACGATCCAACGCAGACCAATTGAAAAAGTGAGGAATGACCTGGAATAAGCTGTGCATGTTGTAAAACCTTTAAGTGACCGTAGAAATGTCTCGTTCGACCCATCGTAGGCTACAAAAGTATCGAAGAACGTACGGCCGGTGGCGGCTCTGTTACTCTCCTTGAGTTTTCAGAAGAACTTGTTGTGACGATGAAATGGCAGGCGAAAGAAGAGCGAGCAATTAGCTGGAATAGGTTGTGCATGTTCTAAAAACCTTAAATTGGCCTTAAAAATGTCTTGTTGAGCGTTTTGCACGTGGTACGGAATGGGCCCGATGTCGCGGTATTGACGCAGGTTTGGTTCGGTTGATACCGTGGAAGCGAGGAGGACTATTGTCTATTTGTTGGAGCCTCTGTGTCGGCGGCTATACGGCTACCGACGACAAAAAGTATACAGTGTCGACGCTTGTCACCAAACCGTCGATAAAGCTTGACAAATGACTCGTGTAAATCGGCTAGAGGTAGGCCGACGAGACAAAGCACGTGTCTCTGCCTGTGGGACCACCTACCGCTACGAAAAGTTGGGCCGTCTGACCTAGACACATATGACTCAGTGTCGTCGGCCTCATATTGGCCGACGACATAGATAGTGTGTCTCTGACGGTGGGGCCAACATCCTCTGTGTCGTCGGCTTTCTGTGGGCTGACGACATAGGGCATGGGTCTCTGCAGGTGGGACCACCTGCTGCCACGTAACTTTGGGTCTAGGGTTTAGGGTCAGTGTCGGCGGTCCTTAAGAAGTCGACGACACAAGCCTTAATTTAACTTGGCACCGGCCCGTGCGGGACTTAGCACCTGACTTAGCACCTGCTTGCCCTGCTGCCTCTGCTCCTGCGCTTGCCTCCTCCTCATGCCGCGCGCCTCCTCTGCCCGCCGCGCCGCCCTCCTCCGCGCCGCCGCCGCCCCTCCCTCGCCGCCCGCCCCTGCCGCCCCCTCCTGCCGCCCCGCGCCGCCTCCGCCTGCCGCCCTGCCCCTCCCCACGGCTCCACGCGGCCGCCCTCCCCATGCCTTCTTAGATTTGCAGTATGAGTTTGGAATTCTTTCTCATAATCATGTATTGGTACTTCATCATCTTTGTCATAAATATATCTTATATTGCGCCACGTGTATATGTGCTTGGTAGAAATGTGCGGTATATCACTTTAGCTTACGCGCGTGCAAACAAGATCTTGGCTATATGAATGTTTGTATTCAAATCTGGAGTAATTCTTTTCTGTTTTGTCACCCAAAAGAATCAAGACCATAATTGGCTTGCATTCAAGCTTCACAGTTGAAGCTTGCCTAAATTCTCTTACATGGATTGTGATTGCTAATATACTTTCCTTACGTGATTAGGATGACTCATACTTGGACAGCTACATCAACACAATTGGAGTTGATTTTGTGCCGCCCCTCTCCCCACGCCCATGTGTTGCCCCATGGATCTGAGGTGATAATGCTTTCTTGGTCATTAGGCTTTGTTCATCTATTTGTTCATTAGGCTTTGATCATTAGAAAATTACAAACCAGGAGCACAATATAATGACTTGATCATTAGAAAATTAAGCCTCAATGCATAATTCAGATATTAGTTGTAATCCTGACTTAGTGGTAGAACATTGGTTTCTTTGCCGACGACTTGACACAAATCCTAGCGTGAATTCAGTGATGAGTTGCAATTTGGAGAATAATATTATGTGTGATGGACAACTGAATAATATTGTTACAAATTTATTTCATTTCATATGCACATATATTAATGGATGTGGTTGTTATTATATTAAATACTGTCTTTTGTCTGCTGAGTGGATGTCCTAGTTTTAGGGGAGGTGCTGCCGAAATTTCTAATAATTTCGGTAAGTTGCTGGTTGTCATCTTCTTTTTTATGGGTTCCTTGTTCATGGCCTCGGGAGCACGGGGCTAATCGATCTAATTAAGGCTAGCTAATAACAAGATAATTCTTGTTTGCACAATTATACTTTGCTATTCCTCGCAAAAAAAAGAGAGATTAAACTTCGCTATAAAAGAGAGCTTTAAGGTAAATTATATTATTGGTTACCCCAGTGATGTTTTATGTTGATTATCACAGAAATAATTTGTAAAATAACGACGCTCGGGCCGCCGTCGACGCTTTGCCTCCGACCGTGGGAGGTTGTCCACACCCGAACCACGCCGCCTGGGCTTTCCCCGAGCTCGTCCACGCCGTCGGTCCCGCCTTCGTCCTCCTAGTCGCCATCTCCGGTTAAGGTAATCTCCGGTATATGCAAAATGTATATGCAAAATGTAGCCGAGCAATCCATGATAAATGTATATGCTATATGTGGTTGTTATTATATTAAATACTGTCTTTTGTCTGCTGAGTGGATGTCCTAGGTTTAGGGGAGGTGCTGCCGAAATTTCTAATAATTTCGGTAAGTTACTTGATTGGTACAATTAGATAGGATCGCACATGATATTTCATCAGGTATTACTTAGAACCGTAACTAACTTGATACTCAACTAGACAACGGATCGTTCTTAAGCTCGTCCTTTACAAAATGCGAGTCAAGCAAGGAATATCTTTGATAACTATAGAAGGCATTATGTAGATTCCTGTGCATTTTAATTAGTGAGTGGTATGGTTGTTGTGCATTTTAATTCCTGTAGATTCAAATGGACATGATATGTAATTCTAGTGTTTTCGATTTCCTAGAATCCAAATAGGAACTAAGGCATTTGTGTGGGAAAAAGTAAATGATTCAGTGTATATATATAGTGTATATTGCTTGCAAATCACAACATATAATAATTTTATTAGAATTACGTTTGTAACGTCAACCGAGCCAGAGTTAAACCCGTTCGGGGGCGCTACATATTTTCGTAAGGAGCTCAGACGGTGATTCGTTGGGTTCCATTACGAAAAATGTTGCGCTCTCGAGCTGTCCACGTTTTGGACATCCCACGGATGTGCGCTTGAGTACAGTGGTCGTGACACGAGGGTGTACGGGTTGGGATTCCGGCGGTATTTCCTTGTCGTTCTCCTAGTGCATAACATAAGTGGTACGCCGTACCCGTCGTTGCACTTGGAGAACAACGGGGTTATGCTGCCGGAATTCCGACCCGAGCACCCTCGTGCCACGACCACCGTACTTAAGCCCACATGAGTGGGTGGGTAAGCCCTCCTATTTAGCAAGGCTTGAACTGTCTAAATCTGAAATTTGGATGCATGCATTGACGTTATGTAGTAAGCGATCTTTGGATGGAAGATCGGCGGTGGATGTACGATGGTTGGATGAAGTCTGGAAGACACACGGACGAGTGGATCGAGAAGGCTAGAGCATTCGTGGATGATGCTTTCCGAAGATTCCCCGACCCTAATGCAGTGGTCGTGTGGTGTCCTTGTGCTGCGTGCTCGAACACCGAGAAGAGGACCAAGAAGGATATTAGCCATCACCTATGTAGGCATGGCTTCAAACCAAATTACTTTGTATGGGTAGCTCATGGCGAGAGGAAGCGTCCGGCGCCAATGTGTGGCCCTGTGGATTTTGAAGAGGGCTACGACGAAGTCGAAGTTGATAGATTAGACGAGCTCACGGATGATGTGGCTCGGGCTTACGATCTCTCCCCCGAGGAAGAGTCCGAGCCACTTGCCGAACAATTCAAGAAGCTCCTTGATTCGCCAAGTTCTTTCGCTGCATGAGCATACCGATGTGGTGTACTCTCGGCGATGTCGCGTCTAATGTCGGTGAAGACCAAGTACAACCTGTCGACCAATTGCTTCAACGACCTTTGCAAACCTATTGGATAGCCTCCTTCCGAGTGGACACAATATGACTCGAATCTTACGAGTCGAAGAAGCTTCTTCGCGTGTTAGGCATGTCGTGCGAGAGGATAGACTATTGCCCAAAGTTACGCATGCTTTATTGGAAGACCGATTTTGGGGTGACTCACTATAAGCATTGTAATGAGAGTCGATGCGAGGAAGTTAAATGTCTGAGCGTGGAATGAGACAGACGACGGTGGCCGAAAACATTCCGTTTCTTCCGATCCTTTGAACGTCTGCAGCATCAGACATGTCCAAGGCCACGGCCGAGACACATGTGGTGGCACAAAGAGGGCAAGCGAGAAAGGAGGCGTGATGATTCATCCGTCGATGCGAAGCTTGGAGGCACTTTGACCAACAACACTGAATTTGTGGCGGAGCCTAGGAATGTGCGTATAGGCCTCTCGACCGACGGGTTCACGCCATTCAATATGATGGCGCACTCAGACTCGTCTTTGGCGGTGTTCGCAATCCCGTACAACCTGCCGCCTCAACTCGCTTGAAAGAAGAGTACATGTTTCTTTTCGTTATAATACCAGGCCTAAGTCTCTGGAAAAACTTAGATCTATTCATGCAACCTCCGTAGAAGAACCGATCGACTGTGGACTAAAGGAGTCTTGACACATGATAGCTACAAGGGGAAGAACTTTAGGATGTGTGCCGCATACCTGTGGTCAATACACGATTTTTCGGCGTATGGCATGTTCTCGGGGTGGAGCACGCATGAAAAGTTGTCATGCCCTATATGCCTGCATAACACTGATGCTTTCACACTGAAAAATGGGGGTAAGTCCTGTTGGTTCGACTGTCACCGTTGTTTTCTAGAGCCGAAGCACCCATTTAGGAATAAAAAAAGGCATTTCGCAAAGGCAAGACTGTGAAGAAGGGGCCACCCGAACGTTTCGAAGTGCAAGATATCATCGACTGGCATGACGATCTAGCGGATATCGGGTATGTGAAAGACTATGGTGAGGAGCACCATTGGACTCATAAGTGCAGCATCTACAACCTTCCTTATGCAAAAGACCTGAAGCTACCTCACAACATCGACGTGATGCACCAAGAGAAAAATATGTGCGAGTCAGTCGTGAACACAAACTGAGACATCCCACAGAAGACTAAAGATAACAAGAAAGCATGTTTGGACTGCGCTCTGATATGTGATCGGCCAGACATGAACCTCGATGAGAATGGGAGGAAACCTAGGGCAAAATTATGCCTTACACGTGGGCAAATAAAGCAGATTCTTGATTGGATTAAGGAAAAGGTTAAATTCCCAGATGGTTATGCGGCGAACCTTCGACATGCCGTTAGTATAGAGCAATGCAAGTTAAATGGGATGAATGCCCACGACTACAAAGTCTTCATAGGCGTCTGTTTCGGTAGTGTGGCGTGGATATGTTGACGATGATATATGAATCACTTTGGCGAGCTTAGCTTCTTCTATCGAGAGCTCTGCGAAAAGAGATATCCGCATCGAGGATGGAGGAATTGGAGAAGGACATTGTCGTCTTGTGACAAAGCTCGAGAAGATTTATGTCCCTGGGGTTTTCAATTGCATGCAACATCTACTAGTTCATCTGCCATATGAAGCAAAAGTTGGGGGGCCGGCGCAGTTTAGGTGGATGTATGCTGTGGAGCGCATGATGAAAAGTCTTAGAGCGAAGGTGAAGAACAAAGCACGAGTTGAAGGCAGTATTGCCGAAGCTTGGCTGATTCAGGAGATCGCCTACTTCACGGACAAATACTTTGCGACAAAAAATAAGGTCCATGTGCCACAACCAAGGTATAAGAAGGCACGTCGCAGAAGCACTTCCAACTTGGAGGTGTTCCATGACTAAGTCGGATGCAATGTCGGCAAAAGCACCACACGTGACTTGGACGCAATGAAAAGGATTTGATTCGGTTATGCGATATCGACAACATGGATGAAATGAAGGTGTACATCGAGTAAGTCAATAAATGTCTGAAATAAGTTATAAATACGTACTTATGAAATAAATGTCTAAAATAAATATTAAATCTTGTAGTCAATTTATTCAAGAAGAGTGGGAAGGATCAGATGAACCTTCGGGCGAACAAATTGACAATTTGAAACGGCGAAGTCATGGACAAGGCCGTCCAAACTTTCTAACCTGGTTTCATTACCACGTAACCTTCTTCCTCTTATACAAGTTCACTTAATTTACGTTTATATTTTATTCGTTTCAATTAATATCAATGTAATTTATGTCATTTAATTTAATTTGTGCAAGATGGCTGGAGGTACGAAGAAGTTGGCCAAAAAATTGAAGAAGGTCTTCGGGAAGGGGGGCATGAGGAGTGCAGGCGAGGGCAGCTCACCCCAGTACGACGCTTCCGAGGAGGAGGAGGAGGTGGAGGAGCACCACACGACCACCGACTCCCAGGAGGTGGAGGAGCACCACACGACCACCGACGCGCTTGAGGAGGGGGATGAGGACGGGGACGAGGACAGGGACTGGGATCCACGGGAGTCAACTGCACTGCAGTGTCGGGGGTGCCTCGAGCTCATGGCGACCAAGAAAAGTCAGGGGCGGAATAAATTGCCAAAAGCCCCCACAGATCCAGCCGACAGGATAGAGGTGGTTGTTTCTAGCGGGCAAAGGTATGTGCTACAAATTTTCGATGTCTTTTATTGCTAACCACAAACTTGTTAACCACTTGTTATTAATTCTTCATGCAGGGGCTTGGTTTGCCTCAACAAGGGTAAGCAGGAGCCGGGCCACTTGCTAGGGGTGATCCTGAAGTAGCTCTACCCCGGGCGAGTGGGCGAGGGTGATGCTCAACGCTCGGTGACTAGGTGGAGCGACTACTCGCTCGTGGAGGACGACCAGGGAGGCACTGTCGCGGATCATTGCATAGCCGAGTTCTGGGTAAGTTGTCATTTCTATTCATGTTTTTGTGTTTATAGCTTCACGTGTTTGTTTCGTTTCAGGCGAGGTATCGGCTTGGCCCTGACGCATCCCAGGACGACTATGATGTTTGTCGCCATGTGCTCGATACAATGGCGGCAAAGACTGTTAGGGACGCCATCAGGTTATCCCGTCGGGACGCGGTGATGAAGCACTATAAGAGCACGGAGATGAAGATCTCGAGGGCAATTGCCTTGCAGTAGTACCTCGAGGCGAAGGAGTACCAGCCTTGGTGTCCGGACTGGATGGACAAGTGTCCACAGGCCTGGAGGCAGCTCTGCAAGATGTGGGCATCCCCGGAGTGGATCGAGAGGTCCAAGAGGAACAGGGGGAATCGAGAAGCCAACCCCGAGATCTGTGTGACCTACCTAGGTGGACGAGGCATGGGGCACATCGCGCGCGATATCGTAAGTATACTAAGTACAACTCTAGCATTCTTGTCAATTTAGTTTTTCATTTCACATTTGAAATTGAACTGCAGGAGTTTCAGACGGGACTTGAGCCCGATGAGTTCACCGTGTGGACGTAGGCACACACGCCCCGTGTCCGGCCTGACGGTACGCAACCACCGATGCCCCCGGCTACCCAGGAGAAGATTGTAAGTGACTGTCTCTTTTCGCTACTCTACAGCTACTTCAACTGTGGCCAAGCTAATCCACTTCATATCTTATTTGTTTCGCAGGATACATACAGTGCAGCCATGAAGGAGAAGCACGGTGCCGACTGTGACCCCTTGACCATGCCGGTCGACCCTTTGGTCATCTACGACCAGTTCGGTGGGAGGAGTCACGGCAGGCTCGGCTTCATGGACTCGGTGGTGGCGCCCGACTCGTACAGGGGCCAAGTCAGGGCACGTCGACAGCAGGCCGCCTCTTCCACCAGTGCACAGCTGGAAGCCCAGGCGAAGATGATCGCAGAGTTGCAGCAGCAGAGGCAGGCGGACGAGCAGCGGAGGCAGGCGGAGCGAGAGGAGGATAGGAGGCGGTACGAGGCCCTCCAGAATCAGAACCTCTGGATGTTCAACTATATACAGGTAATTAAGATTGTATACGTAGCTATGTTGTACTTGCACGTTTCAGATGCTAACATATCATATCCACAGTCGTTGCAGGGGGCGGGACCCTCCGGCCAGCCGCAGATGCCTCCTCCGCCGCCGTTCTTCACGCAGACGCTGACGCCGACGCCGGGGGTAATGCATTTTGTTCCACTTTTCGCTAACTATTCATACAAGTACACAAATGCACACAAGTTTTGAAAATTGTGGTTTCCTCTAATCTTGTAGGTGTCCACCTCAGTTGTACCGCTGCGCTTGCTCTGCGACGAATGCTCCGCAGGGAGGTGATTCCAGTGGCACAAGATCGGCCACAGATCAATTCGTCGACGGGGTGTTTGCTGATCCTCCGACGGGTTCACAGACTTAGTTATTTCTTTTGCTGGTTCATAGACTTGTTGATTGTGAATGTGATGTACTCGTTTGGTTTGTGAGCTGAATTTGTGAATTATTGATGCATTTTGCTATATATGCGTTTGTGATCAATTGTGAATTGTATCGGTGAATGCGAATGTGGTCTTGTGTGTGAAATTAGATGTTGTGATTGTTACGGGCAATTGTGAAATTAGAGAACTGAAGCATTCTCGTGGGTCCACCATCTAGAGAAAAACTTCCTAAGGTACATATCCGGTTGATGTATAATTTGATTAAATATCACTATATCGCTTTTGTGACTTTGTTTTGGTTTTATATGTTGAATTGCTTTTGCGAGAATGCTCCATCTTATAATATTTCTTATCTCATTCCACCATCAAAGGTCGAGAGTACGGGATTAAATTTTCGATTCTGTTTTTATTTACTTTTATTTTTGTTGTTATTATGATCCTTACATTAATGCACATGTAAGGCAACTAGCTCACTGAACCTTACATTTATGTATACTTCTAGCTCAATTGCTATTAATCCCTTATGTGATATCTGTGATCCAAAAGGTCTTCTTGTGCAAAGTGATTAGTGTATGTGTGTAGATATAGTTGGCAGATAGCAAACATGGCATCAAACCCATACACACAAATTGAAAATGCACTCTTTTGATTTGACCTCCTATTTTGCTCAATAAGCTATTTGTGTACTTGGCTGAGTCTTCGAGTCACGCTTGTTTGTCTATTGTTTGCAGGTACCTTGAAGTCGACATGAAGGGATGGGAGTAGTAGCACGCACACATGTTGCATCACCATAGTTTCACATTTACTTATCGCTTCTAATTGTAATAAGCTCTTGTCATGTAATTTATTAATGTGGTAGTTGTTGTGCTTGGTTGGCTATCCTAATTTGCTTTATGTTGTTATCATATCAATTGTTGTCTTTTGTCTGCTGAGTGGATGTTCTAGTTTTAGGGGAAGTGCTGCCGAAATTTTTTACTCTTTAAGTGCATTACAATCTTTTAATAAATGGAAATTGCTTTAGGTTGAGTGAAATATGGTGTTTTAGTTTGTAATGAACTGGGGTACTAATATTACTTCTAAAATATGAAATATTACTTCTATATTAGTAATTCAGTATTCATGCTCCAATAAGATATATTTGTTTTTAATTGCCTATTGTCCTTTTGCTATTGAGTTATTCTTTGTGGTGATGAGGTTGTGGGCAGTGATGTGAGAGAGGAACTAGCAAAGGACAATAGGCCATCGCTAGATCTGGCGCTCCTGGCACTGGTGACTTCCCCGGCCACCCCCAAGCTAAGCGCTACTCCATTTTTTTTCCTTCTCCATTCTTTCTAACCCTATTCTTCCTCATGTGCTCTAGGTCGCCGACGCTCTGACTAGCCTCAAGAGATGAGTCTCGCGGCGGGCCGCACCCTTGGCAGATCTTGAGGCGCCCTCGTTCTTCTTGGCTCAACCCCTACAAACCCTAAAAGCTAAGTTCTACTCCCTCTCCATCTACTGCTTATGTTCTTAGATGCTTAAGTATTGAGTTGATTAAGTGCATAGCGTGTTGGTCAACTGAGATGTATTAGCTACCGAGCAAAAGGAAGTGAGCTGAATTTGGGACTTATTGATGCATTTTGCTATCTGTGTCGATGGTGATCATTTGTGCATTGTATTGGTGAATGCGAATGTGGTAATGTGTGTGAATTTATATGTTGTGATTGTTCTGGGCAATTGGGGATATAAAACTGTTGGGAATGGGGTTTTTTTGCAGGTTAAAATTGGATTTTTTTAAAATTCCCAGTATTTTTTTTACAACCTTTGTCGTCGGCTCTAGATCACGCCGACGACACAAGATAGCCCCAGGCTGGTTCTGGTTCTGGGACCAGAAGGGGTCTGTGTCGTCTGCTCTAGCCCAGGCCGACGATACAGCTGTCCAATCTGTATCGGCAGCTTTAATTACACCGACGACACAGATGTCCAATCAGTCGGCAGTTTTAATTGGTGACGACACGGATGTCCACTCAGATCGGCGGCTTTAATTAGGCCGATGAAACAGATGTCCCATCTGTATCGGCAGCTTGAGTTAAACCGACGACAAATGTCTGGGTGTCGGGCCGGCCCCGGATGGCATATGTGTCGTCGGGATTTATTGTTGCCGTCGACATAGGTTGGTTGTGTCGTCGACTCTGTGTCGTGGGACTTGTGTCATCGGGAGGCCGACGACATAGACCTGTGTCGGCGGTTTTGGCATCTGTGTCGTCGGTAAAAGCCGAGGACAGTGAGCAAGATCCCTGTGGTGACTATTTTTCATCCGGTTCAAAATAGTTACAATAGTTACAAAATTTCGTAATTTTATGTACCATTTTATGTATCATTGTACGTATCATTTTATGCCTAGACAAGCATGCACATGGCGAATAATTAAGAGGAAATATCGAGCGAAAAAGGATAATGCAACCACATCATTTTATGTATCATTTCAGTGGTTCCATCTTCCATGCATGCTAGTACAATCATTGATTGCTCAGGGATCCACAAAGCATCTCGTTCACAGTAAGATTCTTTCACTTTTGCTATGTTCCACAGCACGAAGCCTGCAACCAGACAAGCATGCAAAGAATAATTCAAAGCACGAAGCCTGCACAAGCATCCAAAGCACGAAGCCTGCAACCACAAAGCATCTCTTTGCTTTTTGCTTTCACTTTCACTTTCCCTTTCCCTTGCATTTCGGCAGAAGCACTTCTCTCGCGAGCTAGCCATTTCTCCAGCACGAACACAACCTCCTCTCTCCAATCCGGCCAATTTCCGGAGGAGGGCGAATTTCGAGCAAAGAAAAATATTTCGTCCGAAGCAAAATTTTCAGGTAAGTGAAGAAATTTTGTTCTTTGGTATGATCTTGGTGGGATGAACAAATATTGATTGATTGCAACTGTAACTCATACTCCAAATTTCAGTCAAAATGCTGCCGAAATTTCTAACTTCACTGCCAAAATTACTTGCATGAAGAATTATAGATTGATTCCAATTGATTAAATCCAGTTTTTGGTTCCCTCAATCAAATCACTAAGCATGATGGATTCAGCGAACAGAGCTATGATAGATTCATTGAATAAATTAGTAATCATATCTTAAATTTATTGATGAATTTAATACGTGATGGATAGGGAGCTATCTTCGTACTGTATAAATTTTAGATGCAAATATTACTCACAGAATTTACAATAATTCTAACAATGTACTGTGTACATATTTCGATTTTGTATTTATCAGGCAATTCAAATATTTTTATAACTTTTTGAAATTTTTTTTAAAACTTTATTTGAGCTAACAATTCTTATTTAAAATTTTTAGCTCAAAATATTTCTCCAGGAATTTATAAAAAATCTGACATTCAAAGTACTAGTTTTCAACTCTCTCTGTTTTTGAATTTTTAAATATCTTAAATTAATTTATTAATTTCTGATATTTTTTATGTTGATGCATTTATTGCTGGAGAAGATAATATAAAATTTTAAAAAATTTAAACTTTCTTGGTTTGCTCAATAAAATCTATCAATGCAGTAAGCACTAAACTTAATTTGTTGTATTATATTTCAAAAATCAAACAGAGAAAGAACATAAATGGCACTGTGCCTTCTACGAATTTTATAAATTCTCTGGAGCATGATAATGATTCAAAATCTTTATGAGATATTAACCATTTTCTTGCCACCCTTATGTAAAATTTTTAAAAAATTTAAACCTTTTTTATTGCTAAATTAAATCTATGTATTGATCATCGGTCTCTTAACAGGATAGTAGCACTGTTTGAATTTTTTAAAATTCATGACAGTTGATCATCATATTAAAATTTTATGAGAATATTATGGATGTTTTAGGACCATCCAGAAAAATTTTCAAAATTTTACAAGCTCATTTTTTGTAATTTTCATTCGGATGAAACTTGCCGCTCAGCGCTTTACCAAGACAGTACCAATGTTTCAATTTTTAAAAATTTCTCACATTCTATAATCATCTGAAATTTTTTTAAAAAATATCAAAAATATGTTAGGAATCTCCATAAAAAATTTCAGAATGTTCTAATGTCATTTGTACTATTTTTCATCCAGTTCAAACTTGCCGATCAACGTTTCATCGGGACAGTACCAATGTTTGAATTTTTAAAATCCACAGAACTGATAATCATCTGAAAATTTTATGAAAACATCTCTAATGTGTCAGGAACCTACAAAAACACTTTCAAAATTTTTCAACATTGTTTGAACCAATTTTCATTCAGTTCATTTTGACCGAAATTTCACGAAATTTGGGAATTTTCGGCGAAATTTCGGAAATTTCGGTGGACATCAAACCGGATTTGAATTTTGAATCTCCTCCGGCTGAATTTCCGAATTTCGGCCGAAACTTTGGATTTCGGCTTGATCCAGTTTTTCTCATGCAAACGAAAATTTTTGCATGAAAGCCCAATCTTGTTACTCACTAATCTGCAAAGCCTAGCTCGTAAGCGGCGGCAGAGGATGGTGGACGATGGCGGAAGATAGGACAGTGAGGGGAGGACGAAGAGAATACTAATAGGGTGTTTGTACCTTGCAACGAAATTTTTAAAAAGTGATACATATTAATAAAAGGGATCTTAAATCATATAATAAAGTGTATATTTTTTTTCATGTACACATCAAGTGAAGGATGTCGCAGTAAGTTAGTAAATAAATCAGATTATAAACAAATGTTCTATGTTCAGTCTCGCCCAACATAAATATAAATAAAACATCTTTCAGTTGTACTATAAGATATCTATGATGTAAGAACTTTGTAGATGACATTTCTAGTAAATGTCTCATCTGAATTGAACTTTTCATCGTTTGCAGCACAACAAATATTTTAAGATTTCTCGTAGAAGTAGCTTGTGAGAGTGTGATGTAGAGTTGTCCATGAGAGAACCAGATCAGAGAGATAGAGGCATATATTTAGGATAGTTTGGCCATGTGGCTTGCAAATGATCACAACAATTTGTTTCTTTAAAATCCTTAAAAAATCTACTAAGCACATTTGGCTACACAGATTCAAATTTTCTATAGGAAAAGAAAGAAGGATCATCCACATAGCGACTATCACTTTGATTATCACTTTAACTTATATTAGTTTTTGGACCAAAAATCACTTTGAGAAATATATTATTAACCATCAACCAAAGTAATATATGTATTTTAGATGGGAAATTAACTTCAAACTTCTTGAATAATGACACTCCTAACACAAAGTATGTGCAAATGATTGGAAATGAGCTTCAACACAGATTAATTTTCAACCCCATTTAGCTTCAATTATTTAACAATTCTCACAATCTCATACCACACATACATAAGCCTCTTCTCTACGAAAGATATATGAGAATAGCCAAAATCTCCATGGCAAACATAACCATCTCTTTGCCGTTACCATGGACAAAACCAGTATAATGCTCTGCTATCTTCCATAGAAAGAACCATGTGTGGAACCAATTTTCGTTGTTTGACATGAATAGAACTGATATGGATTAGCAAATTTTGGAACTGACCTAAGGTGTGTTATAAATATAGTATGAATCAAAAAGCCTAACCTTGCATATGGGGAACAAGATTTCATCACAGTACTAGTTCCTCCTAGAGATACACTACCTACCATTGTAGACTCACCTTCAACCACACCATCCAAAGATCAGAATAACATAAACCCAAGAGGACAAGAAATGCAGAGCCGATTGGATAACAGAAAATAACCGATTTTCATGTTGAACATATCAGCTAAAGCTCAATTAGGCTTTTTAGTTAATGTGAAGCACACATAGTGGTGGTTGTTCTAATCTATTGAAATATTTTCTAGGTATACACACAATATAGGAGAGAAGAAAATCCATAGATATTCCAGTAATAAAAATGGCAATATGCTTGAAGCTCTTTATATTAACAATGATGTTATATTAATCCTACAACAAAATTATATTGCTATATACTGAATAAATATAGATCTTACCATTGGTAAGAAAGGTGAAAAGATGTAGATAATTGGATTGAATTTTAGCAATGCATCACCAGTTCAGCCCACCATTTATGTTCTCTTTTCAGTAGGTAATGTGGACTTCAATTAATGAGAAAATCATCTATTTTTATACATATTCATTGTAAGAAAATTGTAACGGTGAAAGAATGTTCTTCGTCAAATCAATTGTAGTATTCTTCCTATGTTTATTTTGTGTTTTTTAATAACTAATCAGGTAATTATGCAATATAACATGGACGTCATGTTCCCCCTGATAAACAACAATAAAGTTCAGTTCCTATAGATTGCAGTACTATCACAACTATTTTCTAGTTTTCATCTAGATATTAACACAATCAGCTAGTAAACGGCAAAGTAATGGTTCCTATTAAAGACATTTTCTAGTATCCCAATTTGATCATAGTTTCGACTTGTTGGCTACCAAACTATAGAAGAAAGCAGATAAAAAATATAGGATAGTAGATTAGTTAAAAGTAATAAACATGAACTCACCATAGGAGAAGGGGGGAAGCAAATGTAACCAATTTTTCATATAACAAATCATTGAAAGCAAACCCAACTCCGAATTGAACACCCATCCTCGCACGAACTACCAACGCTGGATCGAGGGAGGGGGAGGTGATTTGAGATGAAAGACGTCGTGGTTGGAGTGGTTCAGGTTGTGTAAGCCCATGCGAAGATGAGAGGAAGGGACGGGACGATTGGGTTAAATCCCCTTCCATCTCAGCCGTTCATGTCAAATCCAATGATTAGGTGCTCTAGAGGAGAACGGACGACCGCCACCAACTCCTAATTAAAAGTAGTAGAGATTAGGTTGGATGGAATGGCGCGCAGGGGAGGAGCTGACGATACGGTGAGGTGGCGAGCTCACTGCCGGCTACAAGGAAAGCGGGGGTAGGGGTAGAGGCAATTGAGGAAGTGTGTGGAGTTGCGATCAGTGTGGTGGCAGCAACAATAAATGAGGGAGCTAGTGGAGCTAACAAAGAGAGAGGAGAAAGGAGAGAGCTGTATCGCCATAATCGATTCCGACGATGTAACCGTATAATCAAGCCAAAAGCACTCATCTCAAGGGTTAACAATATTGCGATTATTAGCTTGAATATCATGATAATCGATCGCATCGAACCGGCTTGACGTTTGAAACCGGTTGGTAAACCGATCCAATACAAAAATTCAAAAAAAATTATGCTTCATAAACCGATCAAAATCGGAGAAAATCGAGCGATTTTCGATGAAAATCAACAAAAATTGCTCAAAAATCAGCCGCTAAAAGAGTTTAATTGGTTAGTCGATTACCATGGAAAATTGACCGATTATTGGTGAAAATCGATTTTTTCCAAAAACTTTGATTTCAAAACCTTTCAATTTTTTCACTATTTTCAACAGATATGAGCTATTTTCAATGTCAAATCAATAATGTAAACCCTGCTATCTCTAAGCAAATCCCCTGCAGCCTCAGGTTCGAGCGATCTTGTGTCAAACACCTCGTAGGCACCATGAAATCCTCATCTCTGATGCCAGCACCTGACGCCCACCGCCGATCACGAAGCGGCGGTGGTGGCAAGATGCTATTCCGCGCCCGGTGCCTCCATCCCGTCCTCCTCCGCCTCCTCCGCCTCCTCCGCCCAACCTCTTCACCCCTCCTCCTTTCCCGCTGCACCACCCCACCTTCCAAATGCCTAAACCGTTCCCTCTCCCCCGCCGCCACCTTTCGTCCCCACCACCGGCACCTCCGCCGGATAATAATTTGCCACCTTCGGCGCCAGTCTCTTCCGACCTCCCAGCCGTCAACGCCAATGGCGTCTGCCCGAGCTACGACATCGCCATACAGTCCGCTGACTCATCCCTCCCGGGCTTCATTTTCCTCCCATCCCCTAGCCCCCCGGCTATCACGCATGGCTCCCTCCCGTCACCGCTGACGACGCCAGCATATCGGCCTCACTCAAGTCCAAAGGCCTCCGGGAGGTCCAAGAGACCTCGCGGGGGGACGAGGCGGCGGCGACGGAGGGAAAGAAGGAGAGCAAGGAGGTGGTGCGCACGCGTTGCCACTCGCTACACTACTATCGGCCATGTCAAGTGCCCCGATGCCAAGCCCCTACTCCCGTACTTCGACTTCGTCGCCGTTGTCAGGGTCTAGGTCGCTCGTGCTTCTCCTCGCATGCACCTCGGACTTCAACGGCTCCTCCCGCGCGTCGTGGTGTGCCTATTCGTGGCTGTCGGTGAGGCCTACCGGGCATACTGGAACTGCGGCATGTTGGCCAACCTGCCCCGCGCGCTGGTCGTGGTCACCAAGCTCGACCTGCTATCGACGCTCCTGCTATCCCCCGACGGCGTGCACACATGTGTCATGGACACGACTGATACTAGAGGTGGGCGTCGTCTTGCGGGTTTGGCACAAGACGCACCGGAGCCCATTGTGCCTTGTGCTGAGCCGGGCCGCCGCGACGTGACTGTCGTGTCCGCCGTGCTTGCGTCAAGCCGACTGACTCACCTTCGGTGAGCCCAAGCACGACCCATTTGTGCTTCGTGCCTACTTCGTACTGTGCCGGCCCAGGTCCAGCCCATTTGCACTATTGCGACGAGAAGAAATGAATCAGAGACACATGGAGTTAAGACAGTGGACACAAATTTTATAGAAAAAAGAACTAAAATTTATTTATTCTGAGAACGAGGGGAGAGAGGGCAACGAGAGAGTGAGGAAAGGAGGCAATGGAGATTGAGAGAGATGGATGAGGGAGAAATAGAGAGAGACGGGTGAGAGAGAGAGCTGACCCGTCTCTCTCAGGTGTCGATGGCGGGTGGCGTTTATGCTGTTGGGTATGTCCATAACGCTCACACTCTGTGAGTCGGTGATTTTCATACTGAGCTTTTTCCTTATGCCCTGGGTCATCGGGCCCAACATGGCCCGTGCTACAGTGTCATGCCGAGCCGTGCCACCCATCGTGTCTAGTTCTCAGGCCTGGCACGGCTCGTGCTACAGTGTCGTGTCGACCCGGCATGGCCCACTTCATGCCGGGCTGGACTTCAGATCGTGCCGTGCCCGTCGTGCCTCAAGCCAGCCCAAAAGAACCCAGCCCGAGTGCCCACCTCTAGCTGGTACATGTACTGGAACAAGCGATGTCTGAAGCCACCATGAGCAGGCTTATCAGCATAAGGCTGAAGTCGGCAATGAGGATAGCAGGTGGAGCAGATTTGAAGGAGTCGGGAAGAGTCGAGATTATAGAGGAGAACATTTGAAGTTGATCGGCGGTAGAAAGCGGCGATAATTTTGAATTCTTGTAGTGGTAAAGAGTTTGTCGTTATTTCGTTTTCAAGTCAGAATCGGGTGAGTTAATATGGGTGTCGAGAGAGTATTCAGAGAAGAGGCGAGTAGCATATATATAGCTGGTGTCGACAGACTGTAAAGCGACTTGAAAAATGAAATAGAATCCTCTCGTTCCTTCCTCCCCAAGAACTCTTCCTTCTTCCCATTTCCCACTGATTCTTTTCTGGTCTCGAGTGGTGATGATCTCACGCTCCGAAGAGGGAAGATCGGTACCACAGGACATCACAACTCGGTATCAGAGCAGGGTGATCGGGGTTTGAGCTGTAAAATTTCAGGGGAAGGTTGGGGAACCGAAATTGAGCCCGCTCGATTGTGTGATCCCTGTGAAATTCTGGGAATCTGGTTGGCTTGGCCGACGATCCACCATAGCTCCTTAGAAACCTTCAGTACAGACTCGTTTCGTCCTAGAAGCTATGGGCGAGATAGCGAGAAGAACAGAGGAGAAACTGTCGCTGATCAAGGAGAGCTTGGATCTGTTGTTCACGAGGGTGGAGACGCTCAATGTCAACCAGCAACAATTGATGAGCCGAATTGAGTTGACGGCATTGGTGGTGGAGCAGGGCGCAAAGGATCAACAACTTCTGGCAGCCCAAATGGAGGCCACAACGCAAGCGGTGGTGCGATTGGAGGTTGGTAAGGTGATGGAGGAGAATCGGAGGAAAGGGGGAAACATGCCAAGACTGAACTCGGGGATGGTATTATTCACCCCGACTACGCCCGAGCAGTTGGCAAGGGCTGACGAAGAGTTTTCTGTGCAGTCCGGGCATGCACCCACGAGGTGTTCGACTGGAGGGACGCATGAAACTGAGGGAGTAGTTAGTCGACCACCAAGAGAACCCAGAGGAATAATGAGAAATGCATTACCTAAGATGAGTTTTCCCAAGTTTGATGGAGAGAGTCCATGAATTTGGAGGGATAAATGCAATGACTATTTCTGGATTTTCAATATACCGGAAGCGCTTTGGGTGTCGGCTGCCACAATGCATCTGGAGGGAAATGCTGCTAGATGGTGGCAAATGTACAAGGTCCGAAATGAAATCAGTAATTGGGAATAGTTCATCAGTGCAGTGGAAACCAAGTTCGGGGCATTTGATTATCGGAGGCTTTTGGCTGAACTGGCGGAGACTAAACAAACAGGCACAGTGAATGAATACAAGACACACTTTGATGAATTGAGGTTTGACCTTGCAATGCACAATCCATATTATGATGAAGAATTTTTTGTGTCACATTTTGTAAGAGGCTTGAAATCTGAGTTGAGGGGTATGGTTCAAGGACAAATCCTTGAATCAGTAGACCGAGCGACCCTTTTAGCTCAAGTGCAACAAGATGTAATTGACCGGGACAAAAGGTGGAAGTCGAAGCTAGGAGATAGTAGAGAAAGAGGAGTGCTCGGAAGCAATGAGATTAAGCAACACAACACTCATGTGATGCATGGAGACTTGTGGAAGGCTTGGCAGTAAAGAGATTATCGCTGTGCAAATGGCCTATGTTATCAATGTGGAGATAAATATGAGCCAAATCACCACTTGCACTGCAAGAAGAAGGTTCCAACCCAATTGCAAGCCATCTCAGTCGAAGAGCATGAAGAGACACTATCAGATGATGTACTGGATATGTTGGAAGCAAGTGAGATATAACAAGAAACGGTAGGAAATTTGTCAGTAAATGCTATTTCAGGAGTGGAGGATGGGGAGATAATTAGATTCCTGGCCTTGGTGAGGAACCAGGTAATGTTACTCCTTGTTGATTCTGGAAGCTCCCATAGCTTTGTTAATAGGGGATTCCTGAATAGAATTGGATGCATACCACAAGACATCCAACCGCTAGAGATTGGAGTGACCAATGGTGAAAGTTGTACAAGCTGGGTGCCCTCGATGGAATGGTGGATACAAGGATATACATTCCAAACTAATTTTAGGGTATTGGAATTGGGAGCAGATGATGCCATCCTCTGTATGGATTGGTTGCAGATGCATAGTCCAATGACATGTAATTGGAAAGACAAGATGGTGGAGTTTTGTCACAAGGGAAAGAACATCCGGATACAAGGTATCCAGAGAGGCAATGTGGAGGAGCTTAAAGTCTTTACGATGGAACAACTGAGCAAATGGAGTAAAGGAAATCAGGTGTGGGCACTAGCAGTGTTACAACAAGACAACACTGGGGTTCAAGAACATAATGAACTCGAAGTGTAGTCTGTAATTGAACACTACCAAGATGTGTTTGCCGAACCCAGGGAGTTACCTCCACTGAGGGAATATGATCATTCTATTCCACTCATTCCCGGGCAGTGCCCGTAAATTCCAGACCATATAGATATTCACCTCTCCACAAAGATGAAATTGAGAAACAGGTTGAAGAGATGTTATCCGCAAGGATCATCACTCGGAGTGTAAGTCCTTTTGCTTCTCCTGTACTGTTAGTGCAGAAGAAAGACGGTACTTGGAGATTTTGCATGGATTACCATCATCTAAATGATTTGACTATAAAGAACAAGTTTCCAATGCCGATAATCGATGAGCTCTTGGATGAACTCGCTGGTACTCGCTATTTTTCTAAGCTGGACTTACAGGTTGGGTATCACCACATTCGGATGAAGGAGGGAGATGAGTATACAACTGCTTTTAAAACTCATCACGGACATTATCAGTTCAAAGTGATGCCGTTTGGACTAACCAACACACCATCAACGTTTCAATGTGCGATGAACGCAATTTTGGCACCCTATTTGAGGAAATTTGTTTTGGTGTTTATTGATGACATATTGATTTACAGTTCTGTCGGGGATTGGGGAGTCTCTGACAGGTCAATGCACAGTCAACAGGGTCCCCAGCTCGGAGCTGAGTAGTGTGGGACTTCGACCACGACCTAAGCTGCGCCAATCCCCGCACGACCTCGAGCTTGGGGAATGGGGATTCAACTCCTGCATGACCTAGACCTTGGCTTGGAGGCGCGCGCTGGCTCGGCGGTTACCAAGACCGGAGAACCCGGAGTCAAGGTGAACGTGGGCGCCAGATCCAGAACGGTTACAGTACGCCCTCAATGCACACCATGCACTACTCCGGGAATCTCTCCCGGCCGTTTCTGGTAACGGCCGGGAGGGGTATAAAGTCCCTTGAGGCAGGTCGGCAAGACACACGACATCAGCACACAAGCAATAGGCCAATAGACTCAACTAGAACACTCAAGCTCGAGCTGTAATCCACTCTCTATACTTAAGAATAGTGAAGCCCTCCGCCTCAGGAGAAGACTGGAGTAGAGCTATTACCCTCACGGGGGCTCGAACCAGTATAATCCGCCGTGTCTTGCTCGTTGACGCCTCACCCCGACCAACATTCGTCCTTCTGTTGAGCGTAGCTCGTTTGGGTCCCCCGTTCACATTAACCCCATTTCACATCTGCGGTCAGGCGATCCCGATCGTCGACAAGTTCACATTTCAGTGATCACTTAAAACATCTGGCCACTATGTTGCAGACCTTGCGGACTCATCTGTTGCATGTAAAGAAAGCAAAGCGTATGTTTGCATAGAAGCAGATCGACTACCTGGGCCACATCATTTCCGATCAAGGGGTGGCCACCGATCCATACAAGACCAAGGTTATGCTGGAGTGGCCCAAGCTGACCACGCTTACTGAACTCCGGGGATTTCTAGGGCTAACTGGTTATTATCGCAAGTTTGTTCAAAATTATGGCATTCTTGCTAAACCTTTGACCAACTTATTGAAGAAGAAATCATTTAAGTGGAATGCTCAGGCTGAGGAAGCATTCCTTCAGTTTAAAACAACAATGTCAACAACACCTATATTGAAGTTACCTGACTTTGAGCAAACTTTTGAGTTGGAAACAGATGCATGTGAGAAAGGAGTGGGGGCGGTACTCGTGCAACAAGGACACTCAATAGCTTATTTTTCGAAGGCTTTGAGTGCATCATACCAAGGATTGTCCATTTATGAGAAGGAGTTTCTAGCTCCCATGCTCGCGGTGGAAAAATGGCGTCCTTATCTCCAGCATAAGGAATTCATTATCAAAATTGATCATAAGAGCCTTTGCTATTTAGAAGAGCAACACCTACAATCGGACATGCAGCGGAAGGCAATGACACGGTTGATGGGTTGATGGGGTTGCAATTTTGGTTTATGTATAAAAAGGGTAAGGAAAATGTCGTCGCCGATGCTTTATCACGAGCCGGGCAATTTTTGACGCTTCAAGCCATTACTGAGGTAAAACCAATGTGGGTGCAGGAGGTACTTAATTCGTATGTCACATATTGCTTTGCACAATAGAAGTTAGCCCAGTTGGCAATTCACAGTCCGGATGAGGGAGGTTTTGAGCTTAGTCAGGGTTTGATCCGACAACATGGGAAAATCTGGATCAGGGCAAATTCAGCCTTACAAACTAAATTGATTGCAGCATTCCATACGAGTTCCATCGGAGGACATTCCGGAATTCACGCCACGTACCAGCGCATGAAGAAATTGTTTCGTTGGGCCGGCATGAAACAGAGGATCGAAGAATTTGTTAAACAATGCCAAGTATGTCAACAGGCCAAGGAAGAAAAAACTCGACCGGCCGGTTTATTACAGCCTCTGCCCGTTCCTAAACAAGCTTGGCAAGATATTACGATGGATTTTATTGAAGGCTTACCTTTGTCTGAGGGCTATGATGTCATCATAGTAATTGCGGATCGGTTATCAAAATACGCGCATCTCCTCACTCTTCGTCACCCCTACACTGCTCAAAAAGTTGCCAAACTGTTTTTAGAACAAGTGGTGAAGTTACATGGAATTCCTCTTACTAATACTTCCAACCGGGACAAGATCTTCACTAGCCTTTTCTGGAAGGAGTTGTTCAAGTGTGTGGGAACCAAATTGCAGCTGAGTACTGCGTATCACCCCTAAACGGATGGACAGAGTGAGCGTGTTAACCAATGCCTGGAGATGTATCTGCGTTGTGCGGTGCAAGACTCTCCTCGGAAATGGAAGACATGGCTTGCTTTAGCGGAACACTGGTATAACACCAATTATCACACGGCATTGGGCTCCTCTCCTTTTAAAGTGTTGTATGGTACTGAACCCAATTATGGCATTCTACCTAGAGGGCTTGATAGTGCATCAGAGGAAGTGGCCAAGATGTTGACGAACAGAGCACATTATACAGTTATGATCAAACAACACCTGGCGCGGGCTCAAAATCGCATGAAAATGCAGGCAGATAAGAATAAGAAGGAACGGCAATTTGTGGTAGGGGAGAAAGGCCATAAACTCCAACTGTATGCACAGAATTCCTTGGTGAACAGAGCTTGTCCGAAGCTAGCGTATAAGTTCTTTGGGCCTTTTTAAGTGACCGAAAAAGTTGGTCCGGTAGCTTATCATTTGGCTTTGCCGTCTGATAGCCAGATACATCCAGTGTTTCATGTGTCTCAATTGAAACCATTTACTCCGGATTACTCTCCTCTATTTGCGGAATTACCCAAAATAGCTGAATTAGACACACATTCGACAGTACCAGAACAGACACTAGAACGCAGGTTGGTGAAGAAGGGCAACTCGGCAATAGTTCAAGGGTTGATTAAATGGATAGGGATTCCGGTCGAAGCAGCCACCTGGGAGAATCTGGATAGCTTGCGCAGTCGGTTTCCAACAGAGTTTGCTTGGGGACAAGCAATGCCTGGAGGGGGGAAATGTCATGGACACGGCTGGTACGGGTACTAGAACAAGCAATGTCTGAAGTCGCCGCAAGCAGGCTTATCAGCATAAGGTTGAAGTCGGCAATGAGGATAGCAGGCGGAGAAGATTCCGAAGGGAGTCAGGAAGAGTCAAGATTATAGAGGAGAACATTTGAAGTTGATCTGACGGTAGAGAAGCGGGCGGTAATTTTGAATTACTGTAGTGGTAAAGAGTTTGTCGTTGTTTCTGTTTTCAAGCTGTAACTAGGTGAGTAAATATGGGTGTCAAGAGAGTATTCAGAGAAGAGGCGAGTAGCATGTATATAGCTGGTGTCAACAGACTGTAAAGCGACTTGACAAAATGAAATAGAATCCTCTCGTTCCTTCCTCCCCAAGAACTCTTCTTCTTCCTAGTTCCCACTGATTCTTCTCTGGTCTCGAGTGATGACGATCTCACACTCCGAAGGGAAGATCAGCGCCACGGGACATCACACGCGTGGACTTACCCCAGCGCTCGCGCCAGGGACGGTGCCAACCTGTGGCTCGCTGGGGTGCACCTCGTCAGCGTCTCGCGCGGGTGGGGCGTGCGCGATCTTGCCAGGGCTCGCGGCAACGTGTGGGCCATCGGCTCACGGAATGAGCAGAGGGCGGGCCAACCATGACGGAGGCACCGGTTCTAGGAACAACCCTCTGGTGATCCAGGTGGACGACGTTCTTAGAGCACAGGCGAAGCTATGCGACACACCAAACCTGCTTCACGGGCATCAGCAGGTGCTGGTATTGATAGAGGCTATTCTTCTATGTTACCGGCAAAAATATATGGTCTATTGATAGAGGCTATTCTTCTATGTAATAAGTATGGACTGATTCTCTCTAAGAGAGATGAAGCCGGAATTTTGTATTCCATTATCTAAAAAAAAAGCTATGGGTTGGTGGACTTCATTTCAACATGGCTTGGACCGGTGGTGAATCTTATATGGTAGAAACAAGTAGAGACACAGTAATGTCTTGGAATGTAAATTAGATGCTTAAAGTTACATAGAATTTACGTATTGTTTTGGACATGCTGCTGCGGAGCTGTGACAATGTACAAAAAAAAATGAAGAGTCCAACTTTTTTGCGAGTGTTGTATAGCTGTATGCTCATCTGCAGCTGACAAGCAACTTTACGGACTAACATGTTTTGCGAGTGATGTTTTCACTTACTGTTCTGCGTCAAACTGTTGACACTACTTCCCTTACATCTGGGAACAGTAACAGATGCTTGTTTAAGCAAAAGTTGAACCGGTTGTTTAGAGTGTTTCATGTGTGCGTCTTCATCTTTTTTTTTGTTGACTATGTGAAAGATGTGGTTTCTCAAAAGGTTTCAATTTCCCAGGCGCTGTGTATTTTTCTATGGTGTTTTCATTCAGACAAGTGCAGCTAAAAGACATCAGCCGATTCAAGATGAGAAGGTGTTTCTGCAATTTGGGAGGAGCTGATGACCGAGGCCTGCTCGATGATTCATAATATCAAGGTGACACTGGTGATGATATCTGAAGGAACATTATAGCTTTGAAGTTTACAATGACACTAGAAAATCTGTGATCATATAATTTCATCAAAGTTCACAACGATAAATAGTTATGGATGATACATTAATACCTCACACCTGAGGAAGGTCCACAGTTCCAAATCTGCAAATTTGCTTTGCTGTATGTAAGTTAACTGTAGGTCAATTGCTTAATCTGTTAGGAGTTTTCAAAGCAAACTAGAGTTGTGCCGACTAAACTTCTGTTCAAATGTCAGATGCTTATTTCTTGCCTCAGTCATTGATTAATTTCTTTCTCTGCATCTTACAAATTCACACCACATATTTCTGTGTGGCGTTCGTTTGTTACTTGCAGGTTTTAGTTGCCACTAATTTGATCCACCAGTCCATGTGCAGAGCAGGGGAAAGACACAGGACCTACTAATAAGGATAATTTGATTACAAGCTAAGTCATGCTCAATATTTGAAGTAGGTACAGTGTGGTCTTTCTTTGGCTATGACTTGTAAGCAACCATATTATACATTATAGGCATGTTCTCTTTCGCGCTTTCAGATTATGCAGCAAAATCAGAAGTATATGATATGCAATAAGGAATATTTATGCATAATTAAAACACCAGAATTTAATCGTAGCAGGTGTATTGTGCTGTACTATATGTGTGGTGTTTTCTTTTCGCCAAAGGATAGAAATCATGCATGATACTCTGCTTTTCAGTACAATTGTGTAAGATAGCCACTGTACTAAATTTAGACTGAAGAACTACGCAAGTTTATGGCTGAAAGTAAGGTTAACTATAAGCCAAATTTCTATATTCCCTGTTACGCGAACTGTGCATGTAATTCAGATTAGATGAACAGAAAACATGCACTGAGTACAACAACAGAGCTACGATCCGCCTTTGTATGCTAGAATGTATAGTAGCACATTTCTTTTGGCTCCAAAGCATCTCCTTGGATCTGGACAAGAGCAAGTTGATTAGCTCTCTCTCACTCTCCCCCCTTGGAATATCTATGCATAATGAATAGACTAGAATTTAATCGTAGCAGGTGTATTGTGTTTTACTATATGTGTGTTGTGTTTTCTTTTCGCTGAAGGATAGAAATCATGCATGATAGTCTGCTTTTCATCACAATTGTGTAAGATAGCCACTGTACTAAATTTAGACTGAAGAACTACGCAAGTTTGTGGCTGAAAGAAAGCTTAACCATAAGCCAAATTTCTATATTCCCTGTTACGCGACCTATACGTGTCATTCGACCGTGTACATGTAATTCAGATTAAATGAATAGAAAACATGCACTGAGTACAACAACAGAAGGATTTATGCTGTTGTTAGCATCAAGATTCATGTTTGGTGAAGCGCCGTCATGGGATTACCCGTGGCGGGTCGGTGTCGTCTTCCCGGAACCTTCCGGAACTTCCCTTCGCTCCTTCCCGGAACCTTCCATTCCATTCCCTCCAATTCCTAATTGTTACATCCTTTCTTTTAAAAGCTTAGCTTTAGGATCAGGAAAGCTTAAGCATGTGACTCTCTTCTCACTAGTACTACAACACAGACAGACAGAGACAAAGTGACGCACACAAGCGCGCGCGCGCGCGCACACACACACACAGAGAGAGAGAGAGAGAGAGAGAGAGCCTACACTACACTAGAGAGCCGTTTCAATTGCTTTGCCATCCTTAGAGCCGCCGGCCGTGGCTGCCACACCGGAGGAGTTCCTGCCAGAGGCCTTCCTCATACGCCCGCAGCCGCCCTCCCCGTCCGTCTTCCTCGACCTGCCACCCATGCCCCACGGCGACGGCTAGGACCCGGCCTCGTTCGACGACATGGTTCTCACCTACATCTCCCGGATGCTCATGGAGGAGGGCAGCGACGACCACTTCTTCTACCAGTACCCCGACCACCCCGCCCTCCTTGAGGCGCAGCTTCCCTTCGCCCAGATCCTCTCCTCCTCCGACAGTAGCACGGACATCCAGAGCTCGGCATTCTTCAACGGCGCGGAGGAGGACGCCAAGACTGCGACTTTTCCCGGGGGCAACCCTGGCCAGGGCATGCTGAGCTCTGGCTCTCATTCCTTCATGAGCTTGGTCTCCGGCGAGAACTTGGACATGCTCAACTAGGCGTTCCGCAAGGGCATGGAGGAGGCCAGCAAGTATAACAGCCTCCCGATCCATCCCGGGGCCTCCTCCCGGGAGTTGTCGCCCACATATGGCAAGCGGATGCGCAGCTTCACCGTGCACTGCAGGGGGGGGGGGGGGCGCAGGAAAAATAGGTAGGACGGAGACAAGCTGGAGGCGGAGGAGGGCAGGTTCAGCAAATTGATGATGCCGGAGACGGAGCTGGATGGCGCCCGCGAGATTTGGACGAAATGATGCTCCACGACAACTCCTCTTTTCTACCGTGACAACTCCTCTTCCCGCTTATTGCATGGTTTCTTCTCAACTCACCTTAATTTGTATCGGAGAGAGATGAGTTGAGTTACTAATCCCTCTTCTTTGTGCCGGCCGGGGAGAAGATAAGAAAAGGTTTCCCAACCTGTTGCTTCTAAAGGCTGCCCTCTCTCGGCTGGATTTTGGTCCAGCCTACTGCGAGGATCCCGTATCCCGTACATCGTCTTTCTGGGTTCCCGTGGTTCCTATGCCGCCGCGTTTCCCGGTCCTTTTCTTTTAGTACCTTGCCTATTTTTCGACAAGTCTTACCGTTTGGTGAATTTTTATACGTAAAATTAATTAAATAAAATAATGAAATAAAGAGGTAGTGGCTCACATGTTTGTCAATAATTATTGATACACGACATAAGAGCAGTATACATCCTGCAAAATTCCCCAAAGCAAGACTATAACTTCCGGGTCTACGTGTCATTACATATTTTTCTCTGTGTAACATATCCAATATTAGACTTATTTGGAAGAATTTGTTGTAAGCAGTATGGAGGATCAAACGGATCGCAAATCCAAACACTCGGTTTAAAAGATATGATCGCCGGAACGTTAGTGATCAAATATGTTTTAAAAAAAGAAAAAAGAAAAAGCAACTGACGTACTCGCTCACGTCAGCATGAATTATTACGTACGTGCGTCGGCTAAAATCAAGTGCCTTTTTGTGGAGGCATGCACATGCATCATGCATGCACGTACCAATGCTAATACGGCTGGTTCGATGCAGGGTAATGCGAACGCAATGCTAATGCTAATACCAAGTTGCTTGCAATGGTAATGCGCATATATTCATCGCATGCTCGTTTGGTAGAGCTGGTTCACGGTTTCCTACTTGCTGAGACGATGGCATACAATCTCTTAAGACAGGGAAGCTGCCACTAATCCTCACTCCGAACTCATATATAACGTCCCCATTATGATGATTTCTACCAATACGAATGGTAATGCATATGTAGGCAGTAGGCCTCAAGATTTTTATTCATGGCTAGCTCTGTTGTATATAGTACTAGCCAGCTAGTGGTGGTGTATGGCAACGGTGAGGATCATGCTTGTTCGGATCGCTGGTGCACGATGAGTTATGGCCTGCTGCTGCCTTGCTCTCCGGCATCGGCCCCGGTGCGGAAGCTACAGGTCCGCCAGGCGCCGCCGCCATTGCAGGAGCGGGAAGGGCTGGGATGACGAGGAGAAGGATCAGAAGCGCCATGGCGACGGCCGCGTCTCTTCCCCCTCCGTTCTTCTTCCTCTTGTATGGACCAACTAGCAGGATCATGATCAGCGCGATCTGTCCGGCCGTGCTTAATTGGACGGTTTGATCAAAGAGCAATCCAGAGCTGGTGACAATGTGGTTCGTCTTGCCGGCCACCACGATGAACGGCACTGGCGACGAGCAGTCAAGGCGCGTCGCATCGCGACTTCCGAAAGCGAGCAAGGAGCAGTTGGAACTTGCACGCACGCTGTACGAAAGAGACTGCAAATAAGCCAATCAAAAGTCAACAACTTATATAACCACCCATACGTCAACAAGATTATTTTTAGTTGACCTATGTCAAATGAACGAACTAAAACGTCAAAATAAGCTAGTTGATTTTAGTTGCCGTTATGATAGGCAAATTAGAAGATATGGGTCTTGATCGATATCATTTACTGTTTGGTATAGTAGCTAGGGAAGCCGCCGGCCAATGTCCTTCTGCACGAGCTAGTGGCGTACGTCACGATTCACGAAGAAGTGCCATCTGTGTACGACAAGTGTTGACCGGTGTTTTTTTTACGGGTCCGGGATGGCATGAGCCAACTACTCCAAGTCCTAATCTGCAACAAGCTAGCTAATTATACACTACGTTCACAACTGTAGCACGTTTGATCAAATTTATTATTTTGTATGAGTAACTTATGGATGCTATTAATTCATGTGTTGTGCAAGGCGTCACGTGATTGACCAATATTACTAGAAGAAAAAAGTGCGTTGAAATTATGTATAGAGCTGTTGATTGTCTAGGTTCAGCCTTACCGTCATTTCTTCGTGCTAAAACTATTAAAATTGCATAAAATTTGCTTCCTACAACAACGCAAATAAACAACTCCGACCCCAACTTCAATTTTCCGTATACGAACAAGCCAACCGGTCTGCAGCGCTGACTATATCTGCTCTACTTTCTACACAGCTCACTTTTACCTCAGCAAATTATCAGTAAATAGTAATATATTTTCTTCCCTGCATATGCACATAAAACAGCCTTTTGGACTTGTTAAACCATTCAAAATTATCTTTAATTAGACTCCGCTGATTAATTAGACATAGGTTTTAGGATTAAATTGGAATGACCATGTAGGGGATTAGTTAATGCTGAGTCCTGGTCGGAATCGGAAAGAAACTATTGCACGCACCATGACACAACACAACCGTTTATGGTGTCTCTCGTTTGTTGTTTATTCCAAGCATATGCGAGAAAGTCAAAAAGCGTACCAACTGAGGACCACCGACCAAGACAGATGGGACGGCCAGGACGCCGGCCGCCACCTGCGCGTGCCAGTTCCAGCACTCGTCGATGGGGACGAGGGGGTAGTCGCAGTCGCACGCGAGAGTCTCCTCGGCACGGCCCGGCACTAACACCGCGGTGATGCCGTTGTCGCTCCACGCCGTGCGCCGCGTGTCCTCGAGCTCGAGGTAGACGTCGGTGTGCTCGCGGCCGTAGGCGAACGGTTCGGCCTGGCAGGCCGGCACAGCGACGAAGGTCATGCCGTTGAGGTTGAGCCCCGGGGAGCGCTGCAGGCCGTGGTGCGCGTGGCGCGTGTACGCGCCTGGCTGGTCGACGACGAACCTGTACGTGAACGTGTCGCTCGGCGGGATCGGGCACTGCACCACGCTCTCCGTTCCGTCCGCCCACGGCGTCCCGATCTGCAAACAGGGCTGTAGGTAGCACCGCGCTACAGGTTAAAAATGGAGAAGAACTACATCTTTAATCTCTAAAACCTTTGCATGTTGCATGCATGGTGCGTGTGCGTGCCTGTAGGATGCCGTGCCAGTGCGCGGCGACGTGCTCGGTGAGGAGGGAGTTATTGACGGTGACGTCGGTGGCGTCGCCCTGCACCACGCGGATGGTCGAGCCGGGGATCTTGCTGATCCAGACCAGGGGAACAACGGACGCGAGCCCGGACTGCCCGGTAGCCGTCTGCTCGTTGGTGTGCCACCGGCCGTCGTGGAGGACGTCGTGCTCCCGGCGGCACGCGAACGAGCCGGAATCGGTTCCCGCCGGCACCGACATGGCCACCGTGCCGTTGAGCCCCGCCAACCGCTGCGTGCCGTCGCGCGTGAGCTGAACGGCATGCTCACCATGCGCGAACGGCACTTCCTCCTCTGCGGCCTCAACCACCGACACCACGGTCAAGCCGTCGTGCCCCACCGGGCGCGCCAAGCCGTAGCGCGTGAGGAGGACGGCGTGGTCCGGCCTGTCGTATGCGCGCGAGCGCGACTCGGCCTGGAGGCCCTCCGGCACGGCCAGCACAGCGATCATGCCGTTGGGCTCCGCCGACCGCGCTTTGTGTGTGTTGGAGATGAGGCCGCCGTCGACAGCGATGTCAACGTTCACGGTGCTACCCTGCGCGGCGTGGCCGGTGGTGCCGAGCGGTTGGCCGTTCATGGTGAGGGCGAGCTCCGGGACGCAGCCAGGCCACCTGGAGTGGTAGCCGGAGATGTGGTAGTGTGCCTCGGCGTCGGCGGCGGCGAGGAGTAGGAGGAGGAGGTGGTAGAAGAGGATCTTGTAGTGCAACATCTTGTGCGTGTGTGTGACTGGTAGCCGGGAGAGTGCTTATATTGAGGAGAGTGTTGCAACACAACATCAAAAAGTTTTGAGATAATTTTTTTTTTATTTCTTCTCGCTCTGTTCTTTTTTAAACTGAGATTTACCCCTATATTTATATCCAAAAAATCAGCCCACATAAACGGAATAGAATTTCACCTCCTCATCTTAATCGGACTCCTTATCCTAAATGGACTCTTAATCAAACTCTTAAACTAAAACTTTCCTATTACAAAATTATTTCTATCAATCACCCCCTTAATCTTGTAATACAACTCTAACTCATTGAGGCAATCGGTCTCAACTACGATTTGCTCAACTCACACAAGACACATAATGGTGAACGTATCTCCAAGGAGTTTCACCTTCTTCTTGATGGCCATACCACTGGTGACGCACCTCGCCGATGATTACGATCTTTTGCTACAGCTCAAATTGTCTTTTCACCGGTAACACAACTTGACGATGACATAGACTCGCATTAGAGCTTACCTATAAGAGAATTTAGACACATCTGCAAGAAATCTAATGCACACGCAGCAAAATGGCGAACACAACTCCTCAACATTTTGGACTCATTTTCAACGAACTTGACTTTGGACGGTGAACATATCTCTTCAACATCCTGGAGTCGACTTTAACGGACTTGATTTTGGACGACGAACGCATCTCTTCAATGCTCCGGAGTCAACTTTGACGAACTCGACATAACACACACAGCGGCTTCCTTTTGATCTTTTCGTGCAGCATGATATCTTCTGATGTGCACGATATCTCTGAAAGAACTCGCACATATTTATCTTGTGAACACGACTCACACGAGAACTCATATCTTTTCTTTATTTTTCTTTCTAATTTCTTCACTTCTTACACCGGCTGTCACACGGAACCGATCTCCTGAAGCCGCACTACCATCGTTCATTTTCTTGTTTTCTCGTGCGCTATAGTGCTCCATATACTGTGCCGCTGGAATATCTTGTTTGCTTTAGCACATGACATTTAGAGCTTGGCTTTTTCTTTTTCTTCGTTTTTTCACAGCCGCACGCAACCTAGCTTTAATTTCCTTGCTGCTCTCTAATCGCCGCGCAGTAGACCTCCACTCGCACCGTGAAGCTCAGCTAGCTTTTGCCCATTGCGCCCGTGTCAGCCACGTCAGCAGCGCAGTAGACCTCCACTCGCACCGTGAAGCTCAGCTTTTGCCCATTGCGCCCGTGTCAGCCACGTCAGCAGCGCCGTCGCTCGGCGGCCGTACCTGACGGTGCACACAGTACGCACCCAGTTGGCGCTTGCCTCCTGCGAGATCTAGTTCTCGAAGGACTCCTCCTTGACATGAACCGCTTGGTAGAACGGCGGGAACAGCAAGCGGAACAGCGAGATGTGCTCTTGAAACAGCCGCGATGCACCCCGGGTAGAGCGATGCGAAGGTGATGCCCGTCTCCACAGTTTACTGCTTCCTCGGGTGCCGCCCGATCTTGTCATAATACCGCGTCGCTTCACAACGATAGCCCATCCCAAGACATAGCAGTGGTGGTCTCCTTCAGGGCAAGCACAACACTAAGATTAGAACCTCGCTCTGATACCAATTGTTGGAACAGAACGTCAAAAAACTTTGGGATAATTTTCTCTTTTATTTCTTCTCGCTCTGTTCCCTTTTACAACTGAGGCTTACCCCCCATATTTATACCTAAATGCTCAGCCCACACAAATGGAATAGGATTCCACCTCCTTATCCTAATCGGACTCCTTATCCTAAATGGACTCTTAATTAAACTCCTAAACTAGAACTTTCCTATTACAAGATTATTTCTATCAGAGAGTAGGACGAGGTGGTGGTAGAAGAGGATCTTGTTTGTCTGCAACATCTTGTGTGTGATTGGTAGCCAGGATTCACTTTGCCGGCGAAAACTGACCTTGCTTTAGCATTTTAAACCGAGCGGTAAACCGTGGAGTTTAAATATAAATTTTAAAAATTTGAAGAAATGTAGTAAAAAATGTTAAAAATTTTGAATTTTTTTATGAGGTCCTAAAGCAATGCTAATGATGTTATAAAAGTTTCAGATTATTATTAGACCTGTGTATTTTTAAAAAATTTTGACAGTGATACTGTCAGAATATATGCTCTTCTGTTTTTTATTTTCTAGGGGCATAAAATGAAGTCTAATATTTATTAAACTTTTTTGGTGATGTTATACCATAATTACAATGATTTTGTAAAATTTTCATATGATTATCAGATATGTGTAGTTTACAAAAATTCTAAAAGTGCTATTATCATTCTATATGCTCTTCTGTTTTGATTTTATATGGGTAATAAATGAATTCTAATATTTATGAAAAATTTAAGTAAATAATCCCTTGACACTATTTATGGTTACATTAAAATTTCAAAATATAATAAATCATTTAAATATTTATAAAAATCTGAGAGTATCTTTTTCTTTTCATTAATTGCTGTTTTGGATTATTTTGAAGAAATAAATAATTTCAAATTTTGTTTAAATTTCTCTGAGGTGTTTGATATATTAATTGGGATTTTTTGTAATTTAATTTTTAATTTTTCCTTGCATTTTCACCATTTTTCCTTCCATCGTCAATTTTCAACAAAAACGGACCGGTTTTCAACAAAAACCGATCGATTTTCGACTTTTTCGACTGGTTTCGATTTTTTTGAATCTGTTTTGACCATCTAGTTTGACTTTCACAAACCGATCGATTTTTATAGAATTTTGGTCGAATTTTGGGAAAAAGCGGTGCCGACCAGATACTAGTTTTCGAATGCAAAACAAAAATGTGAACCCTGCTGTTAACCGGAGAGCGCTTATATAGAGGATCTTGTTGGAACTCGCCCCAAGTTCAACCACTAGCCAATTTTCCATGATAAACAAGCTGCCACCTAATCTCCACGATCAGTTTGCCTTTTTTTTCTTGAGAAAATTCCTGCTGTTAGCCGTAGAGTGCTTATATAGAGGATCTTGTTGGAACCCGCCTCAAGTTCAACCATTAGCCAATTTTCCATGATAAACAAGTATTTTCTATGCATCGACACATGTGCTTGCTCAGATTTTTTGCTGGGTGATAATTCTTCCCAGCGACGAAAGAGGATTGCCAGTAGCTGCCACCTAATCTCCACGATCAGTTTGCACTTTTTTTCTTGAGAAAATTCGGTTAGAGGGTCAATTGGCAAGTGTAGCACATTTTTCTCTACGGTAGAAAGCATAGAGGCTGATCAGCTGATGGAACTTGGAAGACGGGAAAAGACAACGAACAAAATTAAAGGGTAAGATGGGTATTTTGATAAAATGGACGCGCACAAATTGGACGGTACTAATCACCGAGCTTCCCTGACTCAGTTTATTTGGGATTTTTTGCAGCTTAAAAATCAAAAAGTTAAAATCTAAATAAATGAATAGACGGTGGGAATCTTGTGGGGTCCGAAGGAGGAAAATGAGGAGTTGCACATTGGGAAATCGATCGGAGCTGCTGCACAACAGGCCAGGGGAGAGTGAGCGAGATTCTGCATGCAACAAAGAGAGGGGAAAAATAGACTTAAGAATAGGGTTAATGGTACCATTTCTACCTCAGATTTCGACGAGCCAGTATTGAAATTCACAAAAAATTGAATGAAATTCATGAAAACCCGAATGATTTCGAAAGTTAAATGAATTTGAAATATGGTCAAACTGCGATACGAAATTCGAATGAAAAGGACGAAAACTGCTCAAAAAGTGATGAATTTTGAGCGATTTTCGCGAAAATCAACGATAGATTGAAATATTGGAAAAATCAGGGAAAATTACAAAAAATGTTGTAAAATTTCAAACTTTGTTTTTTAAAAAAAAATATTCACAAGAAAGGTCATAAAACTATTAATACTAATTTTAGGGAAATTTTGGATAATTTTTTTCAAATTTTCTAAATTTTTTGAATTTGAATTTGAACTTGAGCGGTAAACCGAATGAAATCATTTTCCAAATTGGAGTGATACAAGTGAATTTTGTGAATATTGAGCGGTTTTTGATGAAAGGTGAAACCCTGGTTTGGAAGGCCAATTGATACTCAGAGCCAAGTTTTGACCCTGCAATCTGTGGGTTATGGGTCCGCGACACTTTCGCTATGCCAGTCTTACTCCAACAAGAGGTTTACAGACGGTTTATGTTAAAAAAAACATCTTTGACCGAATGAAATCCTTTTCCAAACCGAAGCGGTATGAGCGAATTTTGTGAATTTCGAGAGGTTTTCGATGAAAAGTGAAACCCTAGTTCGGAAGGCCAACTGATACTCAAAGCTAGGTTTTAATCCTGGGATATGTGAGTTTAGGGTCCGCGACGCTTCCGCTACACCAGTCTTGTCGACGTTTGGAAAACAGGTTCCCCGCCGAGCTTACTTGTTGATTGAGGGATCAACCAAAACCCCTTTTCCGTGAAGGGTTTGCATTCGAAGAATACTACCAGGTTGCAATGCTCGAAAAGACAAGGGACAAGAGACTTTTATACTGGTTTGGGCCTCTCTTGATGGAGATAATAACCTATGTCCAGTGATCTTGCTATTACTCGAATTCTTACAGGAAAGCTTGTGTGCGTACTTCTTGATGCTACTTGTCTGTGTGACTGTGTGTGTATGTCTATCTGCCTTTTTTGTACTCCGATCTACCGCAGGTGTATTTATAGGCGATCGAAGTAATTACAGCCGAAAAATGCGCTATTACTGCGCTCGGACGTGACTGTAACTGCACTCTTGATTTTCATCATGCTGTGTCGTATATATGATGGAATCAGATCGTGACATAATTGACTTAAACCGTAGCGTAATTACCGCCACGTCGTCATTATGGGCTGAGCACGACCTCTTAATCACGCTCGGGATTTTCCCTCAAATCTGACCAACCGTTGTGCACCTCCGAGCAAGCCTAATCGGGGATCTATGGCACATGCTCAGGAACGAGCCTAAGTATGGTCGGAGCGGACCCACCAGCTGGTCCATCCGAGAATCCTCCTTGGGGACACCATCCAAGGGCATGCATGGTCGGCCGAAAACTGGCTGCTAGGGTATAATGATCTTTATGGAAATTATCCAATCCCTGACAAGTCTTACTCCAGCGAGAGGTTCACAGATGGTTTATGTAAAAAACTGTTTTTGATATCTATTCATATCAGGCCATTCCCAGTGGGAGTTTCAATTGAGTTTCATTCTCACTAAATGACATAACACATCATTATGTTTGGTGACATGGCAAGGTAATTATGAAGAGAGAGATAGAGAGGGTTTCATGGAAGGTGAGAGAGTTTCATCTAGATGAAACCTGAGATACACGGTTACCTAGACAAAAGCTGATGTGGCACTCTTAAAAACTGAAAAATAAAACTATGCACTGAGAATGGCCTCATAGTTGATTCGTAGCTAAAATCGTCATTGATGTCATTTCTGCATATCTGTTATTGTTGCAAGTAGCCATTTCTACAGCTTTACTTGCTTACCATTCTATGCATATCTGTTAGTTTAGTACTTCGCTGAAAAGTGAAAACTAGCATACTCGAACAAGAATATCTGCTTTGTTGTATTAAGTGATTCTGCACAATATTAGATTTAAAAGTAGCAGGCATCATACAGCGAGATAATGCAAAATGTTATATAAATAGGATATGCTTAGCATTTTAGTGGCCTGTCACATTATGTAGAGATTAAAAAAATAAACAATATTCGCAATCCATCAATCAAATTGCTAAAATTATGAATCTATCTTAATTGTTCCACTTGTTTGTTTCAATTAGCAGGATTCCTGGTACAAAGGTGCAAACATCCAGTTGATCCATTACAACTTATTGTAATTAGGCTTAGGATTACCGTACAAATGCTATTGGAAAAATTATAACTTCTGGATACATTTGCTCTCCAGCACAAGCATAGCAATATTTTTTATTCCATTATTCATCTATATGTGCAACGGTATAGCTTTCTGACTTGCATTTTCTATATATAAGTATTTCATAAATTCGCTGCATCTCATAGTTTGGGTATCTGGGCAATTGTGCATGTGGATTGTTCTTTTTGTTGATTATTAGTTGGACTATCTGTAACCTCTCTTACGGGGGATCACAGTAGTGCCTCTGCTATAACTGGATATATCAGTTTTGCATATTGTTCTTGCTGGTAAGGCCCTAAACAATTTGCAGCTTTAGATCTGAGACCCAATAGTCTCTTAGATGCCACCAACTGTTGGGACCGAATCTCCAAATCCGAACCCTCTGCGTATAACTGTACTAATTCAAGAAAAGCTAGTACATACAGTGGAAACAATGATGATAACACAATCTGATGCGGCCCAAGCCCAAGGTGTTGACCGCGTCTACTTCAGGCGCAATCGCCAGGAGCAAGGGCAGTAGCTTTCCTTACTAGAGTTATCCCTTTCCTTAATAGAGTTTATCCCTTTCCCTCATAGAGTTTATCTCTTTCTCTATTTGTTGCAATTTCCATTAGTAGTTACTTTGTTTTTAGGATCTGTTAGTTAAGTTTGCATGAATAAAAAGGAAGAGCTAGAGAAAAAGGTCGCTTTTCGATTACCACAAACAAGTCTCGGTATTGCCGTCGATACTTAAACCGGTGGCTCGTCTGACCGACTATCTATCCTATTCTTCCCTCGCGCCTGGCCGCGCTGACGGCGAGTTCATCCTGTCTGGCGGGTTCTAGGAGTGATGCTGCGGCGTATTCTCGCCTCCTGGCGGCCGCAACAATTGGTATCAGAGCCGTCCGGTCCTCGGCCCTTGCAGCAGGAGTCCATCAAACTCCGGCGCGAGATGGGATTGGAAGACGAAGAATGGCGGAGCAGAATGACATCCGACGTCGAGGGATTGAAGGTTTCGATGACCGAACTATAGAAGACCGTCACCGACTTCATCAAGGCCCAAGGGAAGAAGCGAGTGGAGGAAGACCCCAATGTGGATGCTGGGGGTTCGGAACTGGGCATTCCTAGGCGTCAAGTGGAAGGACCCTCTGGCCGGATCGGGCAGACTTAGAGGCGGCAAGGACGGCCGTGAGCCCGTCCGTTCCGTCGATCCCTCGAGATGAATGGGGCGGAGAGGACGAGCAGTACCGGCGTGGCGACCTCAACACCGCCCCGTGCAGGGAAGGCGGGAGGAAGTGCGGATCGTGGCCATTTGTTGCCGCGGCGCCCGATCTGAACTTCCGATCTATGATGGTAGCGACCCTCTCTGTGGCTCATGTCTGGCGAAGCGGTTCGCGCGCCTATGACATTCCGCGCCGCAAATATGTCCAGATGGCCGGCCTTCATGTCCGAGGAGAAGCCCAGGAGGTCCTCGACAACTGGGAATTGGAAGGTAGCGCTATCACCTGGGAAGATTTCTATGAAACCTTCCTCCAACGTTTCACACGTCATGCCACGGCGGGTCCCCTTGGTGATTTGGTCAACCTCAAGCAGGGGGAATCGCGTGTGGACGAATACGCATGTGAGTTCCAGCATCTTCTTGCCAGAGCTCCCCGCATGAAACGGGAAGATCAGATTGAAACCTTTACGGCTGGACTCTCCATTACGCTCGCGGGTGACGTCCGATGTGATCGACCCCGTGATCTCGCCGAAGCTGTAGCGCTCGCACGCGAATCTGAGCGGCGCGAGGACGCATGGATCGCGCGAGCCTCTCGGAATTGGACTCCTCCGAGTCGACCGCGCCCTCCGTTCAGCCGTGGAGTCCCGGTAGTTGCCCCAGCGCCGGCGCCTACTCCGCCGCTGGTGACGGCCGCCCGTATGCACCCTTCCGCTCATTGCGGCGATGGCCGGCGGACCACAGGGAGGTCCTCCGCGGACTCCGTCGGCGGGACTGCGGCGTCGCAAGGCTCCTCCGCTTCTCCCTATCGTCGCCACTGGCGCCTATGAGATGCGGGCGGCGGGCGAAGGGTTATGCTTCAAGCGTGATGAAAGCGTACACTCGGGGACACCGCTAAGCGCCTCTTCTACACGGAGACCATAGCGACAATGAAGATGAGGCGAGGCGGCTGCGGAAGAATAGCGACGAGTTGTCCTCCTGGCGCTCCGTGGACCTCGCAAAGGCTGCACTATGCGATTGGAGATCCGCATGAGAAACACGACATTACGGGGTTAGTGGATCGGGCATACGCAACTTCATCGGTCGTCGCCGCCGCTCGCGTCGGGATGCCTACAGGTGGGGAGGCCAACATGTTCGGGTGGCAAATGGCGCCGAACTTCCCTGCCTGGGCCGGATCACGGAGGACTTCATCGTGGACACTTACTCCTTCCGAGCACCCTTCTTCATTATTCCTTGGAGGCTTCGACACGGTGCTCGAGTCTGATGGCTCAAGCCGTTGGGTGACATCATCTGGAACTTCGACTCCCTCAAGATGTCGTTCCAGTTTGGCGGCCGCACCATCACGCTACAGGACATGGGCATCCGTGCGGGCTCCGAGCACTCCGGCTCACCACACAACGGAAGGTGTATGCGCTTTAATCCGAATTCCAGGATATCTTCGCAGAGCCGCAAGGGTTGCCGCCTGCCAGGGCATGCGACCATCGGATTTGTTTACAAGAGGGCACGAATCCGGTGGTGGTTCGGCCATATCGCTACCCCTTCCGGCAGAAGGATGAAATCGAGAAGCAATGCGCCGCCATGTTAGACCAGGGCATAATCCGTCCCAGCCAATCCCCCTTCTCTTCGCCGGTCCTGTTGGTCACAAAGGAGGACGGCACGTGGCGCTTCTGCGTCGATTACCGTGCTCTCAACTCCAAGACGATTAAAGACAAGTTCCCCATTCCAGTCGTCGAGGAGCTCCTTGATGAGTTACACGGTGCCCAAGTCTTCTCCAAGTTGGATCTTCACTCCGGATATCATCAGGTTCGGATGCGCCCAGAGGATGTCGAGAAGACGGCGTTCCGGACCCACCATGGCCACTTTGAGTTCTTGGTCATGGCGTTTGGCCTATGCAACGCGCCTTCCACTTTTCAGGCGCTCATGAACGAGGCCCTGGCGGACTTCCTCCGAAATTTGTCCTTGTCTTCTTCGATGATATTACGATATATAGCAAGGCGGCCGGCGAGCACCTTCATCATCTCCTTGGTCTTGGCTCGTCTTCGGCACCACCACCTTTTCCTCAAATTTTCCAAGTGTGCATTCGCACAAACAGAGGTGGCTTATTTAGGCCATATCATTTCCAGTCGCGGGGTGGTGGCAAATCCTCAGAAGCTCCAGGCCATCGCCTCCTGGTCGACTCCAGCCTCTGCGTCAGCGGTGCGCAGCTTTCTCGGCTTGGCAGGGTATTATCGGCGGTTTATCCGACAGTATGCTACCATCGCTGAGCCATTGACTCGCCTTCTTCGCCGTCAGTCCTTCTGCTGGAATCCGGAGGCGGGCGCTGCTTTCTGCGCCCTCAAAACTGCCCTCCAGTCCGCCCCAGTCCTGCGGCTTCCCGACTTTGAAGCCATCTTTGTGGTCGAGTGTGACGCATCAAGCCATGGCATCGGCGCTGTCCTCCAACAAGACAATCACCCGGTGGCCTTCTATAGATGGAAGCTTGCCGAACGCCACGTCCGCCTCGCAGCCTATGAGCGAGAACTTATTGGTCTCTCCAAAGCAATTAGGCATTGGCGACCCTACCTTTGGGGCCGTCCCTTTTTGGTGCGGAAAGACCATGCCAGCTTAAAGTACCTTCTGGAGCAGGCTTTGATCACGCCCCCGCAACAACATTGGCTTAGCAAACTAATGGGGTTCGATTTCAGAGTTGAATACAAACCCGGCCGCACCAACCGCGCCGCCGATTCCCTTTCCAGGCGGTATGACGAGGCCGTCATGTGCTGCCCTCTCTGCACCAGTGGTGTCCGTTGTGGAGGAATGGAAGGCCCTGCTTCGCCAAGATTCAGAGGTGCAGAGGCGCTGCGCCGAACTTTCCCAGACCGGCCAGACCACCCCAGGTGCCAACGCCGAGTGGTCATCACAGGACGGGCTGCTCTTCAAAGCCGGGAAGCTCTACCTTCCTGCTTCTTTGCCGGTCCGCGACAGGATTGTGGTTGCATACCATGATCTCACCCATGAGGGTGTCCATAAAACCCTTCACAGGGTTCGGTCCCATTTTGCTTGGGACAAGCGTGGCGACCGTTGAAGACTACATCGAACGGTCAGCATTTGCCGGTGAGAACAAAGCAAGTTGCACATCACCGGCAACCTCCTTCAACCCCTTCCTGTGCCGCACCATGTTTGGGCCGATATTTCCATGGATTTCATCATCCGCCTGCCCAAGTTGCAAGGGATGACGGCCATTCTCGTGGTCGTCGATCGACTCTCGAAGTATGCTCACTTCATCGCCCTCAAGCAGCCTACCACAGCCCCTCGGGTCGCAGCCATCTTCTTTGATCAGGTGGTCCGTCTCCACGGCATGCCCGAGTCGATTGTGTCCGACCGCGACCCGGTTTTCACCAGCGCCTTTTGGCAGGATCTATTCAAACGGTGTGGTACCCGGTTATTGACATCCTCCGCTTATCATCCTCAAACGGACGGTCAGACCGAGGTGGTTAATCGCACATTGGAGATGTATTTTTGTTGTCGTCGCGATAATCCTTCTTCTTGGGTTAAGTGGCTGCCTTGGGCGGAGTTTTGCTACAACACTTCCTACCATTCGGGTCTCCGGATGGCACCGTTTGAGCTCGTCTATGGCCGCTCACCTCCCAGTGTTATCCCATACACACAAGGCGCCACCTCGATTGATGCGGTTGGCGCCAATTGGTGGGCGGGATGTCCTCCTGCGCGAGCTCAAGAGAACTGCTGCGTGCTCAGAACCGGATGAAGCAGCACTATGATGGGGGCCATCGTGAGGTCTCTTTTCCAGTGGGCTCGTGGGTGTGGTTGCGCCTTCAGCAGCATCGTCAACTCTCCTTGCGCACAACCGTCCAGCACAAGCTCTCGCCCCGGTTCTTCGGGCCCTTCAGGATCACTGATCATGTTGGGGAGGTGGCTTATAGGTTGGAACTGCCAGAGGACACTCGCCTTCATGATGTCTTCCATGTGTCGTTGCTCAAGCCGTTCCACGGACCTCCACCGTCAGCACCTCCGCCGCTTCCCCAGGACATGGTCTCCTCCGAGCCTTCCTCTCCACAGCAGGCCGAACCGGCACTTCTCTTGGGGCAACGCTTCCTCCGCGGACATCGCCAGTTCTTGGTACAGTGGACCGGCCAACCGGCTTCCGAGGCTACATGGGTCGACGCTATTACCCTTCGCCGATCTTACCCCGATTTCAAGCTTGAGGACAAGCTTGGTGTCCAGGGGGAAGCATTGATGCGGCCCAAGCCCAAGGTGTTGACCGCGTCTACTTGGTATGAATCGCCGAGAGCAAGGGCAGTAGCTTTCCTTACTAGAGTTATCCCTTTCCTTAATAGAGTTTATCCCTTTCCCTCATAGAGTTTATCTCTTTCTCTATTTGTTGCAATTTCCATTAGTAGTTACCATGTTTTTAGGATCTGTTAGTTAAGTTTGCATGAATAAAAAGGGAAGAGCTAGAGAGAAAAGGTACGCTTTTCAGTACCACAAACAAGTCTCAGGCGCTGCCGTCGATAACCGGTCGGTGGCTCCGTACAGCCAGCTATCTATCCTATTCTTCCCTCGCGCTGACATTGCGACAGCGAGTTCATCCTGTCGGCCGGGTTCGAGGCTGATGCGTGGCGTATTCTCGCCTCCACAAGCAGCCGCAACACAATCATATCACGAATCAAATAATATTAACTAAACAAAAAGGTATTAGCTTTATGGCCAATTATTACAAATAAGCAGTCTCATGACTTGAGTTCATTAAGAAACAGCGGAAATAAAATAGCAGCAGCAGAATGAGCCAATCTATTCGCCCAACAGGCAATTGACTAGGATACACGTCCTAGTAATCCGGATCGCCTTCATCATAACCACAAGTATAGAACTCGTAGCCACTTTCAGCTTCTGCGTACTTCTCTATGGAAAGTTGGGATGTTGCAAGGGTGAGCACAAAATGTACTCCACAAGTCTTGAAAATATAATATATGATAACTATATGCATGGCTGAACAATTGAATGTATAATATGACTCTTTTAGCATAAAGCAAAGTTTAACTTTAATACCAATAGTAATTTCACAAAGCATTAATTGACCAAAATGTAATTAAATAATAATTGTATTTGATATAACAACTAAACAGGTTCTAACCACCTAATTGACTCTAGCCACCAAACCATAACCCGAGAGTTCCATCTACTCACGGATTCCCAAACCATAATTTTCATTTAAATCAAAACCATAAGATCTATAATGTGCTAGCGTACCTCGCCTGTCCAAGACTGTGAGTACAGCTACTTAAGTAGTTTTAACTATGTAGAGTGTGTACAGCTTTACCCACAAGACATGATCGACTCTTGTTGCCATGCAATTAATACACTTCCTTTGGTGTGTTGGTAGAAAGATCATGATAAGGCCTTTACAATACACGACATTGCTATTAACTTCGTCTGCTAAGGTTTCACTGTTGTTAGGGTTCTAGCCACCCAGTACAGAAACCCCCTCTTGTGCCTTGCGAGTGTTTATATTTGGCACCTGCATCCCACCAAATGGCGAAGCCAATAACAAGACACACAAATTAATTAGCCAGGTCGTACCCATATAGACTTGTGGTTGTACGTTAATGCTCGGGCTATAATAACACATGCTACGGTCCTTACTTGACTAGGGCGGAATATTCACTTTTAAGATCTCGTGCATCCTGCACCCGCCAAACATCCATCCGCTTCGGTCTAAACCATTTCCACTTTATTTCATTTAAATAATAGCAGCAATACCAATTGCCTTATCTTCAAAAATAAGTTTAAACAATGTTTGAAAAGTTTCTCATAATGGCATAACAGCGAGACGTTTAAGTTGGACTAAGCAATTCTACCGTCCCATGCTACACTATTGGTTATCACCAGATAAAATAGCTAATATTATCTAGGGTAACAAAGGTTCGTCATGATTAATGTCAATGAGGATATAACAAATCTGGAATTTAACTAACCCAACTACATTTAAAGTACATTGCGTAAAAGTAAGCATGCATAATTTAAAACAATATAAGTTTTTTAATAAAATATGAGATCAACATGTTCAAGGAAGACTTGCCTTCGCTGTCTCCTGCTGGTTCTACTTCTGCCTGTTGATTCGACTGAGCTTTGACTGCGTCGTCTACACGCAAAACGGGAATAAATAAATAAAACAAATTCAAAAATAGAAAAGAATGGCATTGGAAGATTGATCATGAATTAGATGAATTTAGAAATTTGAATCACTAGAATCGGAACTCGAACGAAGGAGAACGGGCTCTTGTAAGTTCCTTAGATCAGAAAATCAAAGAAAATAAAAAAGGGTTGACACGTGGCATGATGTGATTGGTTCGAATTTTCGGATTTTATGGAAAATAGAAAAAAGAAAAAAATGTCGTCTGACACGTGGGACCCACATATCATTAGCTTGGCTCACGGTAGACCGAGAGCACCAAGAGAACTCTCAATGACGTGGCGGACCACGCTAACATGGATGCCACGCGACGACTAGGGCTGATGTGGTAGCCAATGTGGCACTGACGTGGCTACCACGTGGAGGGTGACGTGTCACAGGCGCAGGAGACAAGGCGGTGCTTATCGGGCAGGGCACGAGGCGACGCAACTGCCACGTGGCGGAGCGGGCGTTGACACGGTGCGGAGGTGGCGCAGATGCTGGTGCCAACGTGGCACAGGAGACACGGAGCGACGGCGGCGGCACGGCACCAGAGCGGAAGAAGAAGGCAAGGCAGCAGCACGAAATCGCGCGAAACAAGACCGGGACAAGGGGTGAAACAGAGAGGGAAAGACGGCAAACCCGATGGTACCAAAAATGATGGCGGAGGCTCACCGGTGGGGAAGAAAAACGGCAAAGAAATGCTCAGGACAGCGGCACTACGGTTGAGCTTGGGGCGATGGCTCAGTCTGTGACGAAGAAAGAAAGAGAGGGCGGAAAGGCGCTTTATAGGCCTTGCTAGGAGGTCGGTCCGGATCTGACCGCAGCGAGTCTGAAATCATGCGGTGGCGATTCTTGAAGTAAGCAGGAGGCGAAGTCCGGCGGAGGCAGCAGACCAAAACGCTGATGAGCGGGGCCTAAGCGTCGGAAAGCACTGTGAGTGGGCGATTAATGCGAGTTAGGCGAGGAAGCGAGAGCGGCGGGTCGAACAACGTGGAGGAGAGGTGGGCAGCGAGAAGAAAATGGGCGGGCAGGCGTGGAATAGGAATGGGCTAGGCGAAATCATTACCTTGAAAAGGAGGATTTTAAAAAGATTTTCCAATTTAAGAAATTCTAGAAAAATGAAAAAGGCCGGAATAAATAGCAAATAAATTAGAAAAAATTCCAGAAAATTCTCAAAAAAAAAAACTTTTAAACATTTGGAACCCAAATAAATTATTTTGAACTCATTTAGACTTGAAATTTTGATTCAAACGATCATGTCGTTGTGCCCTACCGACTGCGCTTTGTGCATGTTGGAGATGAGGCCGCCGTCGACAGTGATGTCAACGTTCACGGTGCTGCCCTACGCGGCGTGGCCGGTGGTGCCAAGCAGTTGGCTATTCATGGTGAGGGCGAGCTCCGGGACGCAGCCGGGCCACCTGGATTGGAAGCCAGAGATGTGGTAGTGTGCCTCGGCGGCAGCGAGGTGTAGGAGGAGGAGGTGGTGGCAGAGGAGGATCTGGTTTGCTTTGCAACATTGCTGTCCTCGTGGTTTAATTCTAAGAGTCTTTAGGGGTTTTCATTCGGAGGGAACGAGGGGTTACTTAGGCCCCGTTTGGTACGGTTTCAGATTCTAGTAGAAACGGAAACGGTTTCGAATTCTTGGTAGAAACGTTTCAGGTAGAATCAGAATCCGGAGGAACGGGTTGCTAGCCGATTCGACCACAGCGTGTAAAAATTAGAAACGATTCGCTTTGAAACGTTCCGAGTCCTATTCCGTTTGGTTGGATTTATTTCAGATTCTAGGAGAAACAGTCCGGTTCTAAGTTGCCAAACGGGGCCTAATATAGAGGATGGGAGCCAGAGAAGAGGAGGAGGGGGTATTTTGATAAAATCACCGAGTTTCCTCAGCCTTTTACACGAGCTTTTGCTCTGGCTTTTCTCTGTTTTGATTTATTAGCTTTTTAGGGAAAAGGAGTTAGACTTGAACTTTCGCTTCTGCTATTCTCTTGTTTTGATTTATTAGCGTTTCAGGGGAAAAGAGTTAACAGCGGCGGCAAGGACAAGCAGAATGACGGTAATAGTAAATAAGGGATAAAAGTTAAAATTGAGTTGTAATGAAGTGAGAAGTTTTTTTTTATGGTATACGAAACATCTAGTCAATTTTCAATGATATATAAGGATTTTTCTACGTGTACACATGTGCTTGCTCGGATTTTTTGGTGGGCCATGAAACAGGAATTTGCACGGTTGATTAGTTGTACTTCTCGGTGTTTCTTGGCCGAGCTTCACTTCTTTACTCTGATAATCAACTACTAGTACTATGCGCTTGTTTCACAACACATCAGCATTATTAAATTACCTGGCAAAATCCCAGAGCACTGTTTCTCCAATAATTCAATGGACGATTTGATGGTGTCTGTTTGTATGCCCTTCTTTGAGACTCAATAGTTCTAACAAGTCCTGCTAAGTTATTTTTCTCTATACCAACGATGATGTTCGGAACTTTTCACAATCATGAAGTTTCTTTAGAGAGAGAATTGTTATTTTTCTCATTACCAACGATGACTATTCGGTCATGAAGTCTCTTTAGAGAGAGAATTGTTATCCTCCCCTAATTAAAGTTCGCAAGGTTCCGGCCAGGAGAGGCCATGCACGTGTCAAGCTCGCGATTTTGCAAAAAAGTCCGTCCGTTCCTCCGAATTACGTATAGGTCCCTACGAATTTACAAAATGGTCCTTTGTAATTTTTTTTGAGGTGAAGAAAAATTTCCCCGGATTGCGTTCGGGTCCCTGGTTTGTTACTTTACGAAAAGATGCGCTCGTTAAATGCGAATCGCCAGCGAGCCCTTTTCTAATTTTTCGGAATAGCGGTCGGGTCCAAAAATATAACAAATAGGTCCCCGCTCTTTACGTACATGTCCATTCTCCGTTTTTTCCGGAAAAAATGTTTTTGTGCTCCGTTTTTCCCGGAAAAAATGTTTTTGTGCTTCATTTTTTCTCCGAAAAAAAACACAAATTCATTTTTCCCCGGAAAAAATGTTTCCGTGGTCCACTCTCCCTCGTTTTTCCCGAGAAAAATGTTTTCGTGGTCCGTTTTTCCTCGTTTTTCCAAAAAGATTGTTTCGTGGTCTGTTTTTTCTTCGAAAAAAACACAGACGCTGCACCTCAGACGTCATGGCAAAATATATGTGTGTATATATTCTGTCTACGATAAATATCGTGCCTAGGTATTCAAGAGTGATGCTTTTATATATTTTTTAAGTTACATAAATATTAAAATATGAATAAAAGGTAGATAATAATTAGTTATCTTTTTATTTGCTTTTAGATTTATACAACTTGTATTTAGGTTTATCACCGACGCTCTGTGTAAAATGGTGGCGCTAAAGACGGGATGCATTGCACGCCAGCACGTTGGAAACCATTGGTCTTTAGTACAGAGTATTACATAATTACATTTAGTTTGCGTTATTCTCTTCGACAAAGACTAAGATCGCACACACACATATACTACCTTTCCTATTTGTGGAAGAATTCACGGCCTCGTGAACAAAAAAAAATAGAAAGATCCTACGAAGATTTAAAAAAAACGTCTTGTTCCATTTTCCCCAAAAAAAACCGGGAGACCCTAAAAAAAATAGAAAATACATCTCAACCTGTTTTTCCTTAAAAAAAAAAGAAATCGTTTTCCGCTCACGCGCGCGGCGTGCGCCGCGCTTATGTTTCTAGTTTTTCTCTATACCAACGATGACTGTTCGGTCATGAAGTCTCTTTAGAGATAGAGAGAGAATTTTCCAATTCCAAAGCCCCTGCTCCACCCACTCCAATGTTGGACTCAACTTATCAACTAGTTGGGCGCATTGCGTTGCATCGGGAAAAAAACATGTACACAGTCTACATGATTTTTCTTTTGCATTATTAAACGAGTAAAAGTAATATTCGCACTTGGTACATAATTATAGAATGCATAATAGTTCTTAAATATCTAACTAAATATTATATGAGTGTATATGAAGTGAGCTATTTTTGGCGTGTCTTGAGCTTTTTGTTGTCTTTACTATCTCCATAGAATTATCTTGTGAAGTGAGGGAACATGGGACAAAATTTGTTGTAAAGACTGCGTGTATTGTAATAGAAAAGTACATGATGATTGATGAATCATCGTAGGCTCGTAGCCAGAAACAATCTTTCAAGGGATTCTTTTTCTTTCCCTGACAAGCTGGTCAATGGCGAGGCCAATCAGAGATGACTTCAACACAACAAGAAAGAGCTAACTTTCTTAACGCTCACACCACGAATTCGTGATCCAGCTTGCTCTTAATAACATTTTGACCAGCTCAGATTTAATTAACCCTCAAAAGGTTGAGTCTCTTTTTAAAAAACTTTCACTTTGATATGTTGGGACACCACAGCACTCACGATTTATATTTATAAAACAAACGGTCAAGAGCTAGTGAACAGGTAAAAATATTTTGCTTGATACAAGCTGCTTTGAATCACCCAAAAAAAAAAGAATAAAGAATGAATGGAAGAAAGAA